>PYHX02000413.1:75739664-75857798 GCA_004302925.2 Cochliomyia hominivorax | reverse complement strand
TTCATAAATTCCTGTTGCTCCTTCTTCAATAGTTTACTTGCTCCTATGAAATTAGTTCCATTGTCCGAGTAAATGGCGACAGGACATCCCCGCCTCGAAAAAAATCGAGCGAAGGCTGCCATAAAGGCTAGGGTAGACAAATCAGATGTTGGCTCCAAGTGGATTGCTTTTGTTGCAAAGCAAACAAAAATACAAATGTAACCTTTTGTTATTTTACATGTTCTTCCACTATATGTTTTAATGTCAAATGGCCCTGCAAAATCAACACCAACATTCATAAAGGCCCTCGTTATTTGGGTTCTTTCTGGTGGCAATGCCGCCATAAACTGGGTTGTTTGCCTATTCCTATATTTTATGCATACTGTACATTTATTAATAATGTTGCTAATTAGATTCTTTAGTTTTGGAATCCAATATCCAGATCGGATTATTCTCAACATAAGTTGATTTCCACCATGCAGGGTTACCAAGTGGACGTGGACGTGGGTGAGTAATTTAGCAAACGTACTTTTATAGGGTAGTAAGATAGGGTGTCTTTCAGAATAGGACAAACTGTTGGAGTTTGCTAATCGACCATTTGCACGCAGTATATTTGTAGAATCTAAAAATGGGGTTAGGGTGAGTAGGTTACTTTTGTTGGGTATCGGGTTATTTCTTTTCAGAGAATTATATTCATCCTTGTAATAATTTATCTGACAAAGAATAATAAGTCTATCACGTGTAGATTTTATTTCCCTCGCATCAAGTTCAATACTTGGGTGGGTTAATAATAAATTTAGTCTCTCATTGACTAGTGGTAAGTTATTTCGATCAAGAATAATTCTATCATTTCGAATTGTATTTCTTCGGGTATAAGATGCGCGGTCACAAAATCGATAGACGTATGTCATTACTCGTAAAGCATTTGACAATTTTGAAAATCTTGATAATATGTCTGGGTTTTCATTATTCGTATTATCCAAGGAAGGGTGGGTATTAACGTTCATAGCAAACGATTGACTAACCTTTGCTTCAGCCTGAGTTACATATTGTGTATGTGTTGTTGGCCATTTAAATTCGGGTTCTTTCAACCATGATGGTCCATTCCACCATAATGTATTTTCTACCAACTCATCGGCATTACATCCTCGGCTAGCAACATCGGCAGGATTGTCATTTGATGACACATGTTTCCAATTTTCAACGCCGACAGTTTGGGTTATTGTAGAAACTCGGTTTGCTACAAATGTGTTCCATGAATTGGGTGATTTGTTGAGCCAAGCTAAAACTATAGATGAGTCGGTCCAGAAATAAGTTTTCTGAGGGTTTAGGTTGAGTTGGGTGAGTAAATTGTGTGTCATGTTTGCCAACAACACTGCACCACAAAGTTCTAGTCTTGGTAACGAGATTACTTTGATAGGCGCAACTCTCGTCTTCGCGAAGAGTAGGGTTACGGAAATAGGTCCGCTTATGGGTGTTACTCGTGCATATAAACATGCACAGTATGCTTTTTCAGAAGCATCTGAAAAGCCATGAAACTCAATTTTTGTTGAAGGTGAAAAGTTAATCCATCTTGGAATACGAATTTTATTAATATCATCGTAGAACTGCAAAAACTTTTGCCATTTTGTTAGAGTGAGTGGGTTAAGACATTCATCCCAAGCTGTATTATCCTGCCAAATTTGCTGCATTATAATCTTGGCAGATATAACTATTGGAGCTAGCCAACCAGCTGGGTCAAAAAGACGAGCGATATCTGATAAAACAGTTCGTTTTGTGTATGCTGATTTCCTTTCAATTAAGGGTACATTAAAAAAGAACATGTCTTCTGTTGCATTCCAGCGAATGCCTAATGTTTTAGCATTATTTGATTCGGGTAGGGTGAGTAAATCAGCATCAAGTAAATGATCTTTGGGTAAGTGGTTTAGTAATTCCTTTGTATTGGAAATCCACTTTCTTAAAGGAAAACCAGCAGAGTCAAGAGCCGAGATCAATTGTGTTTGAGCACTTTTAGCTTCTTCAACAGTGTGAGCTCCGGCTAAGACATCGTCTACATACATGTTATTTCGCAATATTTGTGAAGCGATAGGGTGGGTATTTGCAATGTCTTTGGCTAATTCGTGTAGGGTTCTAATAGCCAAATATGGTGCACAATTTACACCAAATGTGACTGTTTGCAGTTCAAAATCTTGAATGGGTTCATTGACACTTTTACGGAATAATATTCGTTGATATGGAGTATGGGTAGGGTTTAATAAAATTTGCCGATACATTTTCTCAATGTCGGCATTATAAACTATTTTATAAAGGCGCCATTTCAAGATCAATACAACTAAATCTTGTTGTAGGGTGGGTCCAATATGTAGCGTATCATTGAGACTGTTGCTGTTCGATGTTTTGCTAGAAGCATTAAAAACAATTCGAACTTTTGTCGTAACACGATCAAGTTTTACAACAGCGTGATGGGGTAAATAATAATGGGTATCTGGAGGAATATTTGGGTTATATTTAACTTGTTTCATATGACCTAAGTCGATATATTCTTGTAGCACGTTATCATATTCCATTTTAAGTTCAGGCTTTTTCATCAAACTTTTCTCATTCCGTAAGAATTGAGCCATAGCAATGTGTCTAGAGTTTCCTAACTCAACGGGTGGGTATCGAAATGGAAGATTAACTTGATAACGGCTATTCGACAATCGACGGGTAGTGGTCTTAAAAGATTCTTCACACAAAGAACTTTCGTCTGAAACTTCGGGTTGGGTGGGTATATCCTCGATTTCCCAGAATTTCGTTAAAACTTTATCAAGCGTAACAGAACTGAAATAAGAAACTAAGGGTTGGGTGTTTTTCGAATTCTGAACAGGTCCTGTTAAAATCCAGCCAAACTCAGTTTCCTGAGCTATTAAAGTGTTAAGTAAGTCTTTTCTTACTCCAGATCTCAAAATTTGTGGGTAAAAATCGCTGCCAATTATAAAGTCAATAGGCCGACTTTCATAGAATTTTTGGTCAGCTAATTGAATATTTCCCAAGTCTTTAATTAGGGTAGGGTTAAAATTTTGGGTGGGTAAATTTTTGGTAAGAGTTTTAACAACTATTGCTTGGATATTCAATTTAAATTTGTCTTGGGTATTTGAGCGTATTAAAACTTGACATAGTTTATTGGAACGGGCTGAAACAATTTCATTTATCCCGGAAATTTCGGCAACTATTGGGGTTGTGGGTAAGTGTAGCTTCCTTCTCAGTTTATCTGTGATAAATGAGAAGTCTGAAGCTGGGTCAATAAGCGCTCTGGCTGGAAACAATTCTCCCTGAACTTCAACATTCAGAACAGCTGTTCCTAATAATTTAGTTCTGTCATCTAAAATGGGTTTGCTTGATTGGGTATGGGTTGAGAAAGACTGTACTGCGTTGTGTGATGTTGAGGGTTGGGTGTTGTCAACTTGTGGGTTAGGGTTAGAGTTGGGTTTGTGCAAAATTGAATTATGTTTGCCGCCGCAATATCTACATGTAAATGTGCTATGACAATCTTTTAATACATGGCCAATAGCTAAACAATTGTAACATATTCCATTCCTTTTCACAAATTCTATTCTCTCATTTAAACTTAAAGTTTTAAATGCCGAACATTCTCTGAGGGTATGATTCTTCTTACAGAATTTACAAATAGACCCATCGGGTTTATCTTGGGTGAATTGGGTATTTGTTTTATTCTGCATACTGAATTTGGGTATTTGGGTGGTGTTAGAGAATTTTCTTTCTTGAGAATTAGTGTTCGGGTAAGTTTTATTTGCAGAATGTGTTACACTATGAAAAGCTTTAGCTCTTCTGTCAAAATTGTAGTTATTTTGGGTAAATTGTTTGGGTTTAGGGTGGGTGTTAGGGTTCGGGTTAATATTCGACTCTAAGACATCATTAACAGACGTCAATTCTTTAAACGTGTTTGTTAAGAATATATCTAGAGTCAACCACGACGGCATTTCTGCACTATCTTCAAGAGTTTTCTCAAATTCTCTTCGAGTTTCTTTGGGTAGTTTTGTTGAACAAAGATATATAAAGATAGGATCCCAATTATCCGTATCTATATCTAATGAATTTAAATTCGCAATACAGCAATTTATCTTTCTTTGAAGCTTTCTTATGGAAGCACTACACATGGTGCTTACTGAGGGTAAATTAAAAAGGGTTTTTAATTGCGCATTTATTTGCATTCGTTTGTTCTCAAATTGAGAGACGAGTTGGGTCCACGCAATAAGAAAGCCATCATTTGTCAAGGGTGCGTTGTCGACTATTTCTTTGGCTTCGCCGCTTGTCTTTTGCTTAAGATAAAAGAGTTTTTCAACTCCACTTAAGCGGGTATTGTTACCATAAATGGCCTTGAAGAGATCCCGGAAAGATGCCCAAATTTTAAAATCGCCATTGAATGTGGGCATATCGCAAGGGGGTACATTGAAGGCTACGGAATTGTTGGGTTGTGTGGGTTCGGGTAGTGAGGGTCGATTTTCGTTCGCTTTTGAAATTTCCGCAATTGATTCATCAATTGCGATCATACTCGTCCTGTAAAAATGTCTTGCAGATCTGACATTGTGTACAATTTCCGTTAAATTAATTTCTTCTGCCTTCTTTGGGTCAATTAATTCTTTAATTTGTGTGTATATGTGATCTATTTTAGACCATAATTCACTTAACTCGCGTTTCCTAAACTTGAGTGCGGGTAGAGACTGAAAACTTTCCGGAGAAGAGCGATAGTCTTCATCAAATGACTCTAAATCCATTTGGATGTATCGCATTAAAGTGGCGGCCAAAGATTCTAAATGCGACATTTTTTTTGTAAAAATTTACAAATATGTATAAAAAATATATTACAGCAAACAGAAATTTCCTATTGGGTCTTTTGTATGTAAATGTGTAAGTTACACAATTTGGGTGGTAATATTAGTTAATCTCAAGCAATATATAAAAATATTTCAAAGATTCTTTGTGCAGGGTGGGTAGGGTAAATAGAAAATATTTTTATATTGTATTGCTTGAAATATAGAACTAATATTATTTGGAAAAATAAGAAATTTAAACTTTAGTAGTAAATGTAAAAATATACACTTATCTTGTTTGCTGGGGGTAGGGTACAAACCTTTACAAGAGAAAACAAATCAAAAAATGTAAATTCTCTTGTGTTGTTAATTCCTCTTTAAACCTTCTTCCCGCTTTGTAAGTTAATGTGTGTTGTTGTTGTAAAGTGAAAGCTGGGTTTTGTGTGTTTGAACGTGTGTATATTTTGTTTGTGTTTTTTGTATATTAATTTCTTATTTTTTAGTTTTATTTTGAACAATGTTTTTTGGGGTTTTGATTGTTAATATATATATTTATATATTTTTTTTTGTATATATTTGTTGCAAAAATTTTGTTGTCTTTTCTTTTTTTTGTATTATATTTTATTTTTATATTTTTGTTAAACATACAGCGTATGTAATATGTATTGTTTTTATAATTTTGTGTTTTAATATATTTTTTTTGTAAATGTGTATATATAAAAAATTTATCCAAATATAAGAATTTAAAAAAAAGTTTATAAGTTTTAATAAAAGGAATTCTATTGCGGGTATTTCAAATTATTATTAAAATTTTATTTTTAAATTTTTGTTTACACAATATTTATTTTTATTTTATATTTAAAATTTATTTTAAAATAAAATTTTTGTTTGCACTGTATTTTGTAAAAATTTTTATGTTTGTTGTTTTTTGTAAAAAAATTGTTTTGCTTTTAATTTGTACACTGTTGTTTTTCTTTGTATATTTCCAATTCTTATTTTTTATGAAATTTTAGGTGTATTTTGTTTTTGTAACAATTTTTTATGTTTCTTGTTTTTTTTTTATATTATTTTAATTTTTAAATTTTGTGTATTTTTTGTAAAAAACTATTTTGTTTTGTGCACTTTGTCTTTTATTTTAAATTTTTTGTAATTATTTTTATAACTATTGTTTATTTGTTTTTAGTTTTTATATATTATTTGGGATTTTAAGGGTGGGTTTTTAGTTTTTTAATTTTTTTTTTTTTTTTTTTTTTTTTTTTTTAATTTAATTTTATTTTTTAATTTTTAACACACTTGTTAAGATATATTTTCTTTTACACTTTAACTTTAACACTTTCTTCTTCCGTATTCTTTAGTGGACTGTATATTCTATTAGCCGTTTCACTTACACGACGGTTCGATAGGACCAATGTTTATTTGGGGGTTAGAGGGAGATGGGTAGATAGGGTACTTACGCGGGGAAGGGTATTAGGGATAAATAAAAAGAGGAGAATTATTTGATTATGTATTTAAAAGAAACGTTATAAATTCCAGTTTATTTAATATATAAAAGAATAAATATATATGTACAGAAGGTATGTATATAATATTATTTTTAGGTTATGAGTTGTGCAAATTTAGGATAAGTATTTTAGGTTAGATTTTAATTTATTTTATATTAATTTATAATATTTGTTTTAATTATGTTTTAGGGTGAGTAACTCATTATAATTTTAAATATTTTTTTAATTCTTATATTATTTTTATTATTATTATTATTATTATTATTATTATTATTATTATTATTATTTTCACTTTTATTTATTATAGTTTATAGGGTAATTGTTTTCTTTTCACTTATTTAATTTTAAAATGTATTTAAGGTATTCTATTTTTATTTTATATAAATAATAAGTTTTATTTATTTGTAATTTCACAAAATTTTATTTCTATAATAAGGAAGACGAGCGAACCTTTCGATTTTCAAAAACGATCTCTGTGTTTTTTTTATTGTTAACTTTTCGTTAAAAACTCAAAAGATTGTGAAGTTGGGGGTGGATTGTGTTTAGAACTCAGGGATGGCAAATAAATATGTTCATTGATATGAACATACTGTATTACTCTTATTAAAAATTATCATATTTCCAGATTTCATTCATGAATTTTTAGAAATAAATTATATTTTATATTATTTTATATTTTAAATTATATTAAATGTTTGATAGAACATTTAATATACGTCTCCTGAAAATTGTTTTTTTTTCGAGTTAGGACAATCTTGCAGCAAATACTGATATAGTCAGAACGCCTAACACATCTGGTTTACTTTCGAGCTGAACAATGTAATCGTTTTCTTTATCATATTGTCATGAAAATTGTTCAGGTAATTAATCTGATATTACAATTGCCATTACTAAGAAAAATGCCCTCGTGGTAAACTTTGCAAATTATTCCTTATAAAAGGCACAGAGAACTAAGTGGCAATTCTCTGGTGTTTCTTGACGTTACCCTTTTTTCCAAAGTTGTGAATTCTTGACATCTAACTTGGGAGAAGATGAAACACATATTTAGATATTCAAATTCAAGTCCAAGAAAAGTTACAGCAGAGGAGTGTGATATTATTACTTTATGAGCTAAGACCCTAATGTGGACTCCATGGGTGGAGTTAATTTAATTTTTTTCGTATTTTTAATTTTTTAACATGTGTTAAATAATTGCTTCTCATTAAATTAAAAAAATCCCAGCATTTGGCAAATCTTTGTCAGATAGTGGGATGTCTTACTGTTCTATAACAATTGAAGCTTCCAAATTAATGGTACTTTACCTCTGTGCTCTTAATATTTGAAATTTTATGCAAATCCATTGCCAAAGAATTAATTCTGCAGCATTGTGCAACATGGTATTATGTGTCATACAATCAAAATAGATCTACTATAACTTTCTTGTTTTAACCCTTTGACGACCGTTGGCTTGTATGCATGCCTGCAGTTTTTTTTTCAGGAAGTAGATAAATCAAATAAGTATGTCAAAGACTGTTTTATAGAAGCTGATTGGGGCAACAAACGTGGCTCTGAATTTCTAGGTAATGATCTAAGACTGCTACAGGGCTAAAATAGGTCGCAAGCGAATGGGCTTTAATTATGATTTGGTTTAAATCTTTGCCTATTAAAAAATATAGTGGATCATTTCGGATAAACTCTAAGCTGCCTATAGATAATCATTTTATGTTTGGCAACTATATTTCTTAATAAAACCAGAATTATCATTCTTATGAAAGTCTAGAATTAAAAGCTCTAATTTGTGATTAAATTGAAATGAAAAAGGGAAAGCCACATAGTTTCTGATAAAACAAAAATAGAAATCCCTGAATTGTACATACAACAAATATACATATGTTAGTTTCTGACAGTCTTTATTTCAAATTTGAAACATATACGGAGTTAAAGGCTTATATGTGCTCCATCATACATATGAGCTTAGTGAAACTCTTATCAACACTTTTGTATTGGTCCACTGATTGAACATTAAAAAAAATCGAACATTTCAAAACAAATTTTAATCGCTTCAATCAAAATGTTCGGTCGTCAAAGGGTTAAGATAAATTTCAAAATAACATAATAATTTTAAACAAATATTTAAACTTTACAAATACTTTTATCAACAACTGTAAACAATTTAATTTACCCCATCTTCCCCATTATAGCACTTGTGCCCACGCAATTTAATAAAGTCATTAATCTACTTTTAATGAATGTTAATTAATTGTAATTACCATTACCAGCGACCGGAACCAAAAATTTAATCATCGCCTCGACAACGACAATTTGTCATGGCTATCAAGCATCAGTCAGAATTTTAGTTACAAAACAAAATTCTAGAAAATGTGGCTCTTCATAGCGCTACTAATATGGACAACACATTTTATAAATGTAACTGAAGCAAAAGTAAGTTAATTTATTACATCGAGTGAATGAACGAAGCATCGTTAATACAAATTCAACTATTTTGTAGCGTGATTATGTTATTGAACTCTATGAATTTCGTTTTAATACCACGCCAACCTCAATCTATTTAAAAACTTTGAATTCCAATTTATATAATCAAAAGTATATAACGGTGGAATTTGCCCTTAAACGTGTTGTAACTGAATTTGAATTACGTTTTCAATTGGATCTACTTAAAAAGGACAATAAACGCGTTAATATCATAGCAATAAATCTAGATGGTTGTAAGACCCTGGAGACAACCTATACATTGCCTTTGATAGTTACTATAACCAAAGAAATATTTCGAAAAGGCAATTTACCTAGAAAATGTCCTGTTCAGGCGGTAAATTAAGGATTTTATTTAAAGTAGAAATTCTTTACTGATTTCTTTTTATTTTTTTAATTTTAGAATAAATTATTTTATATACGAAATTTTACGTTTAATGAAGAAGATTTTCCAAAATTATCACCCATTATGGCCTTTGAAACGTTTACCGAGTTTTATTTTCAAAAACATTATCAAGGCTTTTTGACCTTAAGGGGAAGAATAAGAAAAAAGTAGAAAATATGAAATGAATAATTTGATGGAACTATAAAACTTGTTGATGAACATATTTTGATCTATAAATAAATTTTATAGATACAGAAGTACCAAATTTGTTTCAATCACGCTGAAAACAAAAGAAGATATATTTGTGGCAAGTACCACAATGAGGTTTGTCGTAGCGAATTCATACATACACAGTTTTATGTTATATTGATCATCAATTATAATAATTATAATATAATAATTAATACACACATTCACAATATTTATAACATACAGAAAACATGGTGTTACACCCACCTATTACCATGCCGCTCTACTCTGAATCACTTTCTGAGTCGACTTAACGATATCCTTCGGTCTGTCCTTCTTGGTGAAATTTGAAAACAAACGAAAATATATTTGTGGCACAATGAGGTCGTCGTGGAGAACCTTCTAAATAGCGCACTTGACTTTTTGAAGGAAAGTTGCACCAATAAAAAATTAAAAAACTTTTAGCTTAGAATTTAGGAGTTTAATTTGCAGAAACCCTTTTTTTCGGGACGGGGCCTTATATGGAAGCTAAAGATGAACGGTATTCATGAAGATAATTTCATAACAAAAACACTTGCGCCAAATTTTATTGAAACTCTTAAATACGGAAAAGGGACTTTATATGGGTGCTAAAGTTAAATATTGGTCAACATTATTAAAATTAGTTACGTGTGGAAAAGAACACTTACTGTCAGCTTCAATTGAAATCAATTAATATATAAGAAGGATTTTAGGAAATTATGATTTTTATTCCTTAATGAAGAGGTAATATGGAATATATGTTTAAAATTTTAACTGCAATTCTTAAAATTCACTACATGTAAATAATGGAGAAAATTTCTTCCAAAAATGCTCACAATTAAGAACCTTCTATTCAAGTAGGACAAATATGAAAGAAATTTTCTGCATGTATTCAAGAAAAATAGAAAGAAACCAGTAGCACCCGATATATAGGACTAACTTGGTGTTGTTATATTGGACTGATTGCTAATGAAAACCTTTGGATGTAGTTTACACTTAAATCGGAAACAACTCAGGCTTCCGATTTGTTGCCGTGTTGCAACATAAGTCAAGAATGAAGAATCTTTCCGCTATAGACCTCAAAATAAGTATTCAAATTTGAAAAATAAAATGAATTAAAAATCTTCACATCATCGGGTAGGTAAATCGGCCTATAAAATCTTGTATTCATTTCAGCTTTAACTAATGGTTTGCAAGGGCATAAGATTGATTTTCTAAATTTTATATTTATTTTCTCTCAATTTTTGGAAATTATCGTTATTCCTCATAAAATCTATACTCAACAATATAAAACTGAAATTGCTACATCTAACCATAAATAAGGGCACTTGATTGCGATTTGTACTCGCCCGGTTTTAGAACCACCCCGAAATTAGACCAAAATGAGAAGAATATAATATTTAGGACCCGCTTTGAAAAGCTTGGAAGATGATCTGACTAAAGAAAGTGAGGATATTTAATATTTATTTGTATTATCCAGTTATAATATAGCATATGGCATAGGCGACGATTTTCATATTTCATATTGACCTCGGTTTTTTTCGAAGTTAATAAAATTTCTGGATATACAATATTTATATGTCCCCAACCACAAGTGGTGAAGAGGTATCTTAGCTTTGCCATTTCGTGTGTAACGCTAAGAAGGAATCATTTCAGACCCCATAATGAATATTTAGTCTTGATTCCAATCAATATCTAAGTCGATTTAGCTATGTCTGTCTGTCTGTCTGTCTGTCTGTCTGTCTGTTAGCACACTTACATCCACAATTATTGATAGAGCTCAAGGTCATTTGACCTGAATATTTCTAAGAAGGTTTCTATTTAAAATCAACATAAGCGTTTCAGTATAAAAAAGTAAGAATGCTATATTTGGCTATGCCGAATCTTAAATACCCTCCACCACAAATTCTTGTAAAGTTAATATGTTAGGTTCCATAGATACACATACACTCACAAATGTATACAGAAATACTTAATTAGTCATAAAATTAGTTACAATTTAGGCTATAAAATTTTTCAACTGAACTGCCTTTTTTCTACCAAATTGTGAAAAATCATTGGTATTTATTTACTCGGGAAGGGGCGTTATAATGGAGCTATATCAAAATATGGACCCATGTTAACAAAATTTATAACACATATTTATATGTTAATGAAATTTATAACATATGTTTAAAATAGTTAAAACAATAATTGTGCCAAATTTCAAAAGAATTAGTTCTAATTTAAAAGTTTTATAAGCTATAAATCATATTCCGGGAAAGGGCCTTATATGGGAGCTATATCAAAATATGGACCAATGTAAATAAAATTTATAACATATATTTAAAATAGCTATAAACTTGACTGTGTCAAATTTCAATAGAATTGCTTCAAATCTAAAAGTGTTATAAGCTGTAAATCATATTCCGGAAAGGGGCGTTATATGGGAGCTATATCAAAATATGGACCAATGTTAATAAAAATTATAACGTATATTAAAAAATAGTTAAAAAATTAGTTGTGACAAATTTTAGTAAATTATCTTAAAAATTGCGGCCCATATGGCACAAAGAGTTTGGTGCGTATCAAAATTGTGCATATTATGGCCTACAACTTTTTTCCGGTTATTCAGATTTTGATAATTTTTTGCACGATGATGAAGCACGTGCAATTGTATGCTAAAATTATTTTTTTTTTAGAAGAAAATATAAGAGTTCATTTTCGAAATTTTGAGGTTGTTTCAGATATCGGTCTATAACTTCCTTGCTTATAAACCGATATAGCTAGGCGTGAGAATATTTCCAACAGACAGACAGACGGACAGACGGACATAGCTATATCGACTCAGTTTTTGATTTGATGCAATAATATATATACATTGTTGGGTCTGAGATGATTCCTTCTTGGCGTTACATACAGAATGACAAACTTAATATACCCTCACCACTTGTGGTGGTGGAGGGTATAAAAAGAAAAGGCCGATATCTGAGGCAACCTGTAAGTTCCAGCGAAGAATTTTCGTAAAACAACCAATTAGAAATCGAATATAACTGATTTTATGACTCATTTAAGGTTCCTGTGTTGTATTTAAGAAAATATTTGATAAATTGTATACCTTTTTGCATGTTATGTGTGAATATGTATGTATGAAATATAACGTTCTAACCTACTCGCATTTATGGTGGAGAGTACTAAAGATTCGTCGCATTCTTTATTGTTTATTATAATAAAGTCATTGATTGGAAATTAATCGCTTAAAAACAATTTAAGCAATTATTACATAAATTATTCTAAAAATAGCTTTTATCACTATAATTAAATGCTAAACATATTAATTTTAGAAACACATGCTTTTCTAAAACAAATTTTCTAAAATATCTAGAGCATATTCATTTAGTTTTGATTATTTTCTAAAAAAGTTATTATCAAATTTTACTGTGATAAAAACTCAGTTAAATATTTTTATTTAATAAAATAAGATTTTTGTAGTTCTAATATTTGCAGGAAATGATTTGGCGCATAATAATTTGCTTATTTTGCATAATTTTTACAAGCGGAACCAGCAATAAAGTGAATAATAAAGTAAGTAAAATTCTTTTAATACAAACTGTATTTTTTATATCATAAAAAACTTTCTTTTCTTAAAGCATCATAATACATCAGATATTTTAGTGGAAAATTTTGAATTTGATATTTCCAATAAAGAAATCTTAAGTAAACTCAATTATAGCAGACCCTCAAAACATAAGTTATGGGTGGAATTTATGTTGACACAAAACGTGCTACAGTTTAGCATCAATTTATCATTTGATATGATTAAAAAAGATAATCGTAGCATGAATCTGATGAATGCTGATTTTGATGGTTGTCTAGTTTTGCAATTAGCATATACGAAAACAGCAGCCTTTAAAGTGGCCATGGCGGAATTGATAAGAACTAGTAATATACCCAGAAAATGTCCAGTATTAGCGGTAGGTCTTAATTAAAAAAAAATATTTTACTCAAACATTTATTAAATAATATATTTTCAGAATAAACTTTTCTATGTCAATAATTACACCATAAATGCTAAAGATTACCCAAATATTATACCGGCCATGAATTGGCGCTTAATAATGAAATTTTATATTGGCAAATCATATCAAGGCAAAATGATTATAAAGGGAGAGGTCACTAAACGTTAAATAAAGTTATTAACTTTTATTTCCACTTACCCATACATACACCTAAACCACTTGATATGGGTAATTTTGTAACACATTTTAGAGGTGGTTCACATTGTCCGGAAAAATCACCAGGTCCACCACATGTTTCACCCAGTGTTTTAGCGCAGATACGGCAGCATCTAAAATAAAACATTAAATAATATTAATAAAATGTGTATTAAAATAAATACTAAAATCTTAACATGAACATTATTTTAATAAATTATTATGGGCCGGATATCGTAAAACAGTTCTTTTACTTGAGTAATTTTTATACCCTCCACCATCACAAGTGGTGATGAGGATATACTAATTTTGTCATTCCGTGTGTAAAGACAGGAAGGAATCATCTCAGACCCTACAATATTTATATATTATTGCATCAAATTAAAATCTGAGTCGATTTAGCTATGTCCGTCTGTCTGTTGGAAACGTTCTCACGTCTAGAATAATTCTCCTAAGCAGTTTGTTACTTAAAACCAGCTTTATCAGTTAATAAGTCATAGACCGATATCTGAGACAACTTCGAAATTCCGAAAAAGAACTTAACCAAACAAACAATTGTCAATCATCGTGAAAAAGATCATCAAAATCTGATTTACAGAAAAAAGTTATTGCCTATAATATGCAAAATTTTTATACACCCCAAACTCTGTGTGTCATATGGGCCGCAATTATCAAGATAATTTTGTGATATTTGTCAATAATAAATCCAAAGAAGCCACATTTATCTGGGGTCATTAAGTACCCAGCTCTCATATAAGACCCCTTCACGGAAAACAGTTTTGAGCTTATAATAAGCATATTTTTTGTTTTTATGAGAGTATATTTACTTTGTCATTCGGTGTGTAACGCTAAGAATGAATTATTTTAGACCCCATAATGTATATATATTCTTACTTCAAATCAAAATCTCAGTCGATTTTCGTCAATCTGTATGTCTGCTCACATTTAAAAAAAGTCCTGAGAAGTTTCGAGTAAAACCGCTTCAATATTTTAAAGGATATAAACCGATACCTGATGTAACCTCTAAGTTAAAGCGTTAAATTGGAAAGAAATTTTGTCATAATTTTTTGTTATGTGAAATTCATTACTACACCAAAAATTACCAAAATCAGTAGAAAAAACGTTATAGCCAAAATTATAATAAATTTTATGACTTCTTAAGTGTTTCTGTGTTATATAATATTTACATTTGTGAGTTTATGTGTGTATATGTATATCTACGGAGCCTAACGTATTAACTTCAAATGAATTTGTTGTGGAGGGTATTTAAGTTTCGGCATAACCGAATTTTGCATTTTTAGTCGTTTTTTATGTGGTTATAAAACCTGAAAGGATATAACTCCCGTTTGATGGGGCTTATTACTATATTCTGAGTTATGATTGGATCTTGGGTATGCTAAGTGGTATAAAACTTTTAATCTCTATAGAAAGAGTATCCTGCCTCCAGCCTATCATCTCATATGTTAAAAAAAAAGATATTCTCTCGCACGCCTTTCAAATATAAGAACTAAATATTCCTACTTCAGTTACAATTGTATCTTTATCAAAAATTTCATGAATATTTCCTAAAAAGATATTAAATACATTTTTCCAACAGAAACCAAAAGGGAATTACAGTCATAAATTCTTCTTTACAATAAAAAAAAAAAATAAGGAAATACATTTTGCAAATATACAGAAATAAATGTCTCTATACAATTAACTTACTTGCATGGATCCCACAGCATTAAACCCTTGCCCGGACAATCGAGAGCACGTATAACATCACATTCCTTTGGATTACAGTAACATTTCAAACCATTGACCACCCGGGAACCAGCTGCTACCATGATGAGTAAATAACAGCATAAATATATTAAATATGTGCGTAAATTTAAAAAACAAAATTGTGTTTTTGAACACATTTTTTTCAATTGTGTTTCCGGTTGTTGTTTTTGTTATTGTGTTTGTTGTCGTTATGGTTATGGTTGTGGCCAATGTAAATTTTTTTCCAACTTATTTTCTTTTGCTATTTCCGACTACAACATACAGGACTCTGTGCTTCTTGCCACTTCCCCAACAGAGCGTGTTTTTATTCCTTTTTTTGTACGTGAGCTTGTCTCCGTCTGTATGTATGTGTGTAAGGGAGATACTTTGTGAAATTTTCGTTATATTCTGATACAAAAATACAACAATTGTTCCTTTTTAGTAGCAATAAAAGTATAGAATGAAATAAGAAAAAAATAATATTTAAACGAATAAACAGAATAGAGGAATAAAATATTGTGCGAAGTTTTATTTCTGTATTTCGTTATTTTTTCCCCTGTTCTGCTTCTTCCTCTATTTTATTCCTTTCAAAAGTTTTATCTTAAATAAAATTTATGTCTAGTAAGATGCAGGTGGTCTTTTGCTACACGTATTGCGTTATGCATTTTTGCAATATATATTTTCATATACTTGATTTTTCACTTTGGTTTTCTTTCTTCCCAGATTTTAGTTTTTAGTTTTGGAGCTGAAATGAAAATGGAGAAAAGAGGTAAAATTTAGTATAAAAATTTTCCAACTTTGTGTGTATGTTTATTTAAATAAAAACTATAATAATATTTGTTTAAAAAGTTTCTTCTAAAAAATCTCTCTCTAAGTGTCTGTTTTATGGTTAAAACTTTTATTTCAAAACATTTATAAAGATTTTCCGGTTTATTTGCATTAAAACTCTAAAAGAAAAGAAAAAAATTAAACAAAACTTATTACATTTATGATAGTGTATGCCCTACACCACGGGGTATACTGCATTTGTGCATACAGAAAAAATAAACTTTCTGCATCGAACTTGACACAACTCATTATTTTGGCCCAAAGAAAATGTCTATTAAAATTATGAGTCCACTATTTTACCATAAAAAGCCAGAATATAAAGCGATTTTAATGTAATTTGGCACAAATAAGTCTAATAATATTCTAAAATGATTATACGATGATCAATCCATCATTTCTCATAGATTCCATATAACCCTCCTTTAAAATATCTCTTTACAGGACTTATGATTGGAATTGACCAAGTTAAGACAAATATAAGCAAAACTTGATTTACGGTTATCCCCCAGAAAAAGTGATAACCAGCAATGTGGTGTAAGCTATAAATAGTCGTGCTTCACCGACTATAGGTTGTACTTTTTTATAACCTCCTCCACCACAAATAATGAAGAAGGTTTATTATCTTTGACATTCCGCGTATAACGTCAAATAAAAAATCTGAGTAGACCTCAAATCAAAATCTGAGTAGATTTAGCTATGTCCGTCTGTCTGTCCGTCTGTTGTTGGCACACTGACATCCGCAATAATTAACACAGCTTAATGAAATTGGGCTTAAGTATTTGATATAATCCTGAGGTGACATAGAATAAAATTATTTAATAATATCAAGAATTATATACCTAATTGCACTTCAAAACATTATCAAAATCAGTTCAATAGGAAAAAGTCATAGTCAAAAATATAATTAATTTTATGACTCATAAAGGTTTCCTATGTTATATAAGAAATACTTTCATATAATGTATGCGTTTAATAGTGTCTATGTGCATAAAATGTACATGTACAAAATATATTGTATTAATTTTTTTTACTTTTGTGGTGGAGGGTATTGAAGATTCGGCATAGCCAAATATGGCATTTCTACTTGTTTTTATTTCAAATTGCTGTTAAAAGCACAAAAATAGTTTGTATAACAATTTTATATTGAAATTTTTTTCAAATTGTTGAAAAAGTAATTAAAAAAGAAAACGGAATTATTCAATTTGTTTTATTGTTGTTGAACACTGATTAATATAACTTCCATTATCACAAGTGTGGTAGAGGTGTATTAAATATTTCATTTCATGTGTAACACCAATAAAGTATCATTTAAGTGACTTATACAGTGTTGTCAATTCTTGAGAAGCATTATATCCTCATAAATAATGGCCAAAAATATTTAATGGTAAAATAAATTTTTGATGGCTCAAACAGACTAAAATGACTTAACTTAGCCACATTATTTCTGAATTAGAAACACTGGACTTATGGTATATTTTTGAATTGTTGGCAAAAACTTTATAAAATTTCATCCAAAGCGGAAAAAACTCCTTTTGAGTTAATTTGGAATAGAACATATTCCAGTTTTTATTGGATGAACACATATTGGTGTTCGATTTTTACACACCCACCACCACAGGTGCTGAAGGGGGTTTTTAACTTCGTAATTTAGTGTGTAACGCTAAAAAGGAATTATCTCAAACCCCATAATTTATATATATTCCTGCATTAAAATTAAAATTTAGCTATGCCCTTCTCTCTGTCTGTTGTCGGTACGCTCACATCCACAATAATTGACAGTACTCAAGAAAATTTGGCATATGTTTTTTTTTTTTTTATAGTCCAGAGAAGGTTTTATTTAAAGCAGTCAAATCGGTTTAGTTTATCAAAAGACGATTACCAATAACTGAGACAACTTCAAGTTCAAGTAAAAAACAATATTCAATATTTTCCAGAAATGCCCCAATTTTTTTTTAATTTTTATTAAAAACAAAATTATTTTTCCAACAAGGAAAACCCGAGATCAAGATCTACTTCCAGTATAAAAACAAGAATCTCTGTAAGTTGATACTTTTTATAGCCTGCACCACCAGAAGTATGAAAAAGAAATCATTTAAGACTCCATAACAAAACTCCTGCAACAAATCGAAATTTGAGTTGATTTAGCAAACGGATCTCTGTCTGACCGGACAAATTGTTTGCAGTTTTTTATTTAAAATAAAGAAGTTACAAGCCTTTCCGGAATAGAATTTTAGGCCTTTTAACTTTTAAATATGGACATATAATTTGACTAGTGTTTATCTAAATGTTTTCATAAATGGTACCAATATTTATGGATGATTATAGGAATATGTGACCATGTATCAATGAAGTTTTCTCCAATGCCCTATAACCAGAATCTGATTTTAAACTATTGAATGTATGATTGGTTTTCTGAATCTTGAGTTCGGCGAATTACAAATTATACGAACTTCGGACTCAAGGAATGCAGAAGTGTCCGATAAAATTCAAAGTTTGTGAGCTAAATATTTCGAACTTAAGTACCCAAGGGCCTTATGTGTGGGGAAATATAATGTATATGAGCTAAATACTTGTTGCTGAAACAATAACTTAACATTGAATTCTATTAAAAGTATGTGATCTAAATACTTCGGACTCAAAGAAAGCGAAGGGTCTTCAGTTTGTTAAAAAACTAAATGTGTAAAATTAAAAATTTCAAATGTTTCATATTTCTAATTTTTAGTTTTTATTTTTTTTTTTTTTGCTTTCTGTGTCGAAATCACAGCTTTCGAATCACGCAGTAACATTTTGAGCATGATTCCTACTCTATATGTATCGAATATTAGAATTATAAGGTGGTTAAACCATAACATGAACTGTCCAAGATAATTGTCTCATACTAAAAAGATTTTTCTATTCAATTTGTATATGTTGGGTTCTTTAAACGAATTAGTTATCTTAGGTACAAGACCTCTTAGATCTGATTCGATCTCAACAGGAAGTAACACAAAACGCGATTCTGATTCCACCAAGTACTGATCATTATATTGACTTTGTTTATATTTAGTTTCTATGATAACTTGAATCGAGTGCTTAAGATTATGGTAAAATAACGCGAATAACAGTAAATTAGTTTTAAGTTTTATACAAAATTCTCCCTTCATTCCTTTCATTTAATATATTTTCTTTTAAGTTTAATCGCACTTATGTAAAAACTCATCAATTAAGTATAATAAAATAAATTTCTTTTAAAGATGAAAAAGAAAACCGATAATATTTTGTCTTGTATATATATCTTTTTTTAAATTCAGTATCATTGGCACGTGACATAATTAACTTGATGTTTAAATTATATTTCCAGCGAATACATTATCCAACATATTTCCTTTTATCTTATTTCCTTTTGTACTTGTCATCTCTTTATTTTGCTTTCCCTTTCTCCCATTTATTTGTTGTTTTTTTTTCTTCTTGGTTTCGATAATGTTTCTTACTTAAACTTTTTATCTATATTTAGCCAAAGATTTGCTTCAACAGAATCAGTTGATGGTGATGGTGGTGGTGGAGGTAGTACTGGCAAAAAGTGGCTTATCTCTTATTTACTATCTAACCAAATGTATGTAATGATTTGTAAGGGGAAAGGGAAAGGATGAAGAGATGAGAGAGATGAAGTAACGGAAATGAGTATAAACACAAATGGTTCAATATTCGCAATGATGGTAAAGATTTTGGAATATTTTTTTTTTGTTTTGTACTCTTTTTTTGTGGTCATAACAATTTCATGCTTTGCTCGTATTTTCAGCTGTTTAATTTTTTCTATAAATATTACACTTTTCCCGTAAAGAAAGGAATAGAAGTGAGCAGGGAAGGGTGTAATAAAAATTGCTGGTACTTGTAGTTTGCTGTTAATGTGAGTCAAATTTAGTATTCAACATTAATTCTAGGGATTTTCTTTATTGAGTTTATGTATTTTGTTGTATATATAAAACTTGGTCTGTATGTGTTAATCACGTTAATTTGTTAGTTGGTAGAACGTGATGAGTTTTGTTAACTGATGAAAAGAATTTGTGATAATATGAACGTAAACATGATTTTTTCAAAGGATTTGAATTTATTTATTGAAAAATTATTTCAATAAAATTAAGTGAAAATTAGCTATAAAATTATTGTGAAAGACATTTTTTTATTTAATAAATAATAAAGAATAATTTTAACTTTTATGTCATATTAAGACACTTAAGTTAAATGAACTGAAATGACATAAAATCAGTTGTAGTTCAGTCTTTGTTCAGGTCTAGCTCAGTTCTAGTTCAGTTCTAGTTCAATTCGAGTTTAGTTTCAGCTCAGTTTTTGTTCAGTTCTAGTTCAGTTATGGTTCAATCTTAGTTCAGTTTAGTTCTAGTTCAATTCTAGTTCAGTTCTAGTTCAATTCTAGTTCTAGTTCTAGTTCTAGTTCTAGTTCAGTTATGGTTCAATTCTAGTTCAGTTCAGTTCTGGTTCAATTCTAGTTCAGTTCTAGTTCAATTCTGGTTCAGTTCTACTTCAATTCTAGTTTAGTTCCAGCTCAGTTTTAGTTCAGTTCTACTTCAGTTATAAGTCAATTCTAGTTCAGTTTCAGTTCGGTTATAGTTCTAGTTCAGTTCTAGTTCTAGTTACGGTTCAATTCTTGTTCAGTTCTAGTTCAATTCTAGTTCAGTTCTAGTTCAGTTCCACCTTAGTTTTAGTTCAGTTCTAGTTCAGTTTTAATTCAATTCTAGTTCAGTTATGGTTCAATTCTAGTTTAGTTCTAGTTAAATTCTAGTTCAGTTCTAATTCAATTCTAGTTCAATTCCAGCTCAGTTTTAGTTTAGTTCTAGCTCAGTTCTAGTTTGGTTCCAGATCAGTCGCAGTTCATTACTAGTTCAGTTCTAGTTCAGATTATGGTTCAGATTGTAATGAAGATTCTAGTTAAGATTCAAGTTTAGAACTTAGTTTAGATTTTTGTTCAGATTCTACTTCAGATTTTAGTTCACATTTTGATGCAGATTCTAGTTTAGATTTTACTTCAGATTCTGGTTCAAAATCTAGTTTAGATTCTAATTCTGATTTCAGATCAGATTCTTATTCGGATTTTAAATTCTAGTTCATATTCTAGATTATGTTCTAGATCATATTTAGTTAAGTTATAGTTGAGAGTCCAATTCAGATTCTTCTTGAAATTCTAGTTGAGATTCCAGTTCACATTCCAATTCAGATTCTAGTTCAGATTGTAGTTTAAATTATAGTGCAGATTTTAGTTCAGATTGTAGTACAGATTCTAGTTAATATTCAGATTGTAGTTTAAATTATAGTACAGATTTTAGTTCAGATTGAGTACAGATTCTAGTTAATATTCTGGTTTAACTTCTGGTTTGATTCTATTTCAGGCTCGAATTAAGATTCTAGTACAGATTCTAGTGAAGATTGTAGTTCAGATTTTAATGCAGATTCTAGTTCAAAATTTCGTTAAGATTATAGTTCCGATTCTGATTTAGATTTAAGTTTCTACTACAGTGTGTAATTTAAGTCTTATTTTATTGATATTTTATTTAACTGTTTAAATCTGGCGAAATTTACGGAATAGAAACAAAACCCTTTTCAAAAAATAACACCATTTTATTTATAATCCCCTCTCAAATTTTACCACAATGCCATTTTATATTTACAGCTTATGTCACTTAATTCCTTGTTTTTTTTTTCAAACAACATCCATACAAAAAACACCTTAATCATTGTCATACTACACTTTTCACTTAAACTTATTTTAAAAAAATTCCTATTAAAACGTGTGTGAATTTGTACACAATAAATAATAATTTTTCCTTTTTTTTAATAATTTATGACTTTTTTATTATTTATTTTTAACAAAAAAAATTAATACTCAAAAGTCTCATTCGCCCAAAATGAAAATGAAACTTAAAAAAGGAACAGAAATAATAATAAATATAAAAAATTGGTCAGTTATGGAAGTGTAAAGATAGCAAAATGATGTATGTGAGTATGTGTTTGGTTGATGGAAAATATCCTGCAAAATATTTTGCCTATAAAATTGTGTATAAAATATCATAAATCACACGAAATAAACATTTTAAGGAAATATTAACAAAAAATCGCTTTTACGCTTGATAAAATTCTACAAAAAGCAGAATTGGATGTGTTAAGGGAGATGAGGAGTAAAATAGAGGAATTTGTAATAATTAAAGGTCAAATTAAATTTTTTAACTTCTACGTCTCGGGTTTATGTTGCAGTGATATCTTCTCGTATGCGATCATGAATAATCGTTTAATCTATTAACAGATTCTAATATTTCTACTTAGTTTTTGTTTACGTTGCTCTACAGTTTTTTATGGAAAAGTCTTTACCTCCTGAGTGTTTAATATTTGTACACTTTATGCGTTAATAAGTATAAAGTACTGTCCATCTTAAATTACCCCACATTATACGTGTCTGACAAACTAATCCACAGTTTTGCAGAGAATTTTTTTTTTTTTTGGAAATAAATCTATAACTTTTAATCGGCAGAACGAATTTGAATGAAATTTAACAGTACATATTCCAATTCCGTACTGGTTCAGATTTTAGTTCAGAATATTGTGCAGAATTTAGTTCAGGTTTTGGTTCAGATTCTCATTCAGATTCTAGTTCAGATTCTCATTCAGATTCTAGGGTATATTCTAGTTCAGATTCTGGTTCAGATCCTACTTAAAATTCTTATTCAGATTATAGTTCAAATTCTTTATCTGATAGTTTTTGAATTACTTTCATAAGAACTTTTAACTTTCAAAATTTTGCAAGATCTTGAGCCAATTTTTTTAATATAAATATTCGAAAGTATTTCCCGACCAGGAAGTCGCAAAAATTTGCCAGGACCTACGTTTCGCAATTCATTAAGCAGCAAAAATATTTTTTTATAAAACTTGACTTCAATTTCCATGCTCTGTTTTTGATCTCGAAATTTTAGTAGCGTTCTTTCAAGAGCTGTTTGAGCCTTGTATAATTTTAAATAATCCGAGCACTAAACTAACCGAACTGCTTTCCTACCCGATGTGTTGGGAGCTCTTTTTAAAATGCTTTCTATTTTTGGCTTTAGGAATGTCATGTGGACTATTCCTTTTACCCGACAAGTTCTCCCAATACTATTAAATAACATTGGAACCAGTTTGTCAATAAGCCTTTGAATGCTTGGCAGAATTTTTTAGGACCAAGTTGTGTTTTATTGAAAAAATTTAATAATTTCAGTTTGCCATTAAACAAAATAACTGACATGTTTTACAAAGGTAACTGGATAAAAAAGTTTTAAATTTCTAGTTTTTAAAGGTTTAATGAAAGAAGTGTGTTAAGAATTTTTCAATTTCAGTCATTATAACGACCACCGATATACAAAATTTATTTGGTCTCAATTCATAGATGATTTTTTTAATATCAAAATACCCGAGGTGACCAAGTTTGAAAGGCAGAAACTACGAGACAGGCCCAAATATTGGTCTTTACTCTTCCAAGTTAAGAAAACACCACAGCTTTAGTCATGTAAAAGTCCATAAAAATATCTCAAACGATTTAAAAAATTTAGAATCTTTTCCAAATCAAATCAAAAAAATTTGAAGCCCAATTTAATTTAGAACAGTAAAAAATTCATATTTCCTATTGAATCACTCTGGATATGAACCTACGTAATACGATGGCCTAATAAATTTTAATACCCTTCACTACCAAAATTTGTGAAGAAGGTATATTAACTCTATCATTCCGTATGTAACGCTAAAAAGGAATCTTCTCTGAAGCGAGAATGTATATACAGTCATGATACAAGACTTGATAGAAGATCAAAACCTGAGTCGATTTAGCTCTGTCCGTCTGTCTGTCTTTCTGCAAGTTGTTGGCATGCTAATTGCGTTAATTGGGAGACATTACATTGAAATTTAGTCTGGTTATTTTTTATGGTCCGAGAAATTTCCTGTTTAAACCAGCAAGATAAATTCAGTATATTAAAAGATATAAAAGATATAGATATGTCAATATCTTTTATATAAGATATAAAAGATATTGACAATTAATAATAGACAGATGAAAATGTACTTCATTACCGTTTCAAAAATTATCAAAGTCGGTTCAGTAGAAACAAAGTTATAGCGTAATTATTTTATAAGTTTGTGAGTGCATATGGAAGTAATTCGAGATATAAGAACAAGCATGCTTACTTATTTTTTATTATTTATATATTTCATAAAATTTTCAGTTCACGAAATACCGATTAAAGCACTTTTTGTTTTATATTAAATTTATAAATTTAGCGGCATATTTTATGGATTCGCTTAAAATTTCTTTCAATTCCCAAAATACATGTAACAAACTCGTATTTATGTTCCCAAAAATGTTCATAATATTATATGTATAATATGAAATAAAATTATTCGAATAAAAAAACCGAATAAAAGATACACTACAATAATTTCATGTGAATAAGGCTTATTTTTTTCAATCCAAGTGCTTTTGCAATAGTTATTGAAGAAGACAGACGGAAGGACGGACAAGTTCAAATCATTTAAGAAAGGTTTTAAATTTTCGTTATTATGCCTTATGTATGGCCTGTAGGGTATAGAAATTTTCTAGATATTTTTCCCTCTCTCTCTCTTTATTGTAGATTTTCTTTGTTAAATTTTAAATAATTAATAAATATTTTTATGTTAAACAAGGAAAAATTGGTTTTTGATATAAAAATTTTTGTTTAACACAAATACAAACATTTCAGATACATTGGGGATTATGTAAAAATATACAAATACATTTACATACAAAAAACAACAAATGAACAAAGATGTATACATACAAATACTTGTATGCTTATAATACATATACAAATAAATGTATGTATACTTATACTCCTGTGTATCCTGGGTTTTGTGATGTTTTTCAAAAATGTTAAGTGTCTTAATCGAAATATTTGTATATGTTAGCAAATATTTACAAATATTTATATATAAAATACATGTGTATATGTACCTAGTCTATGTAAGGAGTGAGATCAAAAAATTCTTAACACACGTTTTTCATTAAAACTGTTAACACCGGTATAACTTGATTAATCAATATGTTGTTAATCTGATTAAAATGAGTGACCAGAATAAATTGCGTAATTAAATTATCAACAAAACCCAGATGAGTCCTAAAAAAATTGCGGAATTCTCCAAATATTTCTTCTTATAGCAAATAATATGCAGTTGAAGTATAAGAAGCCAATCATGTGTAACAATTCGCTCTATAAATACATTAAGGCTTCATAATGTGTCCACATATTTCTGTTCTAAATTGGCAGCCTGCCACTATGGAAAACAAGCACTTGAGTAGTATATGGACAATGATGTGATATTTGTAACATGAGACTGCCCGGAGCTCAGCCAGTAGGGAGATATTGGTTACTTTGTTAAAAGAGACTTGACGAGTACGAAAAAGGCGTACAAAAGTCTGGTAGATTTTAAAAGGAGAGGGAGTACCGAGCAAAGTGACAAAAAGTACTATAAAAACGTTAATTAAAGGGTTTCCGAAAAAGGTATAAAATTTCACGACTAATTAAAACTACAATTACTTTTGTAAATTGTTATAAAATTTCAATCAAATAAAAAAAAAACAATTAAGAAGTTATAGTCGGTCAAGCCCGACAATTTAGTACCCTACATTACGTTGTTGATTATAAGTGGCAGCTAACAAATATTAATGAAACACCCTCGTATACAAATATTTACTCTTAAGGGTACAGTATGTTATACAGGTACTAACATCCACGCGGAATTAGTGTGTTCTAAAAGAAGTTTTTTTCTGTTGGCGTTGCATGGGAGCTAGAAGAAATTATGGATCGACCCTTGTAAAATTTCTCACATAGATTTTTGCTTATATTTTTCTTGATTTGACAAATTCTTATTACAATATCAACGTATATGTAAGATTTAATCCCTTCAAAGTTATATTGGGAGGGCGGTTGTATGGAACCTATGAGAAATAATGGAACATTTCTCGTATAATTTGTATATCGTTTAAGAATATTGGCTAAAACTAGTTTTAGCCAAATTCCATTAGAATCGTTTTATATTTAGGAATTTTGTATGTGGGCTAGTTGAAATAATGAACCCCTCATCACCAATTTCAACAGATATCCTACTAGGACCAAAATTATTACACTTGCCAAATTTCATTAAGATACTTTTAAAACTGCGAGCTGTATTTCGTTCACAAAATTTAAATTGACAGAAAGCCAGACAGCTGGGTAGATGGACATCGTTAAATCAACTCAGAAAGAGATCCTGAGTCAAACGGTGTACTTAAAAGTGTTTGCACGCACGCATCATACCCGAACAGCCTATGGTGGTGTAGGGTATAATTAAATCCGTAAGTTAAGTGGTTTCGCTTTTATTAACATGTTTGTATTTAAGGAATTTTTCGATCTCACTCCTTTATGTTTTTTATTTGCTATTTGTAATTTTATTTTCTATACATTTATGTTTCTGTGTGTGTGAGTTCGTTCGTTTATATTTAAAGTTTAAATCTAATAATTTATTTAAACATTTAACTTTAACTTACGATGACTGCATTAGAAATTATATTTATCGCATTTAAATGCCACAAAACTAAATGTTTAATGTGTACAACCACAAATGCAATTTTCACATTACGAAAAAGAAATTCTTTTCAAAATTTATTCTGGCATTTAAATGAGTTTAAAATATTTTTCTATTATTTTTGGCTGCAAAACGTATTATGCAGTGGGATGGAAGTAAATAAATTCGAAACATGTTTTAAGTTCTTGACCAGCAAATGCTTGATTGACATAGTTTAATTTTAAACAAGTAAGAATTTTATAGACGATCAAGCCCGATGATGTAATATCCTGCATTACAACATTGGTTATATATGGCAGTTATGGAAAAGTAATGAACGACTCTCGTATAATAGGATTTTCTGATTTATTTTTAAGTATGCAGTACATTATTGTGATGTTAAAATTTATGAGAAATTTATGCGCTTTAAAATGAATGAATGAATGAAATGGTTAAATGGAAGCTAGAAGAAACCGATTCCCGTAAGATTTTGCACATCGACTTTTGATTATGATTATCTCTTAAAAGTGATAAACTGAAAATGTTACTGGAATGGGATCTATAAGAAGCAATGCACCGGCCTTCGCATAATTTGGCATATGTTTTTTAAATGTGAATTAGAATCAAAAGAATTATTTATGTTAAATTTCGTTAACATCATTTCATATTTTGGAATTTTTTGAGCTTAAACCTCATTCCAGAAGAACACTTTTATGGAAGGTACTTGAAATATTTGACTGAACATGGCAAGTTTCAACAGGTTTGTTCTTATGCCAAAATATTAATATGTAACAAATTTTCACAAGGTACCTGAAAAATGAGACTTGTAGAGTGTTTACATGGACAGACAGACGGACAGCCATCTGATTCGAACGGTTTACTTAATAATGGATATAGCGCCATTTATACGCATCAGATTAAATGTATCATACCCCAACCGCTTACGATGGTGTATAAAAATGATCAGATATTTAAAATTTTCTTTAACAAATTTTAAATCTTGCCCCACTGTACCAGCTTAATGCAGCCATAACACACAAAAGAACAGTTTTGATTATTTTTTTAGATATAAATTAAAATTCTATTAAAATATTTAAATATTAACTTTCTGTCTTTTTCATTTTTTATCATTTAAAGAGGATTAAAAATAAATTAATAAATAAATTAATTAAAAAATATTGAATTAATAGAAAAGAACTATTTTTTAATAAAACATGGCATTGAACTTAATTTTAAAATAAATTAACAAACATAAATATTCCATTATGATTTTATTTCATTTAATTGTTTTTGTGTATAGATAAAATGCCCAAACTTGTTCCCCTACACCATTACGCCACCGAAACAAAAAAGAAGTTATAGTCGGCAAACCTGTCTGTTCAGAAACCTACAAAACGTTGTTGGTTATAAATGGCAGCTACTTAAAACTTATGAACTACCCTCGTATAAAAGTATTTTTTTAATTAATGCTTAAGATCGAAGTATAATATAATGATTCTAAAATTCATATGCCATTTGTACGTACTAAAAACATTGTTTTCTGTGGGTGTCATATGGGAGCTGGAATAAATTATGAGCCGATCCCCGTAAAATGTCTCACATCGATTTTTGTCTATTTTACAAATTTATTATTACAATACCAACGTATATATGAGATTTAAGCCCTTCAATGTGATATTTAGATAAGGGTTTTAATGGGACCTATTAAAAATAATTAACTGATCCTCGTGTAATTTCACATCATTTACGTAAACTTTCTTTAAAATCGCTTTATATTAAGGACTTTTGTGTTTTTCAATCGCCATTTCTGTAGAAACATTTGTATGGGGGCCAATTACCAATATCAACAGGCGGTTCCTTGAACCACCTTGGATATAATGACACATGCCAAATTTTAATAAGATACCATAAAACTGTGGACTGCATTTTATTCACAAGTTTTAGATGGACAACCCACCAGTGATTCTGAGTCGAACGGTATACTTAAAAGTGGTGGTAGCAAAATTTTTTCTGGCTGTAACAATTTTTGCTTAAACGCATAAAATCCCAAGTACATGTGGTCGTGTAAGGTTTCTACTTATTTCTGAAACACATTTTATAGTTACTAGTTAGCAACGAGGCGAACAGAGGTTAGATGGATCTCGTAAGTAATTCGGTATCTATCGGCTCAATTTAAGGTGACACTATCATTACTTTTATACCCTCAATCAATACAAGTGGTGATGAAGGTATATTAACTTTGTGTAACTCTAAGAAGGAAACACAAATAATGCATATTCTTGAGCTGAATCAATATCTGAACAAATTTAGCTGTATCCATCTGTTTGATGGAAATAGTCTCAAGCCTAGAATAATTGTCCGAATTCGCAGTGGTTGTCACATTAAAAACTAAAAGTATATTGTTCTATTAGCAAAAGAATTATAGGCCGATATCTGAGATAATCTACAATTCCGAAAAATATGTTTTCTGAAATCTTCTACAAAAAGTACGTGGATTTAGACAGAATTTAACTATAACATACAAATATACGTATTTCCTTTTCGTACAAAAAAGTCATAAAAATCTGATAGAAAAAATTACAGGCTAAAATATGCAAAATTTTGATACACCCCAAATTTTAGTGTCATATATGTCGCAATTTCGAATATAATTCTATGAAATTTGCCACATATATATTTATTTTGATATAAAATCAATCCAAAAGATTATTCTTGGGCCAATATTTATCCCACCTCCCAAATAAGACCCCTTCTCGAAATAAGCTTTTAAGTTTATAAAGCTCTTAAATATAAATCATTTCCATCGAATTTTAAGGCAATAAATTTTCTAGCTGTCCCAAGTATATGGTTTCAAATTGATAGGGATCTATACTTTGCTATTGCTTTCCAGAAAATGGTTTTGATCTCTTAAGAGTCTTAAATATAATTGGGTTCTATTAAAAATTAGAAAACGGGTTTATCGAAATTCATTACGAAAAAAAGAATAAAGAATATCGGCCCATATTTTGCTATAGCTACATAGTACTATTAAAATGAAGGAATTTTATTGCATTTCTAAGAGTCTTTAATGTATATTACTAACTTGATGAATATCAGTACATATTTGCTTTTAGATCCATTTAAGACCGTAAAATTTAAATTATTTTCTTCAAATGTCTTTAATATAAGAATCCAAATTGAAAATTATAGGAATATATATCTTAAAGGGTTCCTAAATATATATCAATTCAACTTAAGTTTATTTATGAATACTGTTTCAACACAAATGTTTTGATAATATAAGTGGTGGAGGGTAATTAAAGTTCGTAACAGCCGAAGACAGAATTCTTATTTTTTCCACTTGGCATTTAAAATTTTTAAAATTTTTCCCATTGACAATTTTAAACCAACAAAATTTTAAACCAACAATTAAAACAACAAATTATTAAATTCTGTCGTAGAATACACAACGAAACCAATGATTCAATTAGACGCTACGATGTGTTGAATGAAGTAGGGTATGTTGTCTGACAATATCCTAATTTTTTTCTTTTTTTTAGATTCTCCAAAATTAAATCACATTTACATAATTTAACAATTTTTTTATTTATTATCTTTTTAGTCGTTTTTTTTTGTTACAATTTAATTTTTAGATATCATTATAAACCCATTTCTCTGTAATCAGTATTCTTCCGTAATCTCCTTCACATAAAAAGAGAGAATATTCTCGCAGAGTGTAACAATTTCAATATATACAAATGTTTGTTAAAATGAGTTTATTTTATAGTATCGATGTATATCCTCTTATACTTTTAAGCATCATTTTCCAACTTGCAGTTGGCATTATGGGGATAATCACAGATCTTTGGAAAAAATATCAAAAATAGTAAAAATTCAAATAAAATTTTTCAAAATAAGAGAAATATAGCAATTAAACATTTTTATTGAGAAAATTTATAACAGTTAATAAATTTTCTGTAGAAAATTTCAAATTTTCTATAGAAAACTTAAAAACAATTGAAACATTTTCTATAGAAATCTTCTTCAGAATATATCAGTACTCACCTCCAATTTTGCATTATAGTGAAAACCTGGAGCACATTTTCTTACAAATGGTGTACCACGATCACATAAAATGAATTCGTTACAGCTTGTTGGTGAAGGGAATTGTACAACCAAAGAGTCATCAGGCTGATCAGTGGGACATACAATTTCAGCTTGAGCAAATTGTAAAGCAAACAAGAAACACACACAGAAAGTGGCGTAAATATATTTATAGTTGAATATCATATTGGTTTCTTAATAACACCAGTGAAGTTCCCTTCCAGTCTAAAGTTTTCTACAAACTGCAAATTGTTCTGGAAATTATATGATTTTTTAAACACTTTTTTGTTCAAAATTTTGTTTTTCAATTTCGTTATCTGGAATGTGTTTTTTAATAAATATAATTTTTGATAAATTGTAGATATAAGAAACTATCCAGAATCTTTCTAATTGAAGAACATTTAGTGAGAAATAATATAGATAAGAGAGAATATGAGGAGTGGAATCAAAAAATACTTAATAAGGTTTAACTCTTTTGTACAAAATATGGGCTTCCTATCTATCTACCTATCTATCTATCTATCTATCTATCTATCTATCTATCTATCTATCTATCTATCTATCTATTGGTCAATTTAGAAGTATATATTTAGTAAAATTAGGACATAATATTGCCAAATTTCATCATAATTGGTCATTACTTAATATTTTTATATGCCCAAATTGTTTTCCCGGAAGCAGCTTTATATGGAAGCTATAATAAAATACAGACCGAGATTAGACAAATTAATAAAATGTGTTAAGAACAATTGGTAAAATAATTGTCTTCAATTTCAATAGGATTGGCCTTTACATAAGCTCACAACTGTATTTAGATTGTCACAGATATCGATTTAAACCTTTTTGGCTAATAAACTGATAAAGCTTGTTTTAAATGGGAAACTCATTAGGACAATAACTAATAATGTAAACGAGCAGACAAAAGGGCAGACATGGGAACAGACAGGCGGCCATAGCTAAATCGACTCATATTTTGAATTGTTTTTTAACATTATACACGGAATGACAAAATTTATATAACCTTATCACCAGCGTTAACGTTGAAATCTTTTGAAAAATTGCACTAAAAGAGGATTTTGGAATACAAAGTCGCACCTGAACCCTCATTTGTGGAACAAGATCTGCAAAAAGTTTAATTTGACAAAAGTTAAAACTTCTTGAATAAATTTGCCCTGTTTTCCTTCTAGTGTTGAAATAATCTTGAATATTAACGAACAAATAGTCATTTCTTAAATATAACTCTATTTCGATTTTCAGCATGATTTCGTAAAAGTACGAATTTCTGTGATTCTGTTTTTTTTTTTTTTTTTTTTTTTTTTTTTTTTAATTTAATTTTTTCATCTATAATTCATATAAGATTTACTCACATGCCCTTTTTTGAGCCAAATTAAAAGAAATTTCAAGGAGTTTTTCCAAAAATGTAAATTTTAAAAAAAGAGGACAAAAAAGGAAAATATGAAAAAATTGGCAAATTGTCGCACGAAGTTGAAACATTTGCAATTTGCGATTAAAGTCACACCAACGGTAACACCTTTCATTACCAGTTGTGGTGGTTTAGTGTATAGAAATTAAATGCGTTTATAGGAATATGCAACAGTGTATAAAGGCAATTTCGATGGGAGTTTGTATGGGCACTAGGCGAAATCCTGGACCAATTACAACAAATATCGGTAGGTTTTTTCTTTCGACTTAACTTATGCTTATATTGTCAAAAAAGTAAAACATTTCTAGAAAATTTTCCCAAGATTTTAGATAATTTAGTACACTGTGAGAGCGCTAAAACAATGTATGTCCATAAAGTCCATTTTGCACATCATGGAGCTCCTACAAGTTCCAAGTTATAATGCTGCACTTCACTTTTATCATTGTGGTAAATTTCATGCAAATCTATCAATCTTTCTCAAAACTTACAGCTTTATTTTAAAAAATCGATGCTGTCCCAATGTGCAGTATAATAAAATATTCTTTATTATTTATTAAATATCGTTCCTGCTCACATGTATGTCTATCACCTAACCTGCCTTTGTTTTAAACTTTTATTACCCATTGACGTCACTTAGTAGCAAGTACTTATGAAAAAAGACGTTATGCTTTATATACAATTAAATTTGCATTATCGTTTCAAAATATATAAACATGAAAATGTACTAAATATGAACTAAATATTTTTGAAATACCTTCAAACAATTCCAACTAATAACCACAATACACCAAAGTAAAATAATGTTGGTAATAATTATGCTCCACTTGGTTGTTGTTGTTGTTTTTGTTATTGCTATTATTTACTAGATGGTGAAATTAAGTTGTATATAATGTATGTATGGATATGTTTATATAACACTGAAGGCTCTAAACTTTATGATTATTACTTGTTTTTATAACAAAGCGTAAGACTGAAAGAACGACAACAACAAAAAGCCGTAAAACAAAAATATAGCAAAACCAGGAAAATAGAACAGTTATAATAACACCACAATACCTAAGTGTAATACAAAATGTGGAGTGTATAACGCTCTCTATAACAAATCACAATATTTTAACATTATTATGTCTAAATATTTTGCAGTATCTCTAAGGTATTTTATATAATAAACATAAAATAAGGAGTGAGATCAAAAAAATTCTTAACATACATATATTGTATATAAGAATACGGTTTATACCTACGGCTAAACTGCTCGACCGATTTTCTTGAAATTTTCACAGTGTCTTCTTGAAGCATTGGCTACAATTGTTTTGGAGAAGTGCCCGCCATACAATGGAAAAGAAACGTCACTGGAAATAATACAGGACAGGTAAGATTAGAGGAGAAGCAGTCCCCATACAAAGCAAATATAAATTTATTGAAATCTAGAAATTATAACAGCGAGAGTCTCACATTTTTTTTGCAATCATGCAACTATAGAATAGCTTCACTGGTAAAAATATAGGATGAAAAGGATCAGGGGAAAAGCTACTCGCATTAAAAATTCAATGTTAATTATCGAATGTCCAAGGAAGTATTACTGTGAAAGCTTAAAATTATTTATCACTTTATCAAAAAAAAAATTTATAAAGAAAAAATGTAAAACGTATTGGATCCAGGGTAGAGGTTACTCCCCTACCACCTATGCAAAGCAACAATTAATTATCGGGTATCTAAGTATCTTTTGAATTGAGAGTATTACGATTTAATCACAATGATTTCCTCAAGGAAGAGATTTACTGTGCAAAATAAGTCCCGTTTTTTAATGAAATAGTTCTACGTAGAAATATGGTTGGTAGACGGGGTTAAAGGAAAAAGTACCAATCTCACAGACAAAATAATGAACTATCCCATTTGGACCGAATACTTATTACAGAATATTAAAAAGTTTGAAAAATTTACTTTTCCTGGTACAAATACTACACTATTGTTCTAGTATCACTCAATCGTAGTGACAGGATGCCAAGTCAGGCAAAAAAAAAAAAAAAAACAGTGGACACATTATGAAGTCTTATGAAGGGAAGCAGCCTTATTTGAAACATTCCTTGCTGAAAGTTTTCGTATTTATAGAGCCCATTGCAACAAATGTTTGGGTTTTTTAGCTGCAACTGAATATCGCTTGTTACACCAAGAAATGTTTCTTTCAACATTTTTTGACCAAGAAGTTGCAAAAGATCTGACATAACAAACGTTTTCTCATCCAATAATATTTTTAAGAAAACTTCACTTCAGTTTCTGTGTTCCATTCCGTAAGATACTTTTTGAATCTTGTATCTTTCATAAACCTTTCGTACCTAACCGAGATCTGAGCTAACCATGATGCTTTTCTACCGGCAACTCTATGTGGAAAATTCCTTTTACTGCTTGTAGAAGGGTTTCTATCAACGGACAAGTTCATCCGGTACTATTTAGTAACATTGATAAAGTTTAACGCTGACTTGCCAACTTTTTGTAGGACCAATTTGAGTTTCGTTGGAAATATTTTATTATTTTAGTACGTACTTCTCTCTGGTCTCTTATTTAAGGTAACTCAGTAATAATAATAATAATAATAATAATAATAATAATAATAATAATAATAAAAGTAATAATACTTGAGTTAAAAGTTGTAATGAAAAACGTGTGTTCAAAATTTTGTGATCTCATTCTTTATTTCTAGCTTTTTTACGTACAACCACCAAAGATTTGGTTTTATTGTTGTATAAACAAAATATGTATGTATTTGAAACCGGATGTGTTTAACCACACTTACACATATAAACTTGTAAATTCATGGAAATAAATATATTTTTTTGTTTTACTTTCTTTCCATTTTTCTTTAACTGAGTTGTAGACATTTCATAGAGTTTTTCGCACATCAACAAAACATTTGAAATCAAATGAATTTGTTGATATGTCTAGACCACATGTTACCGATTCTAATGGCACTTGAAATCGACATTTGTTTTAAACAAAACAGTAGAACTTACTCAATTACGTAGTCGTATGATTGAATAGAATTTTTTGTTGTTTTATGAATGCAAAATAAATATAAGTTAATTATTACACCAATGTCAATCATTTACTGAATACCCTACACAACACACTATGTTTCTAAATATATATTTTGTAAATAATTATGTAACTTGTGAAGCTGATGAGGACCGGATGAGGCATAGGGATTCTTTTAAAATTCGCAAATGAGACCAAAGAAATATTGAACACATATACAGGTTATCTCCTACAGTTTAAAAGATATTTATTAAAAAAAAATAATAATAATAATAAATAAGATTTAATATAATATATCGCAATATATCGCTTAGTTTAAAAAAATACAATTTTTTAAATAAAAATTTAAAAAAGAACAAATTATTATTTTTTTTTTTTTGCTAAAAAATTTTCCGTATAATGAATATGAAATGTTCGCTTTTCTGAAAGTCTTCTTTATATAAAAATTTAAATTTTTTGCTCCCAACTTTGACCCATTTTTAAAAATTCCGATTGTGTATATGATATAAAATCCCAAAACCTGAATCTAAAGCAGAAATAATGTGTTTCAAGACCTCCAATAAAAATGATTTCTAGAGAAAATTCAAAAATAACTCACCTTTGGGACTTTTTTATATTTTCTGGGAATTCAAGGAATCATTTTTAAAAAATCATTAATGTCATGAACACTTTAATATAGAAATCTAAATTTTCTGAATATTTCAGAAATATTATTTTATTAAAAAAATATTCATTCTAATTCAGTTCATATTTAATATCTCTAAAATTCAAAAAAAGATTCATAATTATCGTTTATTTTAAATATTGATATTATTCAAAAGTTCATTTAAAGATTCTCAGAACTATAATGGACCTGGCATGGTTGAAAAGAAATGTGTGTGATAGTAAATGTGTGTGATAGATACATATATCATGATGTTACACAGGGGATATTTTTAGACACAACTAATTCTGTTTATCAGCTATTCGACAAAGGTAAATGGAATTCCTATTGGTTCTACAAACAACAGTAATATTTCTAAGTATTTATGAAAACGCTTTATGTTGAAACTAATAATATTAAGATTTTAGTAGATTTTAGAATTAAGAATTTAGATTTAAGTGTAAAACTTTTGGCTTAACCGATTTTACATAAACAACTTCACCACAATATAACAAACGAATGAACATTTTTGGAATTTTTTATACTCTCCACCACCACAAGTAGTACTTTGTCATTCCGCGTGTAACACCAAGAGAGAATTTCACAGACCCCATACAGTATATATCAAAACATTAGTCGATTTAGCTATGTCCGTCTGTCTGCCTGTCTGTTGGAATCATTGTCACGCCTAGAATAATTGCCCGAATTCAATAATATTCGGATTTAAACACGGATTTAACTATAATTTACAGTTACATTTTCTACATTATCGTGCAAAAACCATCGAAATCGGATCAATACAAAAAGAGTTATAGACAGAAATATGCGAAAGGGGTAGCAATTTTTAAGATAATTTAATGAAATTTGAAAAATACAAACCGAAATAAAGAAAATTGTTCTGGGGTCATTATTTGACCTGGCTCCTATATAATGCCCTTCCCAGAATATATTTTATAGCTTATAAAACTTTTAATTATGAATGAATTTCATTGAAATTTGGCGCAATTAATTTCGTGACGGTCCTAAATATATGTTACAAACTTTGTTAATATCGGTCCATATACACTTATTTTGATACTAAACCGAAATAAACAAAATTGTTTTATTGGAATTTGGCGTAATTAATATGTTACGAACTTTATTAATATCGGTCCATAATTTGATATAGTTCCCATATCATGCCATCATTCCGCAAAACTGGTTGTAAACTTATAAAATTATAAATTAAATGACTAAAATTCAACACAGTTATTTCTGTATTAAATATAAATTTATAATGTGGCCAATATCGGTCCACAAAGCTCCACTTCCCGGAAAGGGGAAAAACTATTTCGACAATCATGGGCTATATTTGAATATTACTCCCTATAATCCCACTTCCTGGAATAAAATATTAATCAACGAAATTCAGATAAATAGAAAATTGTCTTCAATATAGTGCTGGGGCGTATTTGAAATTCGGCACAAAAGAATAAAGTATTTTTACATGTTTTTACTTTTCTTTGTAGATCGCAAACAATGTGATGCAAAATATCATTCTTTCTTTATCATTTTTTTGCGCAAAACTCAAATAAAAGTAATAGAGCACTCAAATATGATTGTAAATATTTCGGACAAATATAACTAAAGCACTTTTATTTTCATTTACTTATTAAATTAATTTTTGTCGTAATTTTTTAACCTTTTTTTGTAAATAAAATAAAAAACATTAATATCAGGGTTAAATGTTCTGAAAAAATCTCTTAATTTTTTTTATAAATTATTGCAGTTAATTAAAAAACCCTCAACATAAAATTACTCTTAATACTGAATCTCTTCATTGAATAATTTTCATTTTTGTTTATGTTATATTCAAGGAGATTTTTGCAATTTGAAACGGATAATAGAATAGAAAATCCATTGGTTGCAAGGACATTTTGTATAACTGAAAAGAGAAAATAATTTTTGCAAAGTTGTAAAAAAATTCCATTTTAATTTATCATATTTGTTAAGTTCTTGATCAGTTCAAGTTCAGTTCTAGTTCTGTTTCTATTTCAGTTGTAGTTCAGTTCTTATTCAGTTCGAGTTCAGCTCTAGATTAGTTCTAGTTCAGCTCTAGATCAGTTCTAGTCAGTTCAAGTTCAGTTCTAGTTCAGTTCAAGTTCAGTTCAAGTTCAGTTCAAGTTAAGTTCAAGTTCAGTTCTAATTTAGTTCTAGTTCAGTTCTAGTTCAGTTCTAGTTCAGTTCAAGTTCAATTCTAGTTCAGTTCAAGTTCAGTTCAAGTTCAGTTCTAGTTCAGTTCAAGTTCAGTTCAAGTTCAGTTCAAGTTAAGTTCTAGTTCAGTTCTAATTTAGTTCTAGTTCAGTTCTAGTTCAGTTCTAGTTCAGTTCAAGTTCAATTCTAGTTCAGTTCAAGTTCAGTTCTAGTTCAGTTCCAGTTCAGTTTCTTATTCTGTTCTAGTTTAGATTTTTGACTAGATTCTTGTTCATATTTTTGTTCAGTTCTAGTTCAGAATCCAGTTCAGATTCTAGTTCAGATTAAAGTTCAGTTCTAGTTCAGTTTTATTTCAGCTCTATTTCAGCTCTATTTCAGGTTTATATACTGATTCTAGCACAGATTCTAATTTAGGTTCTAGTTCAGTTATAGTTCTGTTTTAGTTCAGTTTTATTTCAGCTCTAATTCAGTTAAGGTTCGTATTCTAGTTCAGATCCAAGTGCAAATTTTAATTTAGATTCCATTTCAAATTATAATTCATATTTTAGTTCAGATTCCTGTTCAGATTCTATATCAAATTCTAGTTCAAATTATAATTCAAGTTCCAGTTCAGTTTCTAGTTTTTCTTCTACTTCTCACTCTATTGCAGTTCTATTCCTGTTTCTAGTTCAGATTCTGATTCTGTTTAGTTTGGTTTCTACTTCGGCTTCTCTCTGATCTCTTTCAGGTTCAAAAAAATATAAAAAAATTAAAAAACTTTATTTAGCAGTTTTACAAGTTTTCCAAGAAGTGGCCGTATATTGGAGTTATCTCAAAATATGAACCGATATTAATAATATTTGTTATATGTTTTTAAGACAGTTACAAAATTAGTTGTAATTCAAATAAAATTTTTCATAATTAAGCGTTTCATAAGCTATAAACCATATTCCGGGAAGGGGCGTTATATGGGTCAAATAATGACCCCAGAACAGTTTTGTTTCTTTGAATTTATTAAAGTATCAAAATAAGTGTAATGTCAAACTTCAGTAAATTATCTTAAAAATTGCAACCCATATTTGACACTATAACTCATTTTCTATTGATCCGATTTTGATAATTTTTTTCCAAGATAATGAAGAAAATATAAGTGTATTTTATAGTTAGAAAGCTATTCTAGTTAAGGTCATTTTCTACTTCGGATTCAAGTTTGGCTTCTGGCTAATAGTTCAACTTCTACTGCAGTTTTTGTTCTAATTCTAGTGCAGTTTCAAGTTTAGATTCTAGTTTAGCTTTCAATTCACTTCTGAGCTCAGCTTTCATTTCATCTTATAATTTAAATACAAATAAGTGTTTTTTTGTGTATTTAAAAAAATAAAAAGTCGATAAAGAAAAAACTTTTATTTTATTTTTTTAATTTTATTTTTAATATTTTTACATGTCGCACTTTTTGATTTTACTCAAATTTTAACTTTATTTCTAAATTTTAGCAAGCAGTGGAAATTGTTATCATAATTGCAATATATTGTTTAAATTAAAATGTAAATGGTTATTAAAGCGTTTATGTTGCTACAGATATGCGAGCGATATTTCAAAACTGATTGAAACCTTTGTCACACGTTGTGAACCTATTATAGATAAGGTGATATGAAATCGATTGTTACTCCAATAGTGTTTCACTTGTTCATCACTTACCAATGATTTTTGATTACTTTTTATTTTCTTCTTTCATAACATTTTCTTTACTTTGTTTTTCCAATTCTTGTTCAAACTTTATTCAAACAGAAAACTATCAAATTCAATTAACTGAGAACACACGACCAGAATAAAACAACAAAAACTACCTAAAACAAACAATCAAGATAACGAAAATCGAGGAAAGAACAAAGTAAAAAGTGTTTATCAAAAAATAATATAAATTGGGTCAGAAACCTCAGCAATTTATTAACTAGTTCAGATTTGAAGTGAACATCACTGAAATTTGCAAGTGGGAGAAATCCAAGAAATCAAAATGAAATTTAATACTTCATATGTTTTCGCCACCTTCTGTGTGTGTTTCTTGTTTGCTCTGCATTTTGCTGAAGCTGAAATTGTATGTCCCATTGGTCAGCCTGATGACTCCTTGGTTGTACAATTCCCCTCACCAACAAGCTGCAGTGAGTTCTACAAATGCGATCGTGGTATTCCCTATGTAATGAAATGTCCAGCTGGTTTGGATTACAATGCCAAATTGGAGGTGAGAAGTTATATACAATATATAATGCAATTTTAAAATTTTTATATATTTTTAACTGTTATACATTTTCTGTAGAATGTTGTTTAACTGTTAAAAATTTTCTACAGAAGTTCGAAATTCTCTATAGAAAAATTTTGAACTATTAGAAATTTTCTATAGATTTTTTTAACTGTTAACTTTATCTATGCAAAATTTTTAACTGTTATATATTTAGTTAGAAAAACGGCGAACAATTTTCTATAGAAAATGCAGTTAAACAAATTTTATGGAAAATTTTTAACAGTAAAAATTTTTTCAAGAATTTTTAAACTGCTAGAAATTTTCTATAGAACATTTTCTTACGATAAAATTTTTCTATGGAACATTTTCTAGCAGTTATAAATTTTCTTTAAAGTTATTATAAATTGTGCACATAAAATTATTTAAAATTGTGGAGTATTTTAAAGAAAGTGAAAGAATTTTATATAAAATTCTTTCACTGTTGTAAAAATATTTTAATTTATTGAAAATTTACAACTGTTACAATATTGATAAAAAGTTTTTAACTGTTATAAAATTTCCAATTGATGTGCAATATATTACACAGAATATATCCTCTTTGAATTTGGAATATAAGAATATTTTTTGACTTTTCAACTATTATAAACAAATCCTTCCTTTATAGAAAGTTTTCCAACTGTTATAAAAAATTTTCTTTATAGAACATTTTTTATCTGTTATATATGTCTTTATAGAAAAATTTTCAACTGTTAAAAAAATTTCTTTATAAAATATTTTCAACTGCTATAAAAAGTGTCTATATAGACAATTATGTACTGTTATAAAATATGTTCTTTATACGAAAATTTTCGACCATTATAAAAAATTTTCTTTATTGAAAATTTTTCAATTGTTATAAAAGGTTTTCTTTATTGGACATTTTTCACTATTATAATAAATTTTTACACAGAAAAGTTTTTACTGGCAAAAGAAACTTCGATATTTATTAACTATTATAAAAATTTTACTGACGATGTTTCAAATGTTATAAATGATTTTAATTAAAGTTTTTAAACTGTTATAAATAACTATCGTATAAATAACATTTCAACTGTCCTAAACACTTTTTAAATTAAACTGTTCAACTATTAGAAAAATGTTCATTTGGTTTTTAAGTATTTATATATGATAGTTTCGAAAATGTTTCTTTCTTTCTTTTAAGTATACAATTTTTACCGTTATAGATAATTTTGAACTGTTATAAAAATCACATTGAAATATTTTCAACCGTGTATGTTAATGTTTCAAGTGTTATAAATTCTCTTCCATAGGATATTGTTTTTTTAAATGTTTGTAATTTATGTAGTTCTTTTGAACAACTTATAACTGTTATAAAATATCAAAAGTAGAAATTTTAACTGTTTTTAAATCTGTGTATGTTTAATGGTTCCTTGGAAGATTTTAGATTTTTTTGGACAATGTATAAATATTATTAAATTTTTTGCGAAAATTTTAACTATTATAAATTTTCTTTTGAAAAATTATAACTGTTATACAATTTATAACTTTTGTGCATTATCTATGGGATTTTTGTAACTGTTATACATTTTTTATCAAAAAATTTGAAGCTGGTATTTTAAGAAATTGTAACTATCATACAATTTTTGTAAAATTTTGTGACACCTTTTCTAAAAAATATATATCTTGAAGACATTTTCTTCAGAAATGTTTAACTGTTATACATTTTTTTTGGGAAATTTATAACTTTTACATATTTCTTTTATAATAATTTAAACTGTTATACATTTTCTTTGGGAAATTTATAACTGATATATTTTTTTTTATTCTATAATAATGTCGCATTTTTCATACTTTGTTTTTATTTCTTCTATAAAGGTTTGTGATTATCCCAATGATGCCAACTGCAAATTGTAATTTGTTGCCCGAAATCTAAACGATGAAATCCACAAAAAATAAACTTAACAAAAAACATCTAAATCCCTCTTAATATACTTATTGAAAATGTTATACTCTACTACACATATATGCTCATGTTTGAAACTACTTATATGTTGAAACTGCAAGTGTATGAGTGTGTGTATGTGGGAGACAGTGTGGAAGGATAAACAACATTGACAAATGGCTTTTTAATGACATCTGAAAATCACATAAAAATAAACTATATTTTCCAACATTATATATTTCAAATTTGTGTTTATTTTCTTCATTGTTGTGGTAGAGGTTATAAAAAAGTGAACATTCAGGAAAGGAAACTAAATGTTTGTGTGAAGCATTTGTAGAGTTTTAGTAAATAAATCAAATATTTTATTACTTTTTTGGTGCTAAAAAAATCCTGTCGCAAGGTCTTTTAATCTTGATGACATCAAAGCATTTTTTCATTACTTAGAAATGACGGGAATAAAGGAAAAATTATGTATTTATATACACCATCCAATGTGGTTGGGGTATTATGCGTTGGTGATGATGCTTCTAACATACAGAAAAATGTGTTTTACCCTCCTTAAAGTATACCGTTTGACACAGAATCACATTGAGACATATTTATTTCATTCTTTCTGATTTTAAAATGTCCGTCCGTCTGTCTGTTTGTCCATCTAACTGGCTGCCATATAAACGTTGTGAATGTTCTATAGGTCGCAATTTTTGAGATACCTTGATGTAATTGGATTCATATTATGTCATGTCCATTAGTTCAGATACATTCCATAAGAATATCCATCCAAAATGAGGTTTTATGCTCACAAAAGTCCAAATACAAGCAATTTTAAAGGAATATTGAAAAGACTGGTCTTATAATATTCTTAAACGATGTACTAGATTTTGCCAGATTCAGTCTATTCCTTCTCATAGGTCGCATACAAGCCCCTTTCCAAATATCATTTAAAACGTTGGTATTGTAATAAAAATTGGTCAGAATATGATAAATAAGAGCAAAATCGATATAAGAAATTTTACGAGGGTCGGTCAATAATTTTTTTCTAGCTCTTAGCTCTTTAGCAAAATGAATTTTTAAACTCATAATTTTTACATAAATATTGTTTAGTTAATTAAAAAGTATGGATACAAAAAATGTCATAATTATATCTCAAAGAAAACAAATAAAAATATATAGTCGGTCAAACCCGACTATCAAATACTCTGCACCTGGATTTGAGTTTTAAAAATAATTTTCTTCTGGGGGTTATATGGGAGCTACAAAAAATTTTGGACCGACTTGGTATAATTTTGCACATCCACTTATGGTTATATATCTTAATTTGGCCTGTTGTTTCTACAAAACCAATGTGTATGAGGTATATATATGCCCTTAAAATTGATATTTGAAGGTTGTTTATATTGGACCTATGAGAAGTAATGGGCCATTCCGGGAGAAGCAGTTGTATGAGTGGTAACTGAAATATTAGACCGAATACGGTCAATTTCAATAGAAATAATAATATGTACCAAACAACGTTTACATGGGCAGCTAGCCAGGCAGACGGCAGGACGGACATCGTTAAATCAACTCAGAAAGTGATTCTATATTTAATTATTTTTACTTATATACTTAAAGGTGGGGTAGGGTATACTTATCTAAGTTTTAAAATGGTCTATATTTTAAAGAAGCTTGATTTGTGTTTATTCTCCAATTGCTTTTCCTTTTATTCCTCTCAAACTCTCTTAATATTTGTCTTTTCCTCCCCGAAGAGAACTTTATTTATGTTCTTAATTACACAAGACACAATTAAAGCTTTCAAGCTTTTTATAAGTATTTGTTAATTTCAGGTTTGTAGTTAATAATTAAAGTTTTTCTCTAACATTTCATCATATATTGTTAATTTCATTCTAATTTCAGTCATTTTCTCTTTAGAATGTATATTCATTATTGCAGTTGTGTGAATTTGTTTAAAGTGAAATTTAGGATTTATTTGTTTATTCCCTTCATGTTAGTTTGTTTGTTTAATTATTTAACAAGGACTATAATTATTTGTAATTTACATGTCTTTGTTTTTATTAAAAACACATGCTAACTCTCTCTCCCTTTTGTATGTCAAATAGTTGAGTTTTTTCAAATATTTGCCTCAAACTCATAATTAAAGTGTAAGCAAAAAGAGCTTGTTAAAAATACAAGGTCCCATAATTACAATAATCATAAAATATATTAAATGGAAAAAAATGTTAATTGGATTTTAATTTAGTAATGAAGCGTTTAATTTTATTTTGATAATTGAACTGAAAATATTATTTTATGGCAGCACTTAATCAGAATTAAAGACATTCGAATTATTAATCGATTTTTAGACTTAGAAACGTAATCGCTGTAAACATGTTTATATAACATATAAAATATTTTTTATATTAACATACAATCAAGGGTTGTATGAATTAAAATTGAAACGCATTCCTCTGCATGTGAGTGAAATAGGAGTAATAAAATCAGAGACTGTAACATTAAGACCACACTGACTCAATAATTGACTGTGAAGTGGGATCTGGGAGTCTTTGTGCATGATCTTGATGTATGTATTTTAAATATCAGCCAACCATCGGATAATGTTACTCACATTTTAATTACGATTGCCTTTTCGAAATTTTAATTTCCTCCACTAGTAAAAGAGAAATAGTAGTAACCAAATCAGAGACAGTAACATCAAGGTCAATAAAGACGGCTTAGAAATGAACTGTGAAGTGGAATCTGATGTATTTTCGGGCGATCTTAAATTAAGTATTTCAAGTCGTCTTTATGATAAATGAATAATATTTGCTACCTATAAAAAGGATAAGGTTATCTCACACATCTGATGTGGCCTTAGTGTAGATTCTTGATAACGGACTGGCAGATGAGCAAGCAAGACTTTGGTCTGTATTTAGATTATAAAATGTGGAGTCGGTATTAATTGTGCTTGGTATTTTAGTACCAATGTCTTCACTTTTGCATCAGGATCAAAATAGGTAGTCCAGATTTGGTTTATACAAAGGAGACAAGGAGATATGACATGACTTTAACCTAGGACAGACCAGACAACTTCCGTATCATAATCGGAACTACTTTCATTAATAACAGAATGTGACGTGTAATGGACACATGCAAGTAAACTCCGATTGATCTTTAATACATTTTTCATCTATTATGCAAATGTCCCACCCTAGAATCAAAAGGAAATATTTCTGGTCCACAGCGTGGCCTATTCTCTGTGTGAAGTATTACGGGAAAGTTCAAAGCACTCGCTTAAATGCTCTACCACTACGGGGTGATTGTAGCACCTTTGAATAGTGACATTAGTACACTGGTTCATTATACTCCTCTCAAAAAGTAGAGTCATGCTTGAGAGTTATGAGTAAAAAACTATTTTATAAACCTATCGCAAATCAAATATTTTCGGAATAAAGTCTAAAAAACGTGTAAACATATTTTAGTTTTAAATTTGAATAATTCTTCAGACTTTCTGAAAATTCTCAACGGCAATGCTGCCTGTATATGAATCCAAGCTACAGAATTGAGAAAAAAATACTTAATCACGTATTCACCCAAAATTTAATGACATGCCTTGAATTTCTATAGACTGAAATTCCCAATAAAGCAGAAAAATATTATTCCCAAAATACACTAATCGAAAATGCATTGGAAGAGAACAGCAGTGGTAAAAGTTCAAGAGAAATGAAGCATTCCAAAGGTTATTATATAGATAAACAAGATTTGATCTGTCTAACTATGTAAACATAAGTTTTACACAGATACAGGTAACAAGCTTGTAACTCTTATCTCCTCGTGATGTCATTATCTTCAGGAGGATATGCACTGCAAAAAAGTAGTTAACCATTAAATAAATACCAATATTATAATAAATTTTGATCCTTGGAAACCAATCCTACACGGGTGCTTCTGAGTTTCTAGTTTTGATTTAAAAAGAATCTGAACAAGATATACTTAGTCCAACATATTTATGATTGATTGAATTCAGTTCTGAATTACACAATGTTGTTGGCCATTAAATTTTACTAATACATCTTTAAGACAATCAGAAACGTTAAGTGAATCGCTGTTTATTGTGGAACTGAACTTTTAACTTTGCTTATGGTTTTTCATTCCTTTATTTCCAAGAACCTAATTAACATTTGTTCTATATTTACTTGTCTATATATTGTTTTATATCCATTTCACATTCTCTTCATACCTATTAATTAATTTTTGCTATAATACCTTTCAAGTATTTTGAAATTTTATTATAGCATAATTGTATTTTAATTATGGTCTTTAATTCGTATTTTTTTCAAAAGGATTTTATTATTTATTTTTAAACAACTATGTATGTGTATGGCTTCATACTTATACACATGATATAGCTTTTTTTGTTGAGCAATTTTTCCCTTGTTAGTTCAACACTCTATTTGCCAAAAAACTATTTTTGTATAAAAAAAGTTTTCTATAAAAAAGTGTATAAATGAAAAAATGAAAGATATAAAACCTAAACAAAACTAATGGAAAATTTTTGTTGCAGATGATGGGCTGCAGTGTAATATGGTTGTATATATACACAAATATTGGGGTAGTGAAAAGTGTCTTTCTTATTTTAAATGAAATAATTAAGCGCTTTTTTGAAGAACCAGAATATTAAAAATTTATAGATATTACGTCACTTGCTATGGTTTTAGCCTGCCATTCTATTCCGCCACCCTTATCTTAATTATGCTCAAATTACTTCTGTAGAAGGCGTTAGATTCATCACTTCGAGTTCAATGGACATTTAGCGACCTTCAAGTGCAACATTCATTGAAACATTCGTATACGTGTTTCGATCAAAATCATACTGTACAAACATAAATATGTTCGGCCCGAAGTTCCTTCATGACGTATTGGTGGAGAAATCAAATTTATAATGTTAAGTGTATCATTTCCTCGCTGGAAGACCTGCTGACTGATATTTTATTTTACCGATAGAGCTTGCATTTTCTTATAAAGGTGATGACAAATTTGAATACTTCTTCATGGTATATCAATCAACTAAAGAGTGATTATATATTGGAGTAAGATAATTATATACTGTCAAATTACATACTTATTTATATATCCATATTGATAGCGATCTTTTATACCGCTTCGAGTATCATATTCCGAATTCGAAATTTGTAAGTGAATATTAATATTATTAGTGACGGCGCTTGAAGTTTCGGAGATAGAGGAGACTAGTTGCATAACACTGCAGTGAAGGACTGCTTTTTGAACTACAATAGGTTTGCATCGTTGGTTTCGAAACTTTAAGATCTACTCGCAGCCACTTAAATAATTTTCGGGATATAATAAAAGAGTAGACAATTCATGTTTTAAAATTCAGTAATGTGATGGTACTGTAACTTTTGCGGCATCCTTACCTTTTACCCAGGAGTAAGACATTAGCATTTCATAACAACTCTGGAACTCTTTCAGGCTCCTCAATTAAAAAAATATTAATGCTCGCTATACGAGATTTTTCAAACATCTGAATGCAAACTTCATCGGAGTCCAAACTGTCAGAAGAATTGTCATGTTTAATGAGCTCTACAGCTACTTGCTTGGTACGCTCGTGACTGAAAGGTTATGTAGCTCTGCTGATGTCATTGTTCAGCTGATATTATTGTTTCTCAGTTTTAGTTTTAAATGTTCATTTGTGAGTTTTGCTTTAGGTATATTTTTCTGCTGTCTGTCGATTAAGTTGGCGAAAAATTGGCTTGTAAAATGGCCTCTGAAGATGACAAATATATCTTTCAGGGAGATATTTTTGTTTCGATTGCTCTTTTTAACGATCTGCCGATATAATTATTGATCCAATTAAATTGAAGGATAAAGGAGAAGCTTTCTTTCGATAAAAGCTAGCAAAGGCTTTTAAATGAGAAAATTTCTAATCTGCTGATATCATAGTTTAGCAATAATTTAATCCAATTTAGTTCATTAGTGGATTCTAACCAACAACAAAAATGTTCTCAAGGGCTATTTTTGTATGTTTACTTGGACTTTAAATGAAAAGATTTCGCGAAAGAATAAAATTTATTAAGGTCCTAAACTTCCAGTGAGAATTTCTAAGTTCAAGAATGTCTATTGATATTATTAGTTTTATTTAATTGTAAAAAAATTATATGAAATTACTTTTTCCCTAATTGAATAAAGAAACTATTTCATATTATGTACACATACATATACAAAAATAGAGTAATGAAACCTTATAAAGTATTACAAGGCTAACAGAGTTGAATTTTCTATTAAATACCAGCTTTTTTGCACTTCATATACTAAACATATACAAAAGCAATATTACATTTATATAAACTTATGTACACATACATGCAAACAACACCACACAAGTGTATTGCCTGGTGTCCCTCTAATATAGAAATGAACTTCAGAGATGTGAAGGAAATTCATTAGAAATTTTACAAATTGTAATGGAAAATAAAATCTAAGAGATTTTTTTTATTTAAAAATAATATCAAAATATTTTCAATTTTCCCTTTTAAAAATAATATATTTTCAATAAATATTTCAATTATAACAATTTCTCCACCCCTGTCTGAACTAATAAAATATTTTCTAACTAAAAGTGTTACCATTAACTACGAACGATGGACTTACATATTTACATTTGTATGCATGAGTGTTTCCAAATCAAAAAAGAATTAAAATTAAAACAACTTTATTTAAAGAAGATAATAATTTTTTTTTTTGCATTTTTTTCGGTTGGAAAATTTCATGTTGTTAAAATTCCATTTTTTTCTCCCTCTATTTATTTTCATCATCACAAGTGATGATGAGGATATATTTGCTATGTCATACTGTGTGTAACGCACAGAAGGAATCATTTCAGACCCTATAAAGTATATATTCATTCTTACATCAAATCAAAATCTGAGCCGATTAAGCCATGTTCGTCTGTCTGCCTGTTGAAAAAATTCTCATGTGCGATTCAAGTTGGCCTCATTGTTTGATAATGTTTTAAGCAAATTTCCGATTTAAAACCAACTATATCGATTCATAGCAAACAAGTTAAGGACCGATTTTTGAAAAAGGCCTCAAAATTTCGAAAAAGAACATTTCTAATTTGTTCTTCAAAATGCAACTGAACTTAAGGAAAAAAATTAACTACAACATATAACTATATGTACTTCATAATAATCATTAATCATTAACAGAAAAAATATATATACAAGTTTGATACACTCCAAAGTCTGTGTTATAAAGGTCGCAATTTTGAAGATAATTTTCTAAAATTCGTCATATATTTACTTTAATACATAAATAGACCCAAAAAATCATTATTTGACTTGGCCAATCTCGGTCCATTTTTTGCTATAGCTCCCAAACAGGCTCCCGAAAATGATTTTGACTAATAAATAAAACCAATTTTATTGATATTTGACACAATTATTTCTCTAACTGCCTTTAATATGTATTACTAATATGACGAATATCGGGCGCTTTTTACTATAACATCTATTACGGTCCCTTCTCAAAAAAAAGTTTTAAGATTATAAGACTCATAAATTTAATCCAAAATGTTACCATATTTCACTGTAATACATATAGTCACCTTTCCCGGAACCAGTGTTCAAGTTGATGAACTAATTGTTAGTTTTTTGGTGCAAAATCTTCAACTTATGCTAATTTTTGACAATATTACTGGTGGAGTGTGCTGAAGATTCGGCATAGCCGAATATAGTTTTCGTACTTTTTTAGTTTCATTTAAGTTTACAAAACTAAATGGATTTCAGTGAAGAATAATTCATAGATACAAATATTTGTAGTAATTGTTTTCGAATACAATATTTAGGAACAAGAAAAAAAGTTATTATATAACAAACAGTCTACTACTGGTGTATTTACATATGTATTTTAAATATTGTAAATATTGACAAATTTTATATTTGAATGTAATAATTCAAAATTGTTTATATAAGTTTGAGTGCTGTAATTGCCGATGGAGGGATATTTTTTGGTACATAAATTTTGTGAAGAGGATTTGTTTTTATTACAGGAAGTATTTTATTTTTTTAATGTTTAACATGAAGTATTTTTTTTAATACAAAAAAAAACTATAACATAAAAATGTTTTATTATTACATACATATGTTCTTCAAAGTCCTAATGGAGTCAACTTATATTCATTTGAGGCCTCTAATATGTTGCACAATCCATTTTTGAATCCATTTTTGGTAAGTAAATCTGTAACTTTTGATCGACTGTATATAATGATATAAGTATAAGTTTGTGTGTTAAGATCCCATAGAGGGGATATATGACCCTTCATGAGACAGTCCACACAGGTAGTCCAGAAATAATTTTAAATTCTCTATATTCAAAAATCCTATGAACTTTGGATTTTTTGAGTATAAAAACCACTTCAAAGTTTTCAAAACAGCATATTGATTTAAGGTTTATCTTTCCATATATAAATAAATTCTTGCACTAAATCAAAACTGCGTTGATTTAAATATATTCCTATATACCTTAAAGTAACATAAACTTCCGATGGGATCGTATAAAAACATGGAGGGCTTTCAAATTTGGCCCTAATCACTCTACTTATTTACTGGATAAAATATATGGCGAATAATAATATTAATTATTTTAATTTTCACTATTACGTCGAAAGAGTTCCAATTAGATAAAATCCTCGTGGAATGAAATTTTTTATCAGTTTTTTTCGGAATCTAAGACTGGATAATATTTGATGCAGCAAAGTACACCGGATAAATGCTAGTACGTAATAAACCTGAACACAAAGCACGATAGCCAAATCACCTATGGTGATGAAGGGTATAATTATTTGTGTGGCATCATTTAACACAAGACCATTTTTTATGACATCTTTTTTATACCCTTCGCCACCACAAGTATATAGAATTTGTCATCCCGTGAGTAATACCATAAAGGAATCATCTCAGACCCCATAAAGAATATATGTTCTTGCATCAAATCAAAGAACGATTAAGCTATGTCCGTCTTTCCATATTTCTGTCTGTTGGAAACATTCTCACACCTATAATTTCCGAATTCAATAAAATTCGTCCACATTGTTGTCCTAAGCAGTTTCCTATTTAAGACCAATTATTTCGGTTCATAACGAAGAAGCTTATAGATCGATATCTGAGACAACTTCAAAATTCCGAAAAAATAATTTTTCTAATTTTTTAAACAAAACATAAATGAATTTAACATAAATTTAACTATAACATACAGGTATATATTTTTCATCATCGTGCAAAATTTTAAACACCCCAAAATCGCACTTTTAAGATAATTTTCTAAAATTTGCCATCTATATTTATTTTAATACAAAAATCCCAAATACACAAGACTGTGCTGAGATAATTTTTTGATCTAGCTCCCATATTACGCCCCTTCCCGGAATAGGGTTTATAGCTTATAAAACTCTTAAACATGAACCAATTCTATTGAAATTTGGCACAATTAATTTTATAACTGTCTCAATATGATGTTATAAATTTTACTAATATCGGTCCATATCTTGATATAGCTGCCTCATAAATCACCTTTTCAAAAAACGGGGTTGATCTTATAAAACGCTTAAATAAAGACCAATTCCATTGGAGATCAGCACAATGATTTTTCTGAATATCTAATATCAACAATCTCGGTACTTATTTCGGTCCAAAATTTTTGACCTTATAAAACTAGTTAATATTGATCAATTCTGTTAAAAATCGACTTAGTTTTTTTCTGTCTTGAATCTATGTTTTTAATCTGACCAATATCGGTCCATATTTTGCTATCGCCTCATCCCGGCAAACGGTTTATAAAACTATTACAAGAATATGAACCAATTTAATTTTAAATCGTCACGACAATTTTTCTAAATGGCTTGAATATATGATGAATATTGGTCTATATTCTCAAACAGCTGTCACTTAAATCTTATTCTCGGCAATAAATTTTAAATTTATAAGATTTTTTAACTTTAAACAATTCTATTGAAATTCAGCACAATTATTGATGAAGGGTACTTAAGATTCAGTATAGCCGAATAAAACATTCTTAATTGCATTTTTTTCTTTGACATACATTGAAATTTTCGACATAGTTAGGCAGAGAAATGAAATTGCAATACTGCAATAAACGATTTCAAAACAATTTGCGTGTTTTGGATTTTATTCTTTTTGATTTTCCATTTTTAAAATTAAACTTTTTTCGAAGAGCAATTATCAAGAGTAAAAAAAGAGTCGAAAATCGTACCTTGATTTTGAGGTAAAAAAATTGCCAGAAAAATTATTTCAAAACAATTTGTGCAAATTATTCGCTTTTAAACTCTGCTTTGGATTTTATTCTTTTTGATTTTTGCAATTTCTAAAATAAAACTCTTTTCGAAGAGCAATGAAAAAAAATAAAACTCTTGAGAAATAAAATTAAACTTTTAGAAAGATCCGATCTTATGAAGAGTAGAAAAAGAGTCGAAAATCGTACCATGATTTTGAGGCCAAAAATTGCTTTAAAAATTATTGCATAACAGTTTTATTTGCAATGTGTGCTAGTCGTTATAACAACAACCAGATTAATTTACGGTAGATCGCAAAAATCATTTAGTTTGATATTCTATATTTAATTAATTTTCCCTCTTTTCAAAACATCCAAAAAACCCTTATAAGTCAATAAGATTTATATTTCACTTTTCAAAACAAATATCTAAAAAATCCATTATTTAATGAATAAAACAAACAAAAATTCATTTATTCCATTTTTTTTGTAAAAATTTCTATACAGGAAATTTGATAACTTATAAATATTTGTAAAATAAATAAATGAATTATTAATATTGAAAAAATTGCTGTATAAATAGGAATCAGAAATATCAATATTTTTTAGCATACAACTGCAATAAAATGACATTAAATATTTTTTGAATCATATTTAAAACACAATTAAGTTTGTAAAATATTTAGTTATTCGAATAAAAAACGGATAATTAAATTTTTATTCCAAATAAAAGTTACAAAGAAAAACATTTTTTTACAACAAAAAATTTTACAAAAAAATTGGAGAAATATGATTAATGAATTTATGCAGAAAATTTGTATTAAATAAAAGTTTTCATCAATTATTTATTAAATTAATTTAAAGCAAATGATTATAGTCTGATTATTTAATACTCTACACCACATTATTGGTTATAAGTGGCGGCTACCAAATATTAAAGAATCACCCTCGTTTAAAGTTTATTTAAATTTTGCATAAGAGTACTGTCTATTATACTGGTACTAACATCCATGTGGGTATAGTGCGCTATACAAGTATTTTCTCTGTTGGCGTTACGTGGGAGCTAGAAAAAATTATGGACTGAGCCTCTGTTTTTGATTATCATGAGATTTATTTATATTTTCGTTCAAATCAGAAAAATCAGAAGAATAATTTCGCACATCGATTTCTACCTTTATTAGTCTTGATTTGTCCAATTTTTAATACAAAAGAACGTATGTATGAGCCACTAAAAATGATATTTTGAAGGAGGTTGTATGAGACATATCAGAAATAAAATAAGAATATTATAAAACTTATTTAGACCAAATTTCATTAAAATCGCTTTATATTTAGTTCTTTTGTGACCTTAAATCCTCATTCCGAGAGGAGAATTTGTATGGAGACTATAGAGTCCAATTTCAATAGGCATTGCTTCTTGGCTAAAATAATGAGACGTGCCAAATCTTTAAACTGTGGCCGGCATTTTGATCACACGGTTTACATAGTCCTTGTGATCAAAATACCAGCCATACTAATGGATATCGTAAAATGGACTCAGAAAATGATCCTGAGTCGAACGGCGTACTTGAAAGTGTTGAAAGAACAATTTTTTCTGCCCATCAAAATTTTTGCACAAACGCATTATACCACAACCACCTATGTTGGTATAGGGTATAAATATATATTTATAAAAAGTTGATTCAATTAAAAAATCAATAAAAAAGGCTTGTGTGTGTAAATGAAAGGAAAATTATGCTACTTTTAGTGATAAGGGTTTAATAAACTAATTCAAATAGTGAAGTTAATAACTAAGTTAATATGAAAAGAATTTAAATTTCAGTATTTTTTATTATTTAAATTTATTAATAATTTATCGGCAAAAAGTTTTTCTTTAAGTAAATTTAGGGAATGAGATATTTATAAAAACGATTCCACTAATCTAACGATTTTAATTTTTATTTGATTGAAATTATTAAAAAAAATTACCAAAAAAATATATAGTTAAACTCTAGTGATGAAATTTAGAAACTTCCCGGCAACCCCTGCACTTACGTTTTTATAATTCCTCCTGTCACTTTACTGAAACAGGTGGTCTCCGTTTAAAATCTATCACACTTTTTGATACCTTTTTTGGTGCTCTTCAATTCTCTTTTAATAAAAGCCCATTAGCTCCGAGCATTCTGTAGGATTGACCTCTCTTGGTAAAATTACCACATTATTGTTTTTGTATCACTAAAAGGCTTCTTTACGATTGTGAGAAGAAGACAAGACAGGCCAAAAGTTAGTGGCCACATTATGAAGTCTTTTGAGTAGAAGCAGCATTTTATAAAAATTACAGTTATGTCGATTATGCCTCTGTCATCTAATGTAAAAGCAGGTCTAGTATAAGGTAAATTATGTATTGATTTTCTTCAGTTTCAAAACTCAGATTTATGACAGTATTTTGTATAAAACTCTATGTCTGAGGAATATTTTCATTGTCTTTAGGTGAAATATTGATTGGACCTTAATGTACTATCATTAATGATTAAATTTTTCCCAATTTCTATCAATATATTCAAAAGTTCGAATTGCATCTCGTTCACAAGTTTAAATTCAAACGGAAGTAAAAACTCCCGACTATTTTTCAGACATAAATTTATTAGAATATTTTAAAATAATAACACAATATAATTATATTATTAAAAATATACAATTTAAGCCGTTTAAAGTATTATTTGGAAAAATCTTCAAAATAATCTGGCACTCACTCTGTTTTTGATTATCATGAGATTTATTTATATTTTCGTCAAAATCAGAAGAATAAACTCTATTTGAAGGTGAAGATAAAAGTATGTACAAAATTTCAAGAAAATTCCTCAAAAATTGCCACCTGTAGAGTGTTCTTAATAAGGACGGGTGGACTGACGGTCAGATAGTCATAGTTAAACCGCCTCAAAAAGTGATTCTGAGTGGAATGATGGATATAAGCAATTATTTTCTGCATATGGTGATGTAGGATAAAATTGAGAAAATAATTGTACAATCCAGATACCGCTTCTATTGAAGGCTCTGTAAAATATATGTCTAATTTTATATAAATTGTTTATTTAATATTTCAGATACTTATCAGCTTAAACCCCTATTTCGGAAAAAAAACATTATAATGAAATTGTTGTCTTATGTGGGCCATTATTCATGAAACGCACAGAATTGTATCAATTTTCAACAGAATTTGTTTATATTTAAAGGTTTCAGAAGCTTTACGGTCAATCGCGGGAAGGACTTCAATCAACCATTTCAATAGGTTCTCGATGAATTTTCTTGCCATTACACATGGTATGTCAAACCTTAATATCCACCACATCTGTACTAATGGTATTAGATAAAGTCTAATTTAAATGGAAAAAGTTTTCAAGAGACTAGTGCAAGGAGTTCTGGAAGTATATATGAAATGAGAATCTAAGGACTGGGATCGAAACATTCATAACACTCGTTTTTCCAAGTAATACACAACCGATAGCAAAAAATGTAGCAACCGACAGCATAAGACTTTAGTTGAAAGTATGATAATTTCGTCTATTAGGACGAAATTATGGGGTCTAAAAATTGGCAAATTTTTAAGCACATGACAAATGTTCATTGGTTATTCAATTCCAAGAAATTTAGGACTTTTTTAAAGTCCATCACAGTATCTTCAAATAGCATGCTTACACGTACTATTGACCGTCTGTCTGTCCATCCAGCTGGACGAGAAGTCCACATAAACGTTATAATTACTTTCACTCAAAGACGAAGTATTGAATAGTAAACAATGTAGGGGATTTAAACGACAACTGGCAGAAAAGTCTTATGATATTCTACAACGATGTGAAAAATTATACTCTAATTGTACTATATATGAAGTAAGACAAATATAAACAAAATTCGATGTTCGAAATTATACGAGGTTATACGTAGGTTCATAATTTCTTTTAGCTCCCATATAACCGTTCAGAAAAAATTATTTTAAAATGCATTTAACATAAGTGGTAGTTAATATAATACAAACTAAAGAAAATCAAATTATACGAGCAAACTTAACCGATTATAAAATTATTACTTTTTTAATCACAAATTTTCTGAAAATTTATTTCATTTAAAAATATATGTTTTCATTTATTTTATCTTTAGATAACGGAAATGTTTACAAATATTTTTATTTAAAATTTACTTTGTTCTGTAGCAGACATATTTCAAGTCAAAACTTTTCTTATTTAAGACATTCTTGTCTACCAAGCAAACTTGTTAAGACCATTTTATGTGTGTCTGTGTTAAAATCCATTTAGACAATACGATATTATAATCCTATTTAAAAACAATTTTGCTGTAACCCACTCTACAGTTAATTTTTAGCCTTTATTATATTCAATAAGCTCTTTTAAATGTTTCTTCCAAAGACAATCTTCAATAAAATTTAATCTTCAATTAAATTCTTTTTCAAAAAGAAATATCACCAAACCATTTGAAAAACTAATATTTATTTAATGAAAGGAAAAAACAACAACACTTCACAGCAAATCGATAATTTTCGATATTCATTTTTTCCTAGAAAATCTCTGAAATATTTAAAAATAACCTTCTTCAAGCCAGATTTTCGCAACATAAAGTACACACAGTTTTCCCATTAAAAATAGCACAATTTTCTCGTCCTTTTTTCTGTCTTTTATATCGGTTAGTATTATCAATTGATGAAGAGACGGCCTTTAGGCTGAAAGTAAACTACTATTAATATTTTATGACAACAAAATAGAAGAGGAGCAGAAAAAACACTACTGTGATTTCCCGAAAAAACGATATTGATTAAATCGAACAGTAGGATATTTTTCCTTACATATACAGACATATATAAAATGAATATAAAAGTAATATACATGCATATATATTCAAGTATGAGGAAATAACCACAGAAGCTTATATGTTTCCACATACATATGCATACACACAACATATCAACTATTTTATGATTTATTTCCCTTTAACCAGTCACACCGACAACCCACCCACTACAGTAGTTTAACACTAATTTGTAGTGTAAAATGTGGAGGAAATGAAAAAAAAAAAAATAACAACAAAGTCTACAACCATTTTGTTGATTCGGTGTATGTGTGGTATGTACGTGTGTATGTATTTATGTATGCATAAACGATTTATGTTTTTAAGTATAAGTAATTTCGAGGTTAGACCGAAAATTTTGTTTAATATTCAAAAGGTTTTGTTAAAAATCAAAAATGGGTTCCAGCATAACCGATCGAAATATTTTGACGTTTGAAAGGCCATTGGAAACATACTTTATTTTGCTATAAATCAATAAGTAAATAAAAGATAAGAAAGTATATCCTTCAAGAGAAGAAGTTTAAGCAAATTTTATAAAAGTTCCTGGCATATTAGTGCTTTTAGAGGATCCGATGCTTGGATTGTTCAGAGTTATTCCAATTTAAAGAAATGTGTAATAACCATGCAAAAACAGACTGACAGACGAACATGGCTAAATCGATTCAAATTTTGATGGCAGAATATATATACTATGTGGGGTATGAGGTGTTTCCCTCTTCGCGTTATAAAAGAAATGATAAAGTAGTGGTGGAGGGTATAAAAATAGAAAGAGCTTCCAACAGATCTGCTAGGAAAGTAGTACGATTAGCTCAAACTCGGACTATTTGGTATGATAAGTTAAAACTATTGTTAGTTTAAAACATACAAGTTTCTGAAAGTTCAAGTGGCCGGAACGAACTTAAAAATTTAGATGGCGAAACAAGCCTTGAATAAAACAGTAACAATAATGCAGTATTTGTGCAATAAGAAAATCCTCCAAACTGCTCGGAGCTAAGCGGGAAAAAGGTTTAAAAAAATTTTTGTTGATTTTAAACGGAGATGAACTACCTGTTCGTACATTAATGAAAGCGTTTCCGAAAACAAAGGTCAAAAATTTAGTCACTAGTGCATTAATCTATAATGTAAAATAAAAATAATATAAAATACTGTTTAACACGGAAATTGCCAATAATTTTTAGATCTGTGGTATCGAACAGTGCGTATGATTAATATAAGTATCACATTATGTAAATATTAATCATACGCATTTTAAATAATTTTTTTTTTCAAAAACTACTTTAGAATTACTGTTCAACCCTCGTAGTTTTTTCTCCCTTCGTATTTGCTACGTGATTGTACATTTCGTTCACCAAACATCACATACTGTCAGTATACTTTCAATCACTATAGTTAAAATTGTTTGCATGCGTTTATATTTATTTTTAATTTTATATTCGTGTGAGTGTAAGTACATACGTATATGTATATGTGCAAACATTAAGTATGTTTGTACAAGTGTTTGCAAACATATTTTCGTTAACACACATACACGCAAGTTAAAATATAAGCGTGCATGTATTTTATGTTGTTAGTTTTTGTTTCCTCCTACATGTTTGTCCTTTTTTGTTGGGTAATAGTGTTGGTTATGTTGGTGGGAATTTTTTAAATGTATTTTAAATAAGAGGAAACAGAAAAAACTAAATCCTTTTTATGTAAAAATAGTGATATTTTGTTAATGATAAAATAAAGAATTTTTCTTTTGTTTTCCTTTTTCTCTAGAGCACTCGTGCTGAAGTATTGATTGTGTTTATGCTGTTGATAGTTTTCATAAATTTTATCATCAATACTGAATCTGTTATTTGTGTCATTAATGCAACAGCTACATGAAGTTGTGATATCTGTTTTTTTTTACTTAAAGATTTTCTATTCGAGAGTTCAATTTACTTACAGAGAACTCTAGATAAATGCTTTGAAGAATTTTGTAAAAACAATTGGGACCATGTATTTGGTGCTCTCGACTATTTAATACCCTACACAATATTGCTGTTTGGTAAGCGACCAAAAATTTATGAAACACTCTTGTATAAAGTTATTTATTTTATGCTTAATTATTTATTTCATGCTTAAAAGTGCAGTGTTTCAAAATTGTACTAACATTCAAGTGGGATTTGCGCGTTCTAAAAGGATTTTTCCTGTGGGCTTCCTTTAGAATTATTTGCACAAACGCATATTACCCCAAGCACCTATGATGGTGTAGCGTATAAATATCTTTACTTGTGAAATTAATACTCTTCTTTTAATACTTTTTAATTTAAATGTTTTAAAGAATTCTTTTTTTTTAACTTTTCCTTAATATTCTTTATTTCACATTTAATTTCCTGGAAATTTTCTTCATTTCCTGTTTTTCTTTTTCGTGTAATCGATATTTAATTTTTGATTTAATTTACATAAACAACTTTAAATTACTGTAATTTTCTATGAACTTGAAAACAATTTTAGGAAATTTTTAAATTATAAAAATTCTACTTTAAATTTCACCTGGAAACTTACATTAATCATACTTCTGTATGATTAATATGAGTTTTATATTAATCATACGTCTGATAAAAAGCGGATATAATCCCATATTAGTTAGTTTGGGATTTTTTGGTAATAATTATTGCAATTTGATATATTTGGCAATAGGAAGCCTAATTCTGGATGGGTTATTTGAAAGAATTTTGTATCTTAGAAAAGGTTAGAAATGGAGGTATAAATTTCCTAAACGCCTTCGAATTTTTAATTTATTCTTAATATTTAAACTTTGATAAAATGTAAACAAATATTTGAAGTTTGTGCACAATTTATATAAAATATCCCTTCGTTCAGCATGAAAATACCAACTACGCACAGTGATTTGTTTCATGAACAAAAATACTAAAGTATTCAGAAATTTGGTTGATAATAAATTTTTCAGTTATGAAAAACTCTTTCAGAGGACTCTATAATATGATTCATTTGAAAAATTTATCTTAAAAATGCGGCTTTAAATAAGGTCAAAAATTTATTTCTTTAAATGATTTTTAAGTATATATATTTTTTTTGTAATTATTATTTTGTTTTCACTAAATTACAAATGCATACAGATTTATAATCACAAGAGAACAGCTGCCCGTTTTTTGTTAAGTTAGATATAAAAAAGCGTTTTTATATAAACATAATATTTCCCTTTATTTTTCCACAAATCTGACAATTTTCGACATGAAAAAAATGTGCACTTTTTTGTGACTTCTTGATCTTCATTAATTATAAATACTTATAGATTAATAATCTTAAGTACAGTTGCCAGCTTTTTGTTAGGTTAGAGAAAATTGTGCCTTCACTTTATTCTTTCGAGTATAACACCAAGAAGGAATCTTTCAAGTCCCCATAATATACATACTTTCTTGCATCGCATCATAATCTGTGTCAATTTATCTATTATTAATGGTCGTACATCAATGAAACTTGGCAAAAAGGCTTATAATTTCCTACACAGATCGCTGTTTAAAACCAGCAAAACCAGTTTTTTGCGAAAAAAGTTGTAGACCGATATCTGAGACTACTTAAAATTTTATTATTATTAAAAAAATTTCTAAAATTTGCAATCAATGAAAAAACTAATTGGATTTTCAAAGAATTTATCTGTTAAATACAACTACGTGCACTTGGTTATCGTATTAAAAATTAACCATTCAGTTAAATATGCAAAATTTTGATACACCCTAAAATCGGTGTGCCATAAAAGTCGCAATTTTAATTATATTTTCTGAAAGTTGTTACTGTGCTGGGGCTATTATTTGATCAAGCTCCTATATAAAGCTCCTTCATGGAATATGGTTTTAAGCGTAAAAAAGTACCATCCCATTCAGCTTGAAAAAAATTCTTAAGTTTTTACCAATTTAATTGAAATATGGCACAACAAATTTTCTGACTGTTCTAAATATATCACTTATTTGAAGAATATGGTTCCACCTTTTTCTATAGCTCCCATATAAGGCTTCTTTCCGGAAATGTGTTTGAGTTTATAAAACTCTTTAATTTGAACCAATTTCATTTAAAATAATTTTGATTTCATACAGCTTTAAATGTACGTAACTGTTTTGGTCCATATTTGGTTATAGCTCCCGTTTAGCACTCCGTTCCACAATAGGGTTTAATATATATAAATCTCTTAAATATTAACCAATCCTATTGGTAGGTTCTTCACTGGTTTGTGTAAATACTACTAATCATTAGTCAGATTAAGTCCGTACTTCACTATAACTTCTTCAATATGTGTAACTTATTTCGTGAATATTTTGATTTATGAAGGATAATCCTTTTTTAGATATTTTTATAGCCTCCATTTAGTTTGTCATTCTGTATGTAACGCCAAGAAGAAATCATCTCAGACTACAATGTATATACACTATTGCATCAAATCAAAAACTGAGTCGATTTAGCTACGTCCATCTGTCTGTTGGAAACATTTTCACGCCTAGAATAATTGTCCGAATTCAATAAAGTTGGGCCACATCGTTTCTATTGTCCTAGGCAATTCGTTATTTAAAACAAGCTATATCGGTTTATAGGCAAGGAAGTTATAGACCGATATCTGAAACAACCTCAAAATTAAAAAAAAAAACTCTTCTAATTTCTTCTAAAAATGTAATTCGACTTAAATAAAAAATTAATTTAGTATACAATTATACGTGCTCCGTCATCATACGAAAGATCAGGAAATTCTAATTAACAGGAAAAAATTTGTTGGCTATAATATGCAAAATTTTGATACACCCTAAACTCTGTGTGTCATATGGGCCGCAATTTTTAAGATAATTTAGTGAAATTTGTCACAACTAATTTTTTAACCATTCTTAATATATGTTATAAATTTTATTAACGTAGGTCAATATTTTGATACAGCTCCCATATAAGGCCACTTTCCGGAAAACGGGTTTGAGCTTATAGAACAAATAAATAAAGACCAATTCCATTGGAACTCAGTACAATGATTTTTTAAACTATTTTTAATGTATATTTTTAATTAGAACAATCTCGGTCCATATTATGATGTAGCTCCCATATCAAGCATTTCACCGAAAACAGTTTTCAGCTTATAAAACGAGCAAATAAAGACCAATTTTATTGAAATTCGACACAATTATTTTGCTAACTGTTCTGAAGATATTATATGAATTTGCCCTATATCGGTCCATATTTTCCTATAGCTCTCTTATAAAGGGCTTTCCCGGAAAACGGGTTTGAGTTTCTAAAACATTTAAATAAAGATCAATTCCATTAAAATTTAGCACATAATTTTTCTAACTATAATCAAAGTATATTACAAATATGAACAATCTTGGACCAAATATTGCTGTAGCTCTCATATAAGACTCCTTCCCGGAAAACAATTTTGAGCTTTGAGCTGCTTCAAATCAAAATCTCAATAAATTCAATCTGTATGTCTGCTTATGAGCTCAATGAAATTGGGCCTAATAGAAAAAAAGCCAGTTCAGTGGAAAAAAATTATAGCCAAAATTATATCTAATTTTATGACTCAGTGTTTCTGTGTTACATACTATATACATTTGAGACTGTATGTGTGTGTATATGTAGGTTTACGGAACCTAACGTATTGACTTCACACGAATTTTTGGTGGAGGGTATTGTATATTAAACTGCTGGAAAGATTTTTGGTTTTTGAATACAGACTATATATACACAAGTCCACTTTTGCCTCAATTCATATATTAATTTTTAGGGGTAACTACTCCCAAAATTAACTTTAAAATATGACCGTTCTGCCATTTTAATCTTACTATCTAATGGTAATAAATTTACAAACTTATTTTTAAGAAAACGTTTATTAACCTTTTTAATATTTTAAATACGACTCAAGTGGATAAAAACTTCCCACTTCTTGTTGAACACATTTGACAGTTTCTTCCTTATAATTTTTTTCACTTTCTTTTTCTTGTGAATATTTAATTTCTACCATATTTATTCAATTTAAAACTAGTTAATAATAAATTTCATTTAATTTCCTTTTTCTCTTGTTGTTTCTAAAAAATTTTACATATATACATTGCAGGGTCTTTGAATGGTAATACTAGACTATAGACTTTATGATACCTTAAGTGTTATTCTTTTCTCTTGATTGTGTCATTTTTATATTTTATTCCATTTTTTGTAAATAAAAGGTCTCAAGTTTTTTATTATTTCATAGCTTGAAGGCAGCTCTTTTTAAAACATATTTTTACACAAACACACAAAACCATATACAATGACAAATAATAAAATAAAATAAATAAACAGAAGAGTTAAGTACCTTACAATAACAACCAGAAAAAATACCCAAAAGATAAATTTGTTTGCTATTAAAAAGGATGAAATGAAATATATTTGTTATTTATAAACACAAACGCACACACTCACACACACAGAGAGATGTATGTATAACACTAGAATTTCTCAAAAAAACACACATACGCACTCATATGTATACATTTACACATTATATTTTTTAAAAATAAACATTCATATATCTGAAAATGTATTTGTGTTTGTAACAATGTGTAATACAATAGTCCTGTGACTTTTATAGCAGAAAATAATTCATATAATACAAGCAGAAACGTGTAAAGAAGGAGATGTAATACAAAAAGCTAAAGAATTCTCATAAGAAAACAAAAAAATAACAAAAATGCAAACCAGAAGTGTAAAGAAAATATTTATCATTGTCGTACTTGTATATGACAGAACAAAACATGAGAAGGAAAGAAAAGAAAAAAAGGATCTTCACAGAATCCTATAACACCTTCCTGTTGGTATTTTTTTTTGATATTAAAAATATGAAAAACAATTTTAGGTTAATGAATTATTCAAAAGGTAACATTTAAGTGAAAATACATGTATCTATAAAAAACAGTGGGACTAAATGGATTTTTTTAACAAGTTGAAAGTACCTAATCAACTGGTTGAGTATTTATTTTTATATATCGAAAACAATAAGAACATTTAAGAAATAGATTGCGTTTTCTGTTTTTTGGATCGTGCTAAATTTACTCATAAATTAACATGTCGAGAAAATGTATAATATTTCTAGTAAAAATGTGGATTTGGCCTGTATAGTGTAAATATACTACATATGTTTTGCGTCATTAATAAACATTATGGTCAGGTAACTTTCTTCCATTAATAGAACGAAACATATCTCAATCGAAGAAACTTAAAAATAATGGTTTCCATTAGTGTCATTTAATAGTGTAGATTTCTATAAATGTATTTGTACCGTTACCATGAGACTGTCGTTGGATACCTTAACCGAATACAATTGATTGACTGAAGGAAAGTAATTGTAATCTTTAGAAATGCCATTATGATCCATTATGACAATGTTCCTGCGTAAATGGTTATTATTCCAACTAAATCCAAAGAATTTACAGAAATTATTTTTAATTTTTACCGGCGAAGTCGACAGCAAAACCCTTCACCAACTGCACTGAGGAGGTTAACATAAATTTAGGTATCATAGCAGTAAGAATCTAAATTCCGACTGTTAAACACACAAAGATTTGAGGGATAACATTCGATAGCCACTTTACATCCTCAGCTCATGCTACTGCAATTACAAAAAAAAACTGAGAAATTGAAATAAGATTCTTAAAGCACAAACACAGTAATTTTGGTATTGCTAAGGAAACATTATAACCTTCTTATAAAACGCCGATCAGTGATAAATTATGCTGTTTAAAAGGTGCCAAACTGCATCTCTATATAAGTGTTCTGAGAACATTATGAAATGCTCAGTAAACAGTTCCTTCTTCGATGTCTTTAAAAGAATTGATCTAGCACAGCTACAATCGGAATGCAACAATAGGATCGTACTGTTCTAGTATTTATCGTGCCATCCCTGATATAAATCCAGCATATGGCCAAAGACCACATGATACACGACATTTGTTAATTTTTACACACATATAGACATCCTATGAAGATCTATTGATATCTTTGTGATCCTTGTGTAATAATCTAAATCTAAAATTAATGAGGTCTGATTTAAGCCAACTCCATGCTAAGATGAGGTAAATAAAACTGAAATTTATATATATCTGTATACAATTCAGGCGGTCTTTTTACGATGGAAGGTGAACTGGATACGCAGTAGTCTGTTTAAATTTAAAAATTATCTTTTATCTCTACACACAGAAGAAAACGTGAAGCAAAATCAAAGTTGAATATAGTTGATTTAAGATTGTCTATTTTTTTCATATAGTTAAAATTGAACGTTTTGTAGTGAAATATCATAATATTTCGATAGGATACATTTTTAATTTTTTTTTGTACTAAAATTTCAAGTAGTAAAAATTCAATAATATTTTCAAAAAGCTATATTTAACCAGGAATAACGTTAAAAATATATTTATTGTCTATGAAGCGAAATTGTAACTGAAAAAAGTGAAATTTTTTATATGAACGAAATCACTACTTGTCCATGTTCTCAAACATTTGGGAAACTTATCGATATAGTTGCAATGTTTTTGGTCACCGGATTTACTGGAAGCTAAGGCTGTATTAAAAGTAATTATTTGGGCGGAGAATCATTTAGGAAAAATTATGATTTATTCATCAGTCAAGAACCTTGTCAAAGTCGTAAACAAAGTTTCCTTAATAAACATTAGTATAGAATTTCCTTGCATTTAGTTTTCGAAAAACACTTAAATTTGTCCTACACATACACACATAAAAGAATATTAACTTTCTGTACTTCTATTTCAACGCCAATTACGTAAGGTGTAGGCAAATTCAAAACTCTGCCTTTGGTAGTTCAGAATATTGTCTTTCAAGAGTCATGTTAAAAGTTCTGCTCTATCCCAAAATTGCGCGTTCTCTAATATTTTGCAGTTATTGCTTCACATCGCATTTAAAAATGTTTCCAGTAACAGTTTTACAGATATCCGATATATTATTTTAAGGGATATTAATACTATTGTTTATTAGAGGAGTAACACTCCTCAGTGCGCTGTCCAGATTCTTGAATATGCTGTAAAATTTCCTCAATTAATTACAGAAATATGCGATGTTAAAGATTTGTTTGTTAACGAGATATAAGTCCCCCGTGCCTTATTCAAACATTTTTATTGAGTATCGTTTCTTAATAAAGGCAACATCAGAGTGTTAAACTTAATGAAAATTTATTAAGCTTTTTTATATTTTCATTTGGATCATAAACCAGTCAAAATGACTGAAGTTTTAAGTCTTATAGGATTGATTTTCTTCAGTATTTTGTAGGACGTGTTATCGCCCTTAGAGAGAACGCTTAGCGTGTTCTGTATACAAATTTAATTCATAGAAAACAAAAATCAATATCTCTCTACAAATCTACATGAATAACGAAAAGGGACATGATGATTTTTAGAGGGTATAACTATTTCTAGAACATTTAAGTCCATCATAGGTAAGGCTTGTAATTTTTTCCGCTAATCCATTTTGTTGCAGGAAAGTGCTTGAGAATGAACTTTTGATTCTCAACAGTATTGTTGCTAGAGGGTCTGTAAATGAAACCCGGAATATTAGGCAAAATTGACAAGACTAACATTCTTTAATTTTAGCCTGGTTGAATAATTTGTGGTATGATTTTTAATATTTAATAACACAAATAGGAAAAAATCTGACCCGATATAGAAAAATCAGTTTTACTTACTTTCATGAATATTCGTATAGACATGAACGTACAGGCTTGTAATAGTATTCTTTTATAATTTATATCTGTAAAATTTTATGTTAATTCTTTTTCCGAATACCCAACTCCACCCCACTGTTTTATATACAACTAACATACATTTGAACTTACCAGCATACAAAATATTGAAAAATATATAAAAAAATTAATCAAAAATATTTCCTTATATTTGGATTATTGAATAGAATTATTTTGGTCAAACGAATATGATTTTTTAAAGATTCTTTTCCTCATGTTCAACAGAAAAATTTGAAAAATCTTATTTTGATTGAATAATTTGAAAAATATGGAAAATATTTTATGGCTTAAAATGATTTCGAAAAGGATAAATACTCAATTTTCTATAACTACATATTTTACCAAAAAATCATTGTATATTTTTAAGTTATGCTTGGAATATAAATTTAAAAGCATAATTTTAGGTGTTTGTTTATAGAATAAAGATAATAGAAAATGCTGTTGGAAAATTTTATTCAAGAAGGAAGTTCTTAAGACTATGTTTTAAGGCTAGAAAAGTAGTGATTTTATATAAAAAATGTTATAAGAGATTTAATGTTAAGAAGATTTTTTGGAAAAATTGAAAATAATCATTGATTTTTAGGATTTCTTAAAAAAAACGAGTATGTATTCTATAGCCCACATCGATATATATTAAATACCCTCAAATAATAACATTTTGGGAAAATTTCACAAAATAATGATATTGAATCCAAAGAATTATTCTGTCCTTTATTTACTTAATTTCCGGGTTTCGGAATGTCCATCACTGGAACATGATGTGAAATCAAGCTTAAAATTATATATTCATTGGATGAAAAGGTTCACCGTTCAGGCGTAAATTGTTAGATTTTGATAGATATATGTCCCATAAGAGCGGAAGAATCCCAAACACTAGAAGTGAATACAATGTGCTTTTATTAAACCATTGACAACGATATAAAACTTGATCTGATCGGATTTTCTATTTTCTTCAACAAAAATTAACTGAATTTGAACGAAATTCCAACTAATACATTTAGTAATATGTGATTCATCATCGTACAAAAATTCATTAAAATCTGATCAATAGAAAAATAACGTATGGGCTTAAATATATAAAATTTTGATACACCCCGAATCAGTTTGTTAAATAGGTTGTAATTCTGAAGGTAATATTCGAAAATTTGCCATATATATTCATTTAAATACAAAAATTAACCTTAAGATACTAAATTGTGCTGGGGTCACTATTTGCCTTGCTTCCATTTAAGGTAACATGCCGGAATATGGTCATATGCCGGAATATGGTCATATCCCGGAATACGACCGAAAAATAATTTGACCAATGCCGGATACATATTTTGCTATAAAATAAACAAATAGTTTTTTGCATTATAGAAGGAATTGTATTCTGCAATTTAATTGGAGGCTTTTACTGCCTTGTAATGGAACTATTATAATACCACTAGTTTGAAGGAATGAAAATTTCTTATAATATTTTTTTTCTACAGAGCCGATATTGATGACTTTTTGGTTTGATGTATAAACACATTTGATTTACCGACATATGACACTGATATGGGGATATGACTTAAGAACTTACGAATCAACGACTAGAGACTTCTGGCCTTTATATTAGGAGCGAAAATGTATGACTATGTTGGATAGACAACTGCCACATTGATATGAAGATCGATGTACTCGTTATATAATGCCTTTAATGTCAAAGGATTTTCATCCCGTGTGAAAATCCTCTAAAATTATTTTGACTGAAGAGTAAAAATATATTTATGTACAAGGCTTCGAAAAGCCCACTTACTGGACTTTTGGTAAGAGGACTGTATCCACAGAAAATTTACTTTTACAAAGAAATTACTTAGCATAATTAAGATTTTAGTTTTTATTCTGAGACGTTTTTGTGACAAAACACAACTCCCATAAGTGATATAAATATCTCAGATGAATGATGGCATGGCTGATGTATAACTTCTATATTAAAAAGAGTTTCCACATTGTGATCAAATAACATAATATGGCTTTCATTTGTATATGTAACTTATCTGGTACTGCCACATTTAACTCAAGAGGGGAGTCAATATCACATAGCCTTCTTTGACTGACTTACAAACAATATAAATTAAATTTTCACAAAAAAAGATCAGGAATATGATTTTTTAACAAAGAATGCAATGGAAAATTTTTACGGTCATACCAAGAGCCCTATGACACATAAAAAATCATTATATATAAAATACAGGTTCCAAATATTTAATAAATACTGACAGTGTGAAATAATCCTTACGTTCTTTAAAGATTTCTATCTAGAATTTCCTACCCGTTGCTATGAGGATTGTATTCCATAGAAAAGCCCATTTGGAAAAGATCAAACAATAATAACATGTACATCGTATTGTTAGCTACAAATGATGCTTACAAAGAAATTATGTAACAACTGTCGTTGATATGGTTTGCTGATTTCTGCTAAATACTTCATTATATTATTTTGATTCTAGTATCTGGGTTAGATTTAACCGTTTTTTTTCCTGTTTGCTGAGAGAAGGTATATAGGAGCTGTGGGAATTATAGATCCAAGTGAAATTCCAACTTTCCTTTCTTTACTACATTTTCTTATTAAAAAATAAGTACTAAAACCAATACATATAAAAATTTGTTAAAATCGTTTTATTTTTAAATTTCCAGGCAGATATTTGTATTTGGACTATACCATGATCAATCTCCAATTTCAATAGGCTTAGTTTTGTAGCCAAAATAGCGCTACGTGTCAAATTTCTCAAATATCATTAAAGATATCTTAAAATATATGATGAATTATATAGTATATAGTATGTATAGTCTGAAGTGGAATTAGCACAAAAAAATTGATGTTATAACACAGAAATGTCTGAAATCTTTTCACTCATTGACTACAATATAAATAAACATCCATATATATTTTTTATGTATTTATATATCTACTTGACCTATCACAAATTTGGTATGTATCTCAATAAAAAAAATCGATGTTTTTTTACATAAAATACACACATATGTACAAACATTTTCACAGACATCCATAAAAGTTTCTCTTTTATGTAGAGAGTAAAATAAATATAATTTTGATAAAAATAAAAAAACAAACAAGTTGTCATTTTTGTCAATTTCATCACAAGGACAATGACCAAATTACACATACACATAAAAATATTTTGTTTCATTTTATCATTGACGTTGTCACTAAATACAAAGGAACAACTGCGAAAGAATATTGAAATGTATGAGTGAATAAAGTAATTCCTAAGAATAATAATAAACCATACACTTCTCTAATGGACATCACTTTAGTTTTATATTTAAGGTGTCATAAAGATGATAACAAAAATTGATGTTTATGGACTAAAAAGAATAGACTATGAAGCCTAATATGAGGGAGAATGTTATAACAATTTTTATGCGATTTCTGGTTGTATGATGAGAGAATTTTTATGATATGAGGGGCTAAACTTAAATGAGTGTAAAAGTTCCTTAAGATTGTTCTTTTCTGGATTTGGAAAAAATTTAAAAGACATTTGTTCAAAAGCAGGATACAAAAAGAATTTTCAAAGTTTTGTGCTACTAAGATACAAAGTTTAAGATCCAACCTTTTTTTCTTATAAGATTATCAGAGACTACCAGACAGATATACCCTACACAACCACAAGTGGTGAAGAGTGTATACTAACTTTGTTATTTCGTGTGTAACACAAAGAAGGAATCATGTAAGACCCCTTAACGTAATATAAATTCTTGCAACAAATCAAAATCTGAGTTGCTTTAGGTATGTCCGTCTGTCTGTCTGCCTGGTTGCCTATCAGTTTGCCTGTTGGTCCATTTGTCTGTATTGACAGAGCTCAAATTTTGGTTAGTATTTGTTATAGTCCCGAGAAGCTTCCTATTTAAAACCAGCAAAACAATATAGACCGATATTTGAGGCAACCCATAAATTTTAGCAAAGAACTTTCGTGACATTGTCAATTACAAATCGACAAATGAGAATGAAAATTGTCCATAATATTTAGTTATATTTACTTCATTACCGTTCCAAAAATTATCAAAATCGGTTCAGTAGAAAAATAATTATAGCCTAAAACATAATTAATTTTATGACTCATTTATTTTATGACTCCACTGTGGGTGCATGTGTGAGTTTGTATATATGAAACATAACGTATTTACTTCATAAATATTTCTGGTGGATGCTACTGAAAATTTGACATAGCCAAATATAGTATTCCTATTTGTTTTTATCTTTCTCTTTATTTAACTAAAATAATTTCTCCTTCAAGGTCCTGTTAATTTTTTTACACGATTTAAATAAACAAATTAATAATTCATGAATATTAATTCCATCATTATTATAATTATTAATTTTTAAATATTTACAATAACAAAGATTTCAAATTATTTGTATATCTTTTGGCTAAAATAAACATTTACAAAGTTGATTATATTGGCCACTGATGCGTATGATTGATATTAATTAATTTTAACATTAATTAAAATGAGCAAAACTTCAATATTAGTCCATGTGAATAAATAAAATCTAAAGATATAGAAATTATAATTATTAGCGGAAAAGGTCATATGAATTTTCATGTGTATGACCTTAATATGCAAATTGATATAAATACATCAACAGATATATGAAATAATTTTTAATATATTTTTTAACCATGAGTGTTTTGAACTTAAAAGCTAATTTCGGGAAGACATTTAAATGGGAATTATAATAAATATTTGAAGGGGATTTAGTAATTTTAATGGATTTCGGACTTGTCGCAATAGAATTAAATATAAATCATGTTTCATCCCTCAATTGCCAACAAGACAGCGTTAAATTGACACGATAAGTGATTTTGAATATAACGTTCTTACATAATTATATTACAGATCTTTCGCTTGATAAATACAGCATATCACACACGGAAAAACAAACATGAAGCAAAATCAACGTTGAACATAGTTGACTTGAGATTTAATATTTTTTTCATTTAGTTTTTACGTTTGTGGTGAAATAATATTGTACATATTAGAATCTTTCTATATTAATATATCAAATTATACAAGGCTAAATGAAATAAGTAGAAAATTTTCCAGAATATTCTCAGGAAACCCCGTTTTCTGCGAAACAATATTAATTTAACATCACAATTGAAAAAAAGTTAAATTTTGTCTACTTTAATTAATTTTACATTGACTTTTTCTGTGTGCATTTTTAGTGGACAAGTAAAAAGCAGGAAATGCCAAAAAAATTTTATTTCATAAATTCATTTCATCATAAATTTCATTAAATTTTTTCAATTAAAATATATAAGGATATGAATTTTTTTTAAATATTTCTATATTGTATTTTTCAGTGTAATTCAAAGAAATAATTTTATTATATAATAGATCCCCTAATGAATTTTTAAATTGTTGTTATTTATATCATTTTAGACTTGCATATCTTTATTAATAAATTGGGGAGTATTATTCGTTTTGCAAATCAGTTTTACAACCCAAAATCCATAATATGATATAATTCCAATAAAATGGTGCTAAATAATAGTTATGAGTGTCTAATTTTGACTCAAATCTAGTATTCTTAATTTGAAAATTTTAAGATACGATGTGGGTCCGAAAAAAAATTGTCTTCTTTCCATGTGCACAAATTTGTGTTGGAACTTGTAAAAATATGGCATTAATTAATTCTTGCTATAACTATTAATTCAATATTATATATAGAATTTGGTAGTTAATGAAAAATACAGACTTGTGGACAAATTGTATTAAATCGCTTTCAATGGGTTGTAAGGTTAAAAACATAAAGTCATCTTTTTGTAGCTCTTCCATTTATCATTTTATATATATATTGAAGTGTTTCTCTTTTCCTGGGGTTGTTTTTTGCCGAGAATTTAAGAAAAATCCAAAAATAAATTAGAATATCATGTATTTTATAAAACTAATTTTTTAAAAGTTTTCTAAAAACAAGAATTCTCCACAAAAAAACCCTACGAAAAAAATATATTATGTTTCGTACATGTACATTATACGCATATACAAACTCACATATACACTCTGAAACGCACACATTATATAAACATATTTCTTATATATGTGTAAATACTTTATGTTGCGTACATACACCGAACACTTAATGAGTCATAAATTTTTTTGTATTTTTGACTATAACTCTTTCCTAGTGAACCGATTTTGACCATTGATAATGAAGTGCATATAAGTTTATGTTCTGTATAATTCTTTTTCTAATTTGTCAATTTCTAATTGACAGTTTTATAAAATTCTACACTGAAACTTAGAGGTTGTCTCAGATATTGGTCTGTGTTTTTTCACATACTAAACCGATTTTGTTGATTTAAAGTAGGAAACTTCTCATGACTATAGCAAATACTCAGTCCAAAGTTCTTTAATCCCTGTCAATTATTGTTGATGTGAGAGTGGCGACAATAGACAGAGATATAGACACAGCTAAATCGTTTGAATATTTTCACTGTACTTATGTTTGTGTAAATATTCGAACATATGGGTTTAGGAATATGTTTATCTGTTAGTGTATATTTATATAATATGTAAATAATATAAAGATTTTGTACTTCTTGCATGTATACGTTTCTAAAGCATATTTTCTTGTCTGCTTCTAAAATTCCATCATTTTTTTTTTTTTTGTTTTAGAAAAAAGTGAAAAATTATTTTACATTATGCATTCGATCGGATATAAAGAATTAGAATAATAATTCCACCAGATCCAAACAACATTTTTAAGCGACGAATTCAAAATAAATACCTGAGTGAATTTATGCAAACGACCTCTTAAAAATAATAATCCAAAAGTAAATGAAACTCAGATTTGTTCCATTTCTCGATTAAAACAAAATAGGAACTGTTTAAAATAGAATATAGCGCAATGAAAATTAATTTGGGATTTAAAAGTCTAAAAATCCATTTAAATTTCGTTAATGAAATACTGATGTTTTTAAATCCAGTCAGGCAGAAATGCTATATAATAAATATTTATGGTGGGAAATGTACTCCTTATGTCACAATGAGTTCCAAAAATTCCAAAAATTCCATTAATTATAAAGCATAATGCGTTATCAAGTTTATGAATCACTTTATTTATATAATCTTAACCCCATAAAGTCGTATAGTGGCGCGAAAGCAATAATACATTTTATGAAGAAAAAAGGCGACCTAAAAATTTATCCAAAGGTAATACAAAATAGGGTTCTCTTGGAAGAAATTTAGTATATGTTTTAACTAATATAAATTCATAATGAGAAGTTTTACACATAAAATTTGCGCAATAGACATTCACCTTAAAATTGAACCAGATTTTTTTTAATCTTGATAAATATTTTCCATAAATTACTATAATAAGGACTGAAATCGAAAAATTCTAAACGTACATATATATGCCAATAAAAATAAAACCTCTGAAATTATAATTTTATTTTTTATAATTTTAATCACTGGTAATAAAAATTTGAACCATTTTCGGAAACAAATAACACATTATTGTCCGTGTACCACTCAAGGGCTTGTTTACCATAAGTCCGGCTAAAAAGTGGACATACTACGAATTTCATGATATACTTTTTTCAGTACGTGAAGAGCCCGTTGTAACATATGTTTGGCTTCTTTTGACGCAACTGCATATTCATTGTCATACCAAGAACTTTTTCCCTCGAGCATCAAAAACATGCAATTTTTGAGCAGGAAGGAACCAAAACATCTGATAGAACACACGCTTCGGCATACATTATGCAGCAATAATTGTTTTTTTTTTTTAGAAAACTTGATTTCAGTCAAAAGAGCAAACTAGACAAACAAATGTGAGTCAAGCTGTATTTTAAGAATGCAGGCAGCACTTTTTATCTGTAAGTCACGAGATTCTGATTAACGTACAATAAATAAAGTGCTTATGATGCGATTAATAAAGAAAATTTCTGAACATTTAGCTGAAATGCCTTATTAAATTATTTATATTTAAAAAAAAATATATAAAATATTTATAACCTTAATTTTTTATCGAAATATAATTTAATTTAAGTTTATTTCCTTTTATCCTTAACAAATTCTGTTTTATAACCAAACAATTCATATTAAGTCTGTTAAATCTATTCCCTTTAAAGCTTTAAATCTCTCAGGTATTGCTAAAATATATTTTTTATAACACTTTTCATTTTTGTTAACAAATTACACGTTTGCTTTTTTAAAACACACCTCAAAAAAATTTTAACACTTTGTTCATAAAAAACGGAAAAAAGACTATAATGAATTCTAAAAAAAATATATTTTTTATTTTTCTTACCTTGATTTGTGGCTGTCGTAAATTTTATCACAGGAGAATATCAGTGGAATAGTAGAGGAGTTTTGAATAATAAACAATAAAAACAGTAAACAAATCAATTTAATATTTCCTTCAATAAAATTTTACAACAGGACTAATAAAACATGCACATATTTAAATTTAATATTCTCACTCTTTCTTTGACTTGATGGTTTGGCTTTATATGCTTTAGTATTTAAAGTAAACTTTTTCCTAAAAGTATGTTATGAAAATTTTTTGTTTATAGGATTTAAACGATTTAGGGGGTTGCCAAGGAATATGGGTTTTGAATTTATTACAAATAATTAGTTATTAATATTATTTTACTATAAAGTATTTTTTCAGTTAGAACAATTTTTAGAATTTTACGGCATACTTTAGGGAGTTATTTAAATAAATTTTTAAAGAAATTTTGAGAGGTTAATTTTTTTATTAAAATATTAATTTCATTTGTTATTTCATTAAGTTATTAAACTTTGCTTTCACTTTGTTGATTATACGTTAAAATATATTTGCCTCAGTGGTGGTAGTGATTGACATTTACAAATAGTTTAGGTTTGTTAGCATTTTCCTCGTTTCCTCTTTTTGTTATTTTTTTGAAACCTATTCAAATTCTTTAAAAGGTAATGACAGACAGCTCGTTTATAATATTTGTCAAATTCAAACACGTAAGACACGTTTTACACCTTCACTACAGGAAAAAAATTTAAACAACACCAACATTCTCACGGTTAACGGTAACGATATTTACTGTAACACCAGAACCGACACGATGTTTAAGTTACAAAACATTTATTCTTTAGGGATTTTTTACACAAAACCGTAACATTTGGGTTTTTTGTTTTTCAATATGTAATAAAAAAGGGAAACATACATTTAGGCGTTAACTAGCTGGAGTTGCTTAAAAACTTGTTTTTCTTTTCAGCTAATCAATCAATCATTTAATTTTTTCATTATTTTTTCTCTAGATTTCTTTTTCACTTTCTTTGATATTTTTCACTTTTATTTTTCTTAATTTTTTAAATAACAATGTCCCCATCAAAAGCCTTTAATTATGCTTTACATTTTCTTTAATTTTTAGCCCTTAAATATGCTTTTCAAAACTTTTTTTTTTTAAATTTTTGTTGCTTTTGTTTTAAGTATGTGTGTTTGTTTTTGTTTTAAATTCAATATTATTTCAATAGAGATTTTCATAAATTTTTGATGCGCTTTTGTCTACCTTCCTTTGCGTTATAAAATTATAGACTGAATTCTTGTTATGCTAGGACATGTTTCATATTTTCCTTGTCTGATTTTTTTTGCTGCTCTCACATAAAAATATCCTTTCCTTTAGTTACCCGTATTTTTTCCCAGTATTTTTTCCTTAGCGCCTGCTCTGTGCTCTTTGTAGACTTTTCTTGTGTAGAGTTTCCAAGGTTTTAGTTGTTGGTTATTTCAATTTTTACTCAGTTTTTTGTCTTTAGTCTTTGTTGTTATTCTCTTGTCACAGCCTTAACATATGCTGCAGTTTTTTTCTGTTATATTTTTTCCTTAATATTATTTCGTTTTCTGTGTGTGTGTCGTCGTTTGTTGAGTGTGTTGTTTTTGTGTCTTGTAAAAATATTTTTATTGGAACTTTATTTCAGTTGTTTTGTGTATATTTTTTTCATATTATTCTTCTATAGTTTAGTATTGCACTGACCTTTGGTGTTCCACCAGAGTTTTCATGTTATTTATTGTTATGCAAAAACTATAATTTTTTTTCTACTTGTTCTATTTCTTTGGTTTCATTTTCTTTATTTCATTTTTTCTCCTCTTTAGTGTGGGTTATTTAAAGGTTTAAGTATTTGAATTGTGTCATGTTTGCCCTAAAGACTTTAAAGAAAAAATATTTAAATTTAAGAGCAGTTAGTGGATTTATTTTTCTTTTAATAATTTTCTAATTAAAAATCTTGATTATGAAATTTAAACATTAAAAATTATTTGAAAATTTTAGAATATCAAAAAGTTAATGTAAAACTTGGATACAATAACTTCTCTTATCACCTTTAATCTTTAAGTAATAGTGATAGTTAATTGTGATTTTATTGGTTTAATTATATCAAAAATTTTTCAAGGTTAACCTGCGAGTAGATTTCGCTAAATCTGTATAGTCTACGTTCCTGGGAAAACTTTATATTAAGCCGTTTGTCAACTTCGATTAAACGGCGACGTTGATAATATCAAAGGTCATACATACACAATCGTATGTTATATACTCTAGTTATTCATATCACTATCAGATTTCTAGCAATGAGACTATATAATTCTCATTTGGTTCATTTTCTTAGAATTAAGTTGTCTTTTTTACACTTGACTTGGGGTAAATTTTAAATAAATTTGCAGCTTCGGCATTCTCACGAGCATCTTCTTCTGAATATTGGATAATGTGATGATCCTGTTATGGTCCTTATTTCTATTCTTATTGTTATTACTAGCTAATTCTCATAATTGGATAACATGTGTTTTTACTGGTTTGATTACGTTCCCATATAGGATGTTAAAGCTAGTTTGTGACTGCCTATTTAAAAGCCAATAAAGATTGGGCACTTTCTACTTCATATGATGCTATCAGTTTTAATGCAGCGACCACATATTAAGGTCATATTATGATATTGGCAACATCCTTTTCCAAGAGTTAAAGTTATATGTTTAATTTCAGTTCATTTATTCGAATTCGCCAGTATTTCAATAATGTCCAAACGAGTGATGTGATTAGCGTCTCTTCGGCTAATGTTGAAATAAATAGTTTGTCGCTTATAGTTACACTTTCTTGTATTGCTTTTGTAGAGTTCTTGTTATTCGGCTGCACCCGATAGTTTCTTTTTTGGGAAAAATAGATCCAATTGTCGTGGGAATCAATTGCTTATATATGACTCCAGCAAATTTTCAAGTTCATGATGATATTTATTACGTTGTCTTGTAGTTTAAACCCTCGTATCCGAAATTTAAGGAAATTGCAGAACTGCACTTTAATTTAAAAGAGTTTCTTATATTTTCGATATCTCTAATTCGATTCATCTATTCTACGGCTCCATGTCGTTGACAAAACCAAATTGGTAATCTGTGATATCTTCTTTTAATTCTAGGTTGGTGTAATCATTACCATTCGAATTCTTCTCAAATATCCAGAATTTCACTCAGTAGATAAATATTGTAATCTGCATTCACTTAAGGGCTTTGTGTCTCTACTGGTCTCTTTAAAAGAGACTGGCAAGAGTTGATAAAAAGTCATGTTCAATTATTTTATTTTATTGAGAGTTAAGCTCCTTGTAGAAGTAACGTGGTCTGTTATCTAATTTATGTTTTCAAGTTGCAAACACCAGCTCATGATAAATTTCTTACACAAAAGGGTAACTATTTTGGATTAAAACCAGTTAAGTAAATTTCTACTCTGGCACTGTCATAGTGAAATATATGTGTATGCTCTGTGAATATTTTACATTATTTTAAGTCTTAAAATCTTTATTGGATTTTTGTATTTCTTTGGTAAGGAGTGAGATCGAAAAATCCATAAACTACGAAACCACTAAATTAATATTTGCAATTATTATACCATTCACCTGACCAGGTCTGAAGGTCAGGTTTGTCATTCCGTTTATAATTTCCACAATTATCGACTTAGACGCAAAAGTATATATATTCGGGATCGGTATGAAAAATGAAATTGATTGAGTTAAGTTTGTCTGTCCGTCCGTGTGACGGTTGAAATCAAGTTTATGAAGCCGACCCGCTACGGCAATTACGGAGTAGTTGTTGTTGGAAATAATATTGAAAACAATAAAAATACTTTCTATTTTTTGGCTTAAGAAACATCATGTTGACCATCCATTATGCAGCAAGAGTATTTTATTAGAAAACTTGACTTCAATTTCTGTGCCCAGTTTTTGACCTCTAATTTTTAAGGGGTTAGCATTTCTGTCAGAACTTTTTTAGTCTTGTATGTTTTTATAACTGCATTTGCTTTAACTTTAAGTTAACCGGGCTGCTTATCTACCGAATGTGTTGGGAGCTTTTCCGAAAATGCCTCTATTTTTTGGCTTTAGAAACATCATGTCGACCATTCCTTCTATCTGAACCGGGGTTTCTTTCAATAGACAAGTTCTCCCGGTACTGTTTAGTAACATTGGATACTGTTTGACTGAAACTTTTTGTAAGACCAAGTTGAGTTTTGTTGAAAATGCTTAATAATTTGAGTACGCACTTTTTTCTGGTCACTAATTTTAATCAGATGAGCAATATATTCATTTGTTTGATATTGAACATAATAACTTAATTATTTTACTGTGGCAACCTGATCGAAAAAATATCAGATTATAATTTGTTAAAAAGTTTAAAAAACATTTGCTAAGAATTTTTCGATCTCAGTCTTTATTACTTAATATTCTATCATTTATATTAATTTATGTCTTTTCTTGATAGTTTGTAAGTAATCTTGTAATACAATAAATTACTCCATTTGGATTATATTAATATAAACTATATAAATCTAATCGCTTCTCACAAAACTCACACTCTCCTAAACACAGAACTCATAAACATAAGTTAATGAAGAAAATTTATTTCCTCATCACTTGATTAACATTTTCATTTAATTTTGTTTTTTCTCTCATTTTCTATTTATATTTTATTTGATTGTATGTTAATTATAATTGACAAATTTTACTACAGGATATTTTCTTCTTCTTCTTTTTGTTGTATGTGTATTTCTTGTATTTATGATGTATCTTTTCTTTTTCCAATTTCTATGTTAATTTTAATTTAAATAATTTTAGTTTATTCTTGAAAGAAACTTTTATATTTAATATACAAAAGCAAAAAAAAAAAAAAACTTTTATTTGCCACATTTTGACAGGCTACAGAGAAAAAGACAAAAACAAAAAGTAAATATAGACAACAAAATTTTACGCTTTAGTACCCTCAGAATATAACTTTTATCCTGTTCTTGTAGTCATAAATATAAACACCAACGCACAGTGGTCCGAAAATGCTTTTTTTGGAAACAATACTGTAACTTTGGAACTATAGAATATTTTTCTACAAAATTTGATACAAACGTTCTTAAGGCATTTTTCAATTGCTGTGAAGAAGAGCATGTTTTTTTAAGGTCCCGGAATCGGGAAATAGATCTTCATAATTTGTTCCTCGGGTATGACAATTAAAAAAAAATCGCAAAAATTTTTATTTATGGTTTGATGGAAAAATACAAAATATGCTAACATATGTGGGATAACTATTGCAGTTTAAGAGATATTTAGATTAAAGTTAAATTTTGAGACATTTTTGGACAGTTTTTTTAAGTATTTTTTGAACGTGGTGGGCTCTATTTTTTGTCTGGTTCCTATATACAATTCTAAATAAGTTTTGCCCAATTAACGAAGTTTTCAACTTCTCTTGGGAACGGAGAAGAACGGGCAAAATTAGTCGCATCCGGTGTTCTATCCGAAGTGTCGGAGAAAGTGGTCCTCCCTCGTCTGAAATATAGCTTAGAAATATCTGTGCGAAACGTATGCAACATTATTTAAAGACATGTTGGATTTGTTACTCACTTATCACATACAAAGCCGCTGTACATACCCATTCACAACCGGTACATGTGAAGGGTGGTATAAAATTTCTATATAAATTCTTTTGACATTTAGTAGATCCCACAAAAATGAAGATATTTTTTATGAAATTCTAGTATAATATGAAAGAAGTTTTCCTAAGAGCAGGGCTGTTAAAATATTCCTACTATTTCAGTCCAAAATATCCAAAATTCCAATTCGGGAAAAAATTATTAAAATATAAACTTTTTTAATAAAATGGTCACTCTTCCGTTATAAAAGAGTTGGTCCATTACAGATTTCTTGAGTAGGTAGCTTGTAGGTCAAAGTATTTTCTTAACGATTCTAGCTCTGACACTTTTTACTCATCAAAAACACAAAAGAAAAATATAAAATCAATGAAATTCCGTTAGGGCTTCTTTCCCCTAATGTCCTTAATTTGGCTCCATATACAATAGCTTTATAAATTCTTTTAGACTAAGGAAAAAATTGTATACTTCAGAAGGAAATAGTTGAAATTTATGTGAAAAAAATAATATCACCTTTTTGAAAAAAAAAAAAAAAAAAAAAAAAAAAAACTGGAAAAAACTCCCATTTTTTCTAAATTTCTATTTTCAAATAATATAACTTTTTATTCAATCCGCTTAGGTATATATAGATATATAGGTATATATAGGTATTATATATATGTAAAATATTTTTTAATCAAATCTTAAATAAAATTAAAAAAAAATCGTCATACCCGAGATTACTAAATTTGAAGATCCATATATTCTTCTCCAAATCAATTGGAAACACCATATGACCGTTTGAAATTTCGAAAAAAAATATTTTATAGTTCGAAAGTTACAGAATTATTTTCAAAAAAGGCGTTTTGGTACCACTGTGGCAACAATAACAGAATAATAACAACAAAAACAACAAATACGTAAAGTATCTACAATTTATACACTTAAAATTAAAAAGAGGAAACGTTGGAAGACATAAAATTCATTGAAGTGTATGAGGAAGAAGGTGTCGTTGTATGGATGGAGGTTTTTGTAAACAAGTTAATATGTAATGGATGACTATAATTTCAAAGGAATGGAACATTTTATTAACATAAACATTAGGATGTAATGAATTTTAGAACAACTATGTATAGTTTATGAGGAAAAATAGTGTAATTATATTTAAAAGAGGTCATTATGACTTAAATGATTATAATTATAAATATATTTGTTATGGTACATATACATATAATTTAGGCCAAAGATTTACCTTTTCAAACTTATAGTTCAGATTTGAGCTGGCATTATTTATAAGTGGGATTAAAATGTCAGATTTCTAATTACTGGTAGTGAATGTGATGACTTTAATACTAATTACAGCAAAATATTTTCGAGAAATACTCTACTGCATACAAATATGTAGCTCCAAGATACTTTCTAAAACATCTAATGCTATGACAGTTATCTACATCTGTAGTAGGGCCAAAGGAGACAGATGGGAGCTAGGATCCAGAAATATTAATTGGAATCACGAATCTGTAAAATTAATTCTATTCGATGATGCCGCCTTTTGATAATCATTTCAAATCACCAAAACCCTCAATATTTGATTCAGTTAGAGAACTTGAACCAACACAAAATCTTAACTGGTTACAGTTAATTCAATCCAACTAGCAATTAATTTGGTCCCAGTGACAAAAAGGAGTAGCGGCCTAAGAGATGAAGGCATTGATCATCTGTGTAAGAGACTTATAGTGAAAGAATCAAAAGAATTTCTAACTTGGATTTTATATCCAAGATTCGATGGGATCAGAATATTTTTCTTACTCAACATTTCGAAGTCTCTCTTTAGAAACATAAGTGTTACATATCTGGTCAGCGAAGTTTTTTTCCAATAGTCGCAGTTCCCAGTTCGCTGTAATCCCTGACGAATCTGAAGCTATGAATGGTTTCTTTCAATACTCGGAATGTTGCCACGATATGACCGTTTCTTAAGATTTCTGGTACACCAATGGCTGAAATAATTGTATCGCTCTCCTTATTCTCTTCATTCTTCTTTTCTTCTTTACCTATTTTTTCTTTCACTGATTCTCTCCTCATGCTCTACATATGACCTTTCTCCCTTTTGTTGTGAAGGTACCACAAAGAAACCTTTCAGATCCATATGCTTTTTCTTCAGTCTCGTGGAAACATGGCGAAGTTACCAGACTAACACTTCAGATTACATGATATCTTGAATTTAGTGTAATGTAAAGTCTAGAATAAAATACAACATATAATTGACTATAGAACAATCTTAAGTCCTGGCTGTAACTTGACTATTTTATCTGCTATATATATCTGTAATTCAAACTAGAGATTTGAGTTATTTTCGACTTGATTCCAGCATTCATTATGATATATTACAATACACGGTATTGTAATCTATAATCCGGACTGTAGTAAAGACTATATACTTGACTATAATAAAATGGCTAATCCTGCTAATGGACTTGTTTATTGTATCGCGTTTCTAAAGATTTCAGATTTATCTAGTGAAAAATCGATAGTCTTGTCTATAGATCATGTCACAATCCATAGTCTTGAATATTTAATTAGCTATTGAACAGTATATAGCCCTGGCTGTAGGCTTCATAGAAGTGCTATAAGGGATTAGACAGTAGTCTTGACAATACTACAATATATAGTTCAGACTGAAGTCCTGCCTGTAGACTTGAGTTAAGTGAAATGTAATAGAAGGACTAGATTATAATCTATAGATAATTATAAGTAGAGACTATAAACTTGACTTAAGTATGATATATATTCCAGATTAAAGTATGATATATATTCCAGATTAAGATTAAACTTTGGTCTAGAGTATTAATTCAACTCAGGTACGGAAAATATATTCATCTTTAGTCCCAACTATAGACTCAACAATATTTCAGATTTTGGACTATCCAGACTGTTATCCGCCTATAGTCTACATTTTTTAACTCAGATCCTTGCCAATCTGCTTTTTATATGTATTTCAAATTATTTAAATTACTGAAATATATGTACGTATATTTGAATATATCTTAGGGCTCTTTATCCATATTACTGTAATGTTATTACAAATATTTTAAAAACATTTTTATAAGAAAAATAATAAAAGTTTTCCTTTACAAACAGAAGAGGGTTTTGTATACTTTTTTTCTTCTTATCATCTTTTAAGTTTTAAATTGTTGGCCTTTTTTAGTTTGGCCCGTTGCGGCAAAAATGATAAGCATGATATTAAAAAAGTTTTAGAGTTCCCTTTTTCTTATTACAAATCAGTATTATGTACCTCTTTGTTTGAAATTAAAATAATGTTTAAGATTGTTGGCCCCTTAAAGTGGTTATTAAAAAAGTTGCATAAGAAATGCAAGACTTTTTTAATTTTCTTCCTTTTTTGGGTAAATCTAAATGTTTTTGTGATGTGGTTTTTATTAAAAAGAAGAATGTTTTTTTTGTGTTATGGGATGATTTTATATATTTGAAATAGTTTTACTTTAGATTTTAATATGTTAATTAGGACTAAGACCTTTTTAGTACCTTCATCTTAACCACATAAATTTTTATTCATTTTCTTAGTGAGTGAAATACTTCTTATTACCATATTGATGCTTTGACTAATCGACGAATTTTGAAAACGATTCTTTCGTTTTCGGAATTCGTCTATTAGTTTAAGAAAAGGTCACCTGGACGTCAGTCGGTTTTTGGCTCGCAAACATCTACAATAATTTGCTCAATCAAATTTAGCAGCAAAATAAAATTTTGACCAGGAAGTAGCGAAAATACGTATCGTCTTCCTTTATGCAGCAAGAATATTGTCCTAGAAAACTTCATTCGAATTTCCGTGCTCTGTTGTAGCAGATATTGTATAAAAGGAGTTGTATTGTTCTAGTAGAAAGAGTCTGCGCTCAGCTTTAGCATAGGTGAGATTTATCTTTGTGAAGCAGGAATATCAAGTGGTTCGTTGTTCTCGCCTAGCACTACTCACTAGCCCTACACAGAGCCCTTAAGAAGCAGATACATCTGGTGGTTAGATCGCTTCGTTGTATTTGCTTATTAAGGTACTGTCGGCAATAAGCCAAATCGCTGTTCGGTAAAGTAAGAGCATCTGGTTGTTAGACCACTTCGTTTTGCTTGCCTAATAATCTCTACTAGCCTCACACATAGAGTAATTGAGAAGCTAGATAGTATGGTGGTTATAATGCTTCGTTGTTCTAGGCAATCAATACAAGGTCGGCGCAGCAGGAAGAACTATTGTGATGTTGGTACTTCAAGTGGTAACACCGCATTCCAGAGCTATCGAGAATTAAGAGCTGGTGTTTATTGTTTGATGCACTGGCGGCTAGTCATCCAAATTGTTTATTCAGTGGTTAGACCGCTTACAAAGCATTTGTGATGGGAGAGGTAGAGAGCGATCTGTTGAAATAATTATTATAAAGTGTTTTGGAAACCTGTGTACACTAATTATTTTTCACATATCCACAAAAATAAATTTTTGTACCGAACCACTGGCAACGGAGAATATACCCCAGCCGAGAGCGAAAACGTGTCGTTGCAAATTTTAAGCAGCGTTTCTGCTAGGATCTTTTTGAGCCTTGTGTGTTTTTTATATTCATTAGCTTTATCTTTTTGATGATTTTTCACTGAGAGTGTTAGGAGCTCTCTTGAAAATGCTTATTTTTTTTTTTAAATACCATGTGGACTTTTTCATTACCTAAACCAGATTATTTATAAAAATCATACCAACTTTTTGTAGGACCGAGATAGATTTTGTCGAAAATTTCTTACGCACTTTTATCTAGTATATACTTTAATCAGATTAATAACGTTTGTTTGATATTAAACATAATAACTAACATATAATATAAAGGCAATTTGATAAAAAATAGTCAATTTTTGTGGATGCGAGAGTGCCAATAATAGACAGACGGACGCTAAATCGACTCAATTTTTTTGAGGATTTTTTGGAGGATTTATAATGGAGCAATGGTCCGTTCCTCGTTAAATTTTGAATATCGATTTTTGTTAATAATTTTCTTTATTTTAACATTTTTTCTTTAAAATACCCCATCAATTGATATTTGGGGTATGTTGTTTTAAAATATTATGGAGGACTTTTTTGGCCTTAAAACTCCTTTATGAGAGGAATTTTTATGGGAACTATGTAAAATATTGGTCCCATTATTATCGATTTTTATAGACATCTTCGTTGAGCCAAGGCAATAACACATGTCAAATTTTATGAAGTTTTTTCTAAAGTTTATACCTCTTTGTTGACTCTGTCTTATTTGGGCCTCAAAATAAATATTTAGAGCTTAAAATCTGAAACAATATCGTCATTCTCTCTAAGGGGTAGAACAAGTGGGTGCAAATGGGTTCTGCAATTTCACAATGTATTTTCCCCTAAGTTTTTCGAACTCTTCTTGTAATAATAGAATCTTTAAAACTCTATGAATATTATCATTTTTTATGTATTACGGTTTTCCCGTTATGGTTTTAAGTTTTTTTCGGATCTGTATTATATCGATATTCGTGTTACTGATCATTACTTATAATAAGATATCATATAACCAGATTGATTTTAGTAAAGTATTATACACGATGACTTAATGAAATGCTTATTAATTGGCCAGTGAAAGCTAAGTGATTTCAACTTCATTTGAAGTGTTTTGGCTTCAATGTGAAGATGCCATATAAGTCGTCTATCTAAACGTATACTAAGATTTGATGTATATTTATACTATTAAGTGTAACAGTGGAACATTTTTCCCTGTTTAAGGTAAAGACTTCGTGAGGAGACTTTAATTCATTCCCACGTTTTCTCCACTTGCTTAGTAATTTTTCCAAACATCAGAGTTATATACCCAGTTGGCTATGTCGATATTACCAGATTTGCACTTGTTAGTAATTGTACACCCGCGTTTATTTCAAAAAAAGCTGTGTCAAAGGAGAGCTTAATATGATTCCACTAATATATGAGTTTTGGTGGCAATACTGCCAACCAGCCGTCTAGACGAACAAAAGAGTCAAACGGTAGACTTAACGAAAAAAGTTTGCAACTAAATTTTTCTGCCGTTTTGCAAATATCTGCACAAATGAATAATACCACAACCACCTATGGTGGTGTAGAATATAAATTGATAAAAAATTGAATGCGTTTATAGGAGTATGCATTAGTGTATAATGCAAAAAATTCGTTAAGTGAGTTTAAACTGAGAATTAATTGTTCCCAAGTTCGTTTCATTTCTTACCTTTATTTCTATTAAATAAAACTCGCCATTTACAACATCCACATTTTAAGTTGATCCGTCTTAGTCTCTATTTTATAACTTTGGAATTGTGTTTTCTCATATTTTTTTTGTTTGGAACTTTAATGCAATATTTAATCAACATATTTTTCCATAATTATGAGTTGGCAAAAGTTATTACATCTTTTAATTTAATTTATATAATTTGTTGACCTCATAATTATCGCAAGTAGCAAACAAGAAGAAGAAGAACAGCCATTTGTTTTATAAATATTTCAACAACTTTTACTTTTGCCATTTACATTTATTAATGGCATCTTTTAATAAGTTACAGTTGGTTGCCTCTGCAGACACTATTAGAACATCAACAATGTTTTTTTTTTCAGCAAAAATACTCCTGCTAATTTTTTTTTACTATTTAACCACTTCTACTACTACAACTACAAAAATACTCTATCATCTGCTGTAGAGATACTTTAGCGTAGCAATGATGGGCGTTTGTACATAAGTGCGACTTTCGGCACTTTTTTAATTCTTCGTAAGATCGGGTCTTTCAAAAAGTTTAATTTTAATTAAACAAATTTAAATTTAAGAATAGAATTTTTGTAAAATTATCAATTATAAATCGTTAGATTAGAACAAAATTATATTTAGTTATATAAACTTCATTACCATTAAAAAATTATGAAAATCTTAAACTTAATTTATGGCTCATTAAGTGATGCGTGCTGTATATGTGAGACGTATAGATCATAGCCGAATATAGCATTCTTGCTTGTTTAATCTTCACAAAGAAGAGTACAAAAATACGATCATTTGAAAATAAAAGATTTGCTCCGAGTTTTTCCATACTCTAATTTGTATCTATGAGCAATTTAATTGCAACTCTGGGTTTTCAGCAATGTGTTTTTAATATTTGTTTCTATTACTTCTTTGTTGCCTATATTTAGGGGCCAGCAGAACAAAATACTAGAAAATTAAGAAAAAAAAGTTAATGCTTGTTTGTCGCTAATTGGAAAAGTTTAACATTTTAACATTTCTATTTTCAAAATTTTCTTTCTTCAGCCTTGTTATTTTTTCCGTTATATTGTTGTGTAATTTAAATAAAATTAAAAAATGAAATAAAAAAAACTGTATAAAACTTGACGCAATTTTATGTTATAATACGTATTAAAATAATATTTTGCGTTAGGAGAGAGAAGAAGAGAATAAAATTGGAAAGTAGCTTGAATAAGTTTCCAGCCATAAGCAAATTATGTTGTAAACTGATGAGCGTAACATGCGTTTCTTATAGCTTGTTATTCATCTTCAACTTCTGGGAATCATTTATGAACATTATTTTTTCTTGTCATAATATTAACAAGGTTAGAGAAAGTATATATGGACTCTTTTTCCACTCCCCCCTTTAACTTGGTAATGTAATACTTTAATAACAATTTTATAAAAAAAATATATACATAAAATAGGAAAAATTTATTTTTACTATCGTTTTCTAGTTACGGCTTGTTGTTCTATAAAGAATGGGAATTGTTGTTTTTGTTTTGCAAAGTTTAGCAGCCTTTTTTTGTATTACCCTACACCAGTACGAGTGATATATTTATGATTATTATTTCATACATTACTTCCAAAATACTAGGATAATGTTAAATTTAAAAGTGTCCACCTATGTGTCCGGTTGTTGAAAACATTTTCATTCATGGGTTGGGTGCACTCTTCAGGTTTCAGATCTTAGGTTTTACAGATGATACGCATCATGATGATTGGCATCTTTACAGACTTTACGGACCATTATGATTTCTTATGTTCATATTTTTAAACCTTTTTGTTACATAAGATATTTACGATTTCCAAATAACTGATGGAGTTTTGTTGTAACTATAGATTAATACTTCCGATCCAAATAATTTTAATCTTCTATTCGGCAGAGTAAAATTCAATAACAAGTATGTCTTTTCTATGTCTTTTGAGCTCTTATTTCGTTGAAATCATTTTTAAATAGATCTCTTTTTATTTCATACACGGAACAAAATTCAATTTTATACACGGAAAAAAGCCTCCTTAAATGTTTGAAAAAAGTTGGAAAATGTTTATTTATTCAAGTTCATTATCAAAAATATTTTTATAGCAACCATCCAGCAAACTTCTCGAAAAACTTAAAACCTTTTGATACAGAAGGTTATCACCTTTGGAAAACCCAATATCATTGGTTTATTGTATATCTGTAACATTGTGATCTGTATAGCTGCCACAAAAGTAGCATAAACTTCAGCTTTAAAGATATATGTCATATCAGTCAGCTCATTAAAGATCCATGTAATACTAGTTGAGGATTGTGTAACATCATTAAAACAAAAAACTCGAATATTCATTACAACTTTTATCTTTTCGTTTTCTAATAATCGGTATAATTAGTTACGAACAGCTGTACCTTAATAATAAATTCAGATTGCGATATAGTTTCCATTTACACACGATACACTTAATAGTGCATAACTCTATATTTAACTTTGCAAATCTCATGAAGAGAGCTTTTATAACGCATTATTGCAGACTATAAAATTTTCGGATGCAGCACGGAAGTGTGCTATGCCCTCTATAAACGAAATTAGTAATATCTCATATCTTCCAAAATGTTACATGAAATTTTAGGCATAGCTAAGTAAAACGGAATAATGGTACCCCTTAAAAATAAATCATGGTGAATATTATTCAAGATTATAGCCAAATATGACATTCCTACTTATATCAGTTAAGTATTTCAATATGTGAGAAATATATGCCAAAACTCTTGATACAAACTATCATTTTAATAAAAATCGCTCCGTATGGCGTTCCGGTGTGGACCTTAATAAAATCGGTCAACAATAAAAATTCATTATTATATATAGATGGAAATTATTTGTCTTTGGTGACGAGGGTATTTGAAAGTCGCCTTTGATGACTACAATATTCCAACTCGGTGTTATGTGTTACAAATAATATTTTTCTATGCATTTAAGAGAATTTCCGTAATACAACTAAATATACACACGTTGTTAGATAAATTACATTATTAGAGACGTATTTTGTTCGATATGAAACTGATCTGTTTTGTAGGAGAAATGATGTAAAGTGTTAGAAAAATTTGAAGCAGTGGTTCCGAAATGTGATTCTCTTTAAGGAAACTTGATTTTGAAAATGACATGCTCCTTACTCTAACTCTTACTTTAATCAAATATTGCCATATGATGATAAAAAATTTATTAAAGATCGAATGAAGCGGAAAATTAAGTCAATATTTACTTTTTCTATATTGATCCAATTAATTTGCCCAGAAAAAAGTCAGGACATATGATTAGTTCCTACTATTACAACTACTTTCTACTCTTCCCTTTCTTCGTTTTAAGTTTTTATTAATTTCCCATCTATTACTTAAGAACTCCTCATCCTGCAGTATCCACATGTTGTTTATTTGTGGCCAAAACTTAGAAAGAAAAAACAAACAACTGTACTTATCGACAGCTGTCCAACTGCTTTCATTGAAAGAAGCATTTAATAAAATATTTAAAGTCTCATTAAAATAAAATAAAAATATCCCAAAAACAAGTAAAAATGCTTTAGTTTATCAAGCCCGACTGTGTAGTACCCTACACCACATTGTAGGTTGTAAAACGAAAAAAAAATTTTATGACCATCGCATAATTTGCTTTCCTTATGTATTAAATTTATTCTTTTTTTGGAGGGTTATATGGGGATAACACAAGATCGACCGACTTTCATATAATTTCGCACAGCGGTTCTGGCTTGAATTTATTTTAATTTGACTAAATAATGGACAGATCATAACCAATTTCAATAGGCATCGTTCTTGGTCCAAATTTCATTAAGATATTTTCAAAATTGCGACCTGTACTTTGCGAACAAGCTTTAATGGGCAGCCAGCCGTCAAACGGAATACTTAAAACTGTTGGTGGGACCATTTTCCTTCCCGTTACAAACATCTGCATAAACGCATAATACCCCCACCACCTATGGTGGTATAGGTAATAAAGAGCTATATCTAAAAATTATTTTCATTTTGCCTAAAAAACCTGAAATAAAGTTTTAACATTATTTTTAAAGAAACATAATAAATTTCATAAGAAAATTATGCAATTTTATTTTGCTTAACTTAAAAATATAATATTTTTTATATAAAGTTTATTTTAGTATTTAAACTTTAATAAGATTTAGTAAATAACCCAAAGATAAATATACTAAACGATTCTAACGAAAATAATAACAATAATGTAACCAGGGTAATGAATATAACAAGTGTAAATTGAAAGGTAAAAAAGTATAAAATACACGTGTGACTTTAAAACAGGATCATATATACCAATACAATAAGAAAAAGAAGGATATAAATTTAACCAGTGGTAATTTGTTCGGAAAAGTTTTAACTTGGTTTTTGTATGTTTACTTCTTTCAGTATGAATTTGAGAGGGATTGAAAAGGAGATTCTTTTGAACAGACTCAAAACATTACAGTAGTAATGGACTGAGATTTTCGATTCCTTTAAACTGGGTCATAAACTAAACGTATAATAATTTTACTCTGCAAAGATATTTTCCAAGAAATTAGGATGGTGAAAATATTTCTATGAACACATTTACCGATGTCGTTATTGCCAAAACAGTTAGTTGAGTAATAACTCAAACATAGACAACTGAGGTATTGAATATGCGTTCATGCAGATATGTATATCCTTTGAGTCAGAATCTCTGCCTGATTCAATTTAATATTGTTCCTAAAGCTGTTTATACAAAGCTTGTGATCAAAGTATAATTCCGGGTATTGAAGACATTTTGACTACATTTAGCATGTATTGGATACGATCCATCCGAAATGTGTTTTTTAACCCATTAAATTTCCTAATATAAAACGAATTTAACTAACCGTGACACAAATAAGTTTAACAATATTTTTAAACTATGTTCCAAATTTTATCAGGATCGGTCTATAATTTCCTATAGCTCCATTTATTATTATTGGTATCATAATAATAGTATCATAATAATATATACAACAGTTGGTCTCTTATTCCCTAAAGCTTCTTATTGTTATAATAATCATATGAACTAAAGCATTAATGAGAAAACCAAATTATAAGTGGTTCGTGCCGCAATATTTCCTACCTAACCTAACTTTTGCAATCAACAATATGGTCTATGGTTTTTAAAAGTCGGGTGCGACGATTATATCAACTTGTTCACTTAGTGATCATATAGGTGTATTCGAGTTTAAGTTTTTAGTCTTAACTTTGTGAACCTAACAGTAGCCGCTGCAGAGGGTCCAGATTCTAACATCTGAACCGAGATTTAAATGGCAGCTATATTCACCAAGAAAGTACTACATATTCAAGACAGTTAGAAAACATTCGTGACGACTTTTAATTTGATTCTTATTTCCATATAAGATTTTTTTTATAGTAATGGAAGGTATAAACAATTAAACCTATCTTATATTTTGATGCATCCTAAAGTCAGTATATCGTACAAGTGGAAGTTTTAAAAATAATTTTCTGAAATTTAGTCTCACAAATTAACTTCCATTTGAAAATAATCATAAAAATAAATCAGATGAATATGGAACAATTGTTTGACCAGCTCCCATATGTGTCTTCCTTCCGCAATGGGATTTTAAGCTTCTATGACTGTTAATTATGAATTAATTCTACAAAAGTTTTGCACGATTATTTTTAAAAAGGTTTTAATTATATCACACAAATTTCATTAATTTTCTCAATATGGAATAGCTCCCATATAAAGTCATGCTTTCCGAAAAGGGTTTGAAACAGATACAACTCTTAAATATGAAATTATTTCAGTGAAATTTGACACTAATAAATTCGGACTAAACAGAAAATTTAAGAACATCAGTCCTAATTTTGTGAGAGCTCTAATTCCACCTGGAATATGATTTTAAGCTTTCCGAAAAAATATTCTTATAGCACCCATATAAGTCGCTATACCGCAAGGTTTTTAAAATAACAAATGTATGTGATAAGGAAAGCGATTGAAAAATTCTTTACATTATAAAACTCTTAAAATGAAATTTACAATTTTGTTTTTTTATTTGATTAAAATTACTATTACAAATTACACAGTTAAACTTTTATTGTTTTAATCACAAGTAATGGAATTCTGAAAACTTTTCGGAAACCCTTCCATTAACGCTTTTATAGAGCTTTCTCTCACTTGTCATTATGCAGCAATAATATTTTTTAGAAATCTTCACTTCAATTTCCATGCTATGTTTTTGGCCTTAAAATTGCTAGCAGCGTTCCCATCTGGAACTTCTTGAGCCTTGTGTGTTTTTAGCATTAGCTTCAACCTATCTTAACAAATAGTAAGAGCACTTATCTAATTTGGCTGCTTTCCTATCGGATGTGTTGGGAGCATTTTTGAAAATACTTTCCTTTTTTTAATTTATGTATCTGAACCACATTTTCTATCATCGAACAATTTCTTCCGTTACAGTAAGTTTGGTGTAGGCCTTTTAATTCTTGGCCAACTTCTTGTGGAACCAAGTTGGGTTTTATGAAAATATATAACTTTAAAAGTTTTAATGAAAAACTTGTGTTAGAAATTTTCGAACTCATTCCTTATATTCTTGCACCAAATCAAAACCTGCCCGACTGACTGTTTGTCTGTTTTTGGCAAGCTCACCTCTCATCTCTTAAATGTTAATCTTTGAACAAATCCATAGATTTATATAAGGTCCACTTCTGATAAGAGTTTTCAGCTGGTAAAACATTTTAATACTCACGTTTTGTTTTCACTAAAAAGTTTCTCTACCTCTTTCTGTTTGTTGGACCATCTTTCTGTCTTAATCTTTATTCCCTGCCATTAAAGGAGAAAATCAAAGTCATTCCACTGTTGCTTTGATATGGTCGCAATTTTATTAATTTTACAATAAAGACCAAAATCATGCATTTAAGTAGTTTTCTGAACAATTGCAACATAACCTTAAAATTTTATTGCTTTTAACCTAAAAAAGAAAACATACGTATTTGTTACAAACCATTAAATTGTCCCTTTTTATATTACACACATAAATCGTAAATTTAAAAAATTTTAACGTTCAGACGTTTACATAAATAAACCATAATTTTATACGATAAATATGGTCCATTTCAAATAAAACACTCAAATATGTTATTTTTTCTTTCATATAAAAAAACCTCAATAAATTTTATATAACAACACTTAAGCATATGTTGGTGTAATTAAATTTAATAACACTTAATTTAAATACTAAATAAAATGGTATTATTTCTTAATTAAAAACTTCTTAAAATTTCATTTTAATATATTTTTTTAATTAATCATATGAACGTTTTACAAAATTGAAGTTAAAACACCTGTAAAATGGGAGAATTATTTTTAACACAAACATAAAATGAGAACCAATGAATGTTATATTCCGCTATGCCGAATTTTAAATACCTCCCTTTAGATTTAGCGAAAGATATTGCGCAAAAATGCTTATTATTCGTTCATTATCTTGACTGCCGATTACAGAAAAAGGTCCTTAGAGTGGAATATGGCATCATACAGAACTATAGATTTTAATGACCCATTTTGTTATGGTAAAGGAAGAAATTTCCCACATGAGAGGCAATATTGTTTACACAGGTTGAAGACAAATATCTAGTTGTCTGAATTTACATGGAATGGGTTCACATCAAACGACCTTCTAAGCCCAAAGCACATTTCGAGAAATAGGATTGTGAAGGAGTTATAATCCAAAATATGGATCGATATTGTTTAGATTAATAACATATATTCAAGAGAGTTGAAAAAATCATTGAGCCATATTTCTATAGAAATGGTCATTATGTATTACTTTTATAAGCATACAACTATTTTCCGGGAAGGGACCTTATATAGGAGCAAAAATAAAATATGGATCGAAATTGACGAAATTAATAATATATAATAAAGATGTCAAATTTCAATAGAATTTGTCTTTATTTATCAGGTTTATGGACTCAAAATTGTTTTCTAGGAAGGGGCAATATTCGGGAGCGTGCTGTAGCTGACTGAGGTTGTTCAAATTAATAATACATTTTAAGGTTTGTTAAAAAAGTCAATGTGCTGAATTTCGATGGAATTGGTCTTTATTTAAGTCTTTTATAATCTCAAACGCGTTTATCGGGAAGGGACTTATATGGGAGCTATACCAAACTATGGACCGAGATGTGTCACATTAAATTACCTATATTCAGGAGAGTTAGAAAATTAAGTGTGGCGAATTTGTAATTATTTACTTGTTTTCTAGGCTCAAACCCCTTTTCCGGAAAAGGACCTTTATATGGGAGCTATAGCAAAACAAACATCGATTTGAAAAGAATTCATCATATAAGTTAAGCCAGTAAATTTATTTTGTAGAATTTCAATAGAATCAATTCATATTAAAGAATTGTATAAGCTATAAACCATATTCCGGGTAGGGGCCATATATTAGGTCTTGATCAAACGATTACTTCAGCTCAATTTAATTTCTTTGGGTTTATAATTGTACCATAATAAATATACATAGCAAAATTCAAAAATATAATGTCAAAAATTGCGATCCATATGCCACAAAGATTTTGGGGTGTATAAAAATTTCACATATTTCAGCCTATAATTTTTTTCTTACAGTTCCGATTTGAATGATGTATTGTACGATGATGAAGAATATATAACTGTATATTTTAGTTAAATTTTTGTTTAAATCCAGTTACCTTTTATTGAAAAGTTAAGAAAAGTTCTTTAACGGAATTTAGAGGTTGTCTCAGATATCAGTGTATTACTTTTTTGGAATGAATCGATATAGTTGATTTTAAATAGTAAACTTTTGGGGCAATAGAAATTTTCATTGAATTCGAATAATTATTCTAGGCGTTAGAATGACTCACGGAAATTGCTTAATCGACGCATATTTGGATTTGGTGCAAGAAAATATATACGCTATTGGGTCTGAAATAATTTCTTCTTAGTGTTACAAACAAAACGACAAATTTAATATATGAACTCATCACCATTTGTGGTGGTGGAGTGTATAAAAATCTAAATAATTTTAATTAATCATTGTAACACCATAATCATAAAATAAAATGGTTTCAACAATTTAATAATGTTGAAAAGTATTCATAATACAGCAGCAAGAAGAAAAAATAATGAAATAAAAATTAAAATCCTAAATATGAAAAACAAATTGAGTTAATTAAAATTGTATAAAATTCAAGCAAAAAACACGAAAAAAAAAGTTAAAATAATGAATTTCAAACATTTTTATAATTATTTTCCCCAGTAATTTCTAAAAACCGTCTGTTTGTCTGCCAACATGATGAAAAATAAGAGAAACATTTGTACATATGAATAATTATATTTTTGGTGCTGAAAAATATGCTGCGAAATAAAGAAATTACAACTCATTACTCAGCAAACCGCTGTAAAGAAATAAAAAATTTCGAAAAAAATAATAATATAAGAAAGAAACCTCCAGCTAAAATATAAAAAAATGAGAAAATTCAAATAGAAAAGTTTTTTGGTTTGTCTTTTACATTTAGAAAATATAAAAATTTCTTACTGTTATTTTTTTACATCCTAAAAGTATGCTTTAAATATTTTTCATAAAGTATCCCAAAAGTATGCTAAACAATTTAAATGAATAATAACAAATATTTATTGTTATTGTATGCGCTACAAAAATTTTTTTGAAATATTCATTATAATACAAAAACAAAAAATTTGAGGTACATGTCCTTTCATATAAAATGAAGAGAACTTTCATTCTAGTTTAGCAGTGAAATGCAATTTAAGTTTTTTCTTTTTAAATCATTTTTTGTCAAAAATACAAGTAATAACAGATTATCGGCTATTTGCCTCTAGGACCTCTAGTTCAGCTGTGAAATGCAACTTGAGTTCTTCTCATTAAAAATTTATTTTCGATTCAAAATGTAAGTGATAATAAATTATCGTTAATTTGCTTCTAGCGCCTTTAATTAAGCCCTAAAATACAATTTAAGGTTTCCCTATAATATATGAATTTTTGGTCCAAAATGTAAGTGATAACTATTTATCGTTTATTTTTCTCTGGCACCCATATTTTTTGGTACAAACTATAATATAACATATTATCGTCAATTTTGCTTTAGTATCTCTAGTTCAACTGTAAAATGTTATTTAAGTTAAAAAAATGATTTTTGGTCCAAAGTGTAAGTGATAATAGATTATCGTCTATTTGCCTATTTCGCCTCTAGTTTACCAATATAATGCAATTAAAGTTTTTCGCAAAAGAAATCGATTTTTGAACCAAAATGTGAGTGATAATAGATTACGGCCTATTTTGCCTCTAGCTACTTTGATTTGAGTATAACTTACAATTAAAATTTTTCTTATTTTAAAATATTTTTGTTATAAAATTTAATTGATAACAGATCATCGTCTATTTTGCACTAGAGTCTCTATATATAAGCTATAAAATACAGTTAAAATGTTTCTTATAAATATCGATATTTGGTCGAAAATGTTAGTGACAACAGATTATCGTCTATTTTATTCTAGTACCCTTAGCTTAGCTGTAAAATGCAATTTAAATGGTTTTTAAAAAAAGAGATTTTTGGTCCAAATTGTAAGTGATAACAGATTATCGTTTATTTCCCTCTAGTAAGGCTAGAGGGAAATAAACGATAATGTTTTTCTTTAAAAAAATCGCTTTTTGGTCCACAATGCATATGGTAACATATAATCGTCTACTGACCTCTAGAGTCTTTGGTTTAGCTATAAAATTCGGTTAAAACTTTTTTGTAAAAAATCTAACTTTGATCAAAATACAAGTTATAAAATGCAGTTAAGGGTTTTCTAATAAAAAATTGAGTTTTTATCCAAAATGTCAGTAATAACTGATCATCGATTATTTTTCTCCAAAGTGTCTTGTTCATCTATAAAACACAATATAAGTTTTTCTTTTAAAATTCGGTCCAAAATGACAGATTATTGTGTATTGTTCTCTGGCACCTCTAGTTTGGCTGTAAAATGCAGTTTAATCTTTTTTTCTAAAAAATCGTTTTTAGTCTATTTTGCTTTAGCGCCTCTTATTTAGCTGCAATTAAAATTTTTCTAATTTTGTGAAAAAATGTAAATGATCTATTTCTTTCTAGCGTCTAGATTTCGTCATAACAGATTATGGTCAAGTTTGTTTTAGTTTCTCTGCTTAACTATAAAATTCAATATAAATATTCCTTATAGAAAATCTATATGTTGATCTAAAAATCATGGTAATAACAGATTATAGTCTTTTTTACTTTTGAGTCTGGAATTTAGCTTTATAATGCAATTTTAGTTTTTCTGATATCAAATATAGTTTTTAGTAAAAATTATTCGTTTTTTCAGATTACGGGCTTTAAAGCTCTAACGGATTGTGAAATCAAATTTAAGTTTTAATTGGAAAAATGTTGCTTTTGGTAATAAATGTATGTTAAGTGTCATTGTTTTACTCACACAACTTCCTCATCACTATGGTTATAACCATTTTTTCTTAAATTCAATCTTTTCATCAATTTTAATATTTAAATCCTCTTAAAAACTAAACGCATTTTAGAATTTTTGTGCTTTAAGTTCTACAAATTTTAAATATTTTCCAGAATGTTTTGTATTAACGTAGTTTCATAATCAAACCGTTCACAGATTAGTTTACTTCTTTTAGAATATTCATGTTTTATGTCTACCAACGAACACAACAATTTCAACATTCCATACATATATATGCAGTTATATACTATATATATAAGCACATTGTAAATATAAACATAATCATGTTAAGAATAATGTTACATGTCTAGAGACGGTGCAGAAAAAATTTGAAATGAATGGAAATTCAAAAAGTGGTTTTATTTCCTTTCTTAAACAGTTTCTAAAAACATTTTCGTGTTCACTCTGTTTTCTCCTTGTGACCACTCACACTTATAAACATGTTTGTCTATTCATTTATTCATCAACACACATACATTCTCCCTTTATTCACTTACAATCACATTGAAAATGTTTCTCGTGTTCTCATCCTGTACTCTCAAGTATTTAAAACAACTCTGCTGAATTGCAAATTTTCATTCGTTTGCGCTTTTATATGCTCTTGATTATATAGTTTTTGCTCTCAACCCACCAGTTTTTTTAATTTATGCCATAATCGTTGAGGAGAGTATAATTTATTGTTGCTGATGTTTGTTACCAAGATTTGAAGGATTGAAGAGATCAATATTAAAGTGCTTCTGCTTAAAGGGATAATGCTAAGAACGAGAGCTTAGTTTAAAGTTATAATCAAATAGAATGTGATTTTAAGCGTAAGACGTTGATAATGAACAAAACGCTTATGAATTATCTTTCATAATATTTTTCGTTAACCTGAAAGTCTTTGAAACCTGATTTTAATATATCAAGTTTGGATAACCTATAACCATATTACATTAGATGAAACAAGTACTATAAAAAAATGAGTGCAATCCTATAAGAGAGGAGTTCAATTCTATATCCTATAGTTCATAGGGACTTTATAACTTATGGCATACATCTAACCCGTTTTTTTTACTTTGCGCCCTTCCACTGGAGAAAAGCCTTTCGTGCAAGTATAATAAAGGAAATTCTGTATGTGTGTACTTTCTCAAAAACTTCCAATCCACTTCCCTAAGTTGATTTATGTTTTATAAGGTGTCATCCATACAATTTCGGATCTCGGAATCTTGAAAGCTGGACAATGACAAAGAAAGTCTTTCATCGTTTCAATGTCCACCACATACCCTACCTTCACTCTCATTTTATTATAGATCCACAATGCGCTTTCAGCAAGATTAAGAGTGGAATGTCACCCATCAGCTTACTCAATTCATTTTAATTCATATACAATATAATTAATTTTCTCCCATCTAAATCTTCGTAAAGTATCACTGCAATTCTGGAAACTGTTATGTCCATAGTTACCTTCGCCCACTCCTGTTGCCTCGTCCTAGCCTTAAAAGCCATTGGATATATATTTAAAAGCATTATAGGTTCATATCCTGGAGCTCTCTCTGGTACAAGCATCTAACCAGCTTTCTTATATATCATTATTATCATTAATATGGTCTTCAGAATAGCATACTCTTTTCTTGGTAGGGAATTACGCACCATAACCAATTTAATACGCCAAACCATCTCCGTATTGCACAAGCAATTGAGAGCTTTATCTCCGATCTAGTATAAAATAGCAGTACTTTTTATTGCACTAATCCATGTTTCAATTTCAAACCCGATTTCTTGTGATATGACTTTTTTTAAAAAAACATGTTCCAAACTTCAAGCAGATTATTAATTTTCAACCAAAACATATGGTAATTCTTTGTCGCTATAACCCATTAATTTCTTCACTAGTTTCGGTTGTTTTTTGGGGCATTATAGTTGAAAATCAGTTGACTATATGTTGTAGGTGCACAAGCACGAAAAGCAGTGTGTTATACAACTAAGTTTACAACCAAAACCCATAAGCAGTCTTCTGTTATGGTACCATTTCAATTTCATTCTTCCTTACATTCCAGTCATTTACAATTACTCCCACACACACACACCCATAGATATACCAACACTCTGTCCTTCTTTTGTTGTAAATATATTTTGGCACCATCAATACAACATTCATCTCTTACTTACTCCTTCCTTCACCCACATTGTTTTGTTTCCTCCTTCAACTCTTGCTATTATGACAGACAAAAACACTAACGGTATAATTAAAATTGTATCATGTGTGTAAAATTGTGTTTGTGTTGGGCTGGAAAATGTGTGATTATGTTGGAGATTTTTTTGTTAAAAAATATTGAATTGACTCTGGCTCGTATTTGTCAAACCTAAAATTTCATTCAATAACAAACGGACGATACGGATTTATTTCTAAAATTAATGAAATTTAATGGGAGTTTAGGGAGGTTGAGTTTGTCTGCGAATGTTAAAGTGTGTGCGTGTTTTGGAAAAACGTGAATGTGTTTAGAATGTTAACGCAAATGTAGAGAGATTGAATTGTAAAAGAGTTATATTCAATGAAATTCATGTAAATAAAGACCATTAAATATAAAATGGCTAATGATGTGGAAACAGGTACCACAATAACAGCAATAATAGCAACAAAAAAAAAAAATAGAAATGGTTACAAAACAAGTAAGCAGATTATAGAAGGTAATGCTCGACTACATAACATGATATAGAACACTGAACACGATATAGAATAAGAAGATTTTCTACAACGGTTCAATAATATGTACTGAACGTGAAGCGTTTTCTCCAAAACTTGGTCTGTGTTACAAATAAAAAAGGTTTCCCTACTATTTTCCAAATAGTAGAGAAAGCTGGCAAGGTTATCTTCTATGTGGTCGAATATTTAAGTCGTTTTACACTGCTTGATATTTGCAAATGAATCAAAATAATTCGGTATAGATTCCGTGTGATCATCTGAACCAGTCTGAAGACTACATAATAATCATAATGTTGTCATAATTTGTAGGTTTACAATCATTGATGTAAATATAGAATCTGATATTGTAAAGTTTGAAACTCTATTTGTGTGTAAGATTTCAACAATTAACAAGAAGAAGCGAAGCTATAATTAATAGACAACAAACCATTAGTCCACATTAATCAATGTAAAAGGTAGGATTGCAATGGACTTTTCACACTTTATAAGGAAATTAACAATATCACTGAAATTGTCATAGCCTAAGTGAAGCAGATCAACACGATTTGATTGGGTAACGTTTTCATCCAAAATATTTAATGTTTCCAAAAATGTTGATCTTTCCCATATTACTGCAAGTATGCAAACTATGCAGATTAAGATACAAATAAGATGAAGTTTCTAGATCTAGACAGTCTGGTATTAAAATTGAAAAATGGAACCTTCGAGTTTTGGCCAATAGCTGAAGTCTGGTAGCATGAGAAAGAACCAAGAGTTGCTTTCCTTAGTACACTGACAAGATTGTTGAATACCTTGATTGATCGATTTTAGAGAACTTTCAAAATTCCAATTCTTTTCTTTTCAGGCAACCTTCATGTCCGCCTGATGACCTAACCTAACATATAACCGTTTTCTGTTAGAACCATTTTAATGCCTAGAAATTTGGACAGATAATTTGAGATTGTTTTAAGTAATTTTCTTTTTCAAAGCAACTACATCGATCCAAAAGCAAAAAAGTTAATGAACAATACCTGAAACTATTATAAAATTTTGACCCTCCATAAATCCAATATGTCACAAAATTCCAATTTTAAGGATAATTTCATGAATTTTTTACTAGATTTTATTTCAGTGCAAAAATGATCCCAATGTGAGTTGTGCTGAGACAATAATTTTTCCGGCAAAAGGCTTTTAAACGTTTAAAACTTTTTAAAAATGAAACAATTCTATTGAGTAATTTTTTTATCAGTTTTCTATATATTCGAATAAATTGTGGTTTATATTTGGCTGTATATCTCATATTAGGTCCCTTTCAGGGTCTTTAACATGAACGGCTCTTAAATATGAAGTAATTCTGTTTAAAGTGGAGAATGAAATTCAGCAAAAATAATTTGTGACTTGACGTAATAGGTTTGGTAAACCCTATTTTACTAAAGCTCCCATATAAGCTATAAAATACAAGTGACATTCTTATTTGTTTGTATCCAGGATATAGAAAGGAATAATGAAGAAGTCTGGAGTTTTCTGTCTTCTAAGCTGTAGAAAAAACTTCCAAAACATCTAAAAATGTTGGTGCTTTCAAGCCGATATTTTGCTATAATTCTACTAGAAGAAAATACTAGACTCCTTTCTTCTGTCCTTTACATTAGAAACGACATCCTACCAATGCCACATATGATGTAGGGCATAAAATCTTGTGGTTTTGACTTCATCACAAAATGGACAGAGCCTTTTCTCTAGAAATTTGATTAGATAAATGTTGAAAATTAATAACATTTGACAGAGTGTTTTATTTGTTACATAAAGATTATCTCTTGAAGCAATTTATTATTTCAGGTTAATTTAAAATTCGATACAAATAAATAAAAATCCAAAATTAATTATTGATGCCAAGCTTTTGCTTAAATCACTCCCATAGCAATTTCAAATCATATTTCCGAATACATGATTTTTAAACATAACCTACTTCTTTTTAACTTGAATTTAATTAAGAGTTATCAATAAATAAAATAATACATAAATAATTTATATAATTTTTGATATTTTTTCTACATCGTCTTTCCTTCGAGGAATTGTTTGAGCAGGTGTTTTATGTGTCACATAACTAAATGTCAGCTGAAAATAAAATGGAAATAAGAGAAAACAAAGTTTATATTCAACTGCAAATTCATATGTTTTTGCAAGAAAAATTACAAAACAAAAATAACAACTACGAAAAAAAATGAATAAAAATTCGTAATCATAACATTTTTCCAAGACATTAGCAACATGTGTAAAATTGTTGTTAAATCGTCAATAAATAAAAGAAAACAATTTTCCAGAAAATAAATGAAAATGTTGCATAAATTTGGCAAAATATCGATGAAAATTATTTACAGCAATCAGTAGAAGAAGCGAAAATGTGTAAAGGGTTCAATGGATAAGAGGAGTGGATCATGAAGTGATAGAGTAGATGATGGTAGAGTTATTAAAGCTGATTTTGAAATCGAATATAAGAGAATTCAACAAACTCATTATGCGGTTAACCTTGATGTTCAGATCAGATCAGTGAACATTCACTTATTGTTGTGACAATATTTCGTTTGGATTTTGGATCTTATATTGCATATATTCAGCTATGCTTTTGCTGGAGATTTCATTTAATGCATTTAAATAATTAAAAGTTCGAGTTTAATTTCAGAAATTCGAAAGATCTTCAAATATAGTTTTCATGGCAGAAAAAACTTCCTGGATGATTTTCTTACATATGCACCTAAACATCATGGATAATTCAGAGCAGATAACGAACTTACGAAGATGAGATGGTCACTGATTTTATAATAAAATAAATAATTCTATCTAATTTAATAATACTGGGCGTATACTTTATTAAATTGATCGGTAAATGTCACTCATACGTACCATTCTCTTGATATATATATTAATGAAATTAATGACGTCTCATATAATCAATTAAAATTTACATTTAAAATCAGACGTTCACTGACGAAAACTTTATATATTCTATACTTTCTGATAAGGCTTATTCCTTTTTGTTGGTTAGATAGTTCCGAGGTTTGTGTTCTACGGACATCTCACTTGGGTCCGAAAATATGTTATCTCATTGTATTACCCAGAATAATAAATATTCGTGACAAATTACACCAGCGACTGCTTATGTGCTGTGTCTGCAGGAAAGAAAATAGAAAAAGAATGATTGTTAGCATAAATGAATAAGATCACCTGCAAGAGAACAATCTTGGAGCTGGCACCCTGCACCAAAAGTGCTCTCTTGAAGCTCTCCCGGTGCTGGACAAACATATGTCCTCCTGTGTCTCCTCATGACAAGTACTATAGAAGTCATTATAGGTCAGCTTCATCCTCCCTGCATGGTTGTCTAAAATTCAGTGTCCACTTACCAAAAACCTGATCAGTCCATTGCCACATTCAAAAAAATTATTTGTCCTATCGGCATTGTACGAGGGCCAGATAGTCGGACTAGTCCGATAGGAAACCTCATTTATCTATCTTGTCTACAGCATTTCGTAAAGCCTCATACCAATGCTACCAGTTTTATAAAAAAGTAAACATACCAGAAGTTCAACAAACTCGTCACTAAGCTCTGTTTCACACTTGGCCAATCCATCCACAATATCATTCTTGATAAGGTTGTACCTCGAATGTCTCAGCTTCTAACGACCTGTCTGTTGTGAGTAACAAATCTGATATCCTCGAATAACACTTTAAACAATTGGCCAAAATTTCTGCCAGAAGAAAGCTGCAGTCATCCGTAGAGGGATGTTAAAAACTACACTCTTATAAAAAAGCTCAGGATATTCGGGTAACCGTAGTCCCAGCTGTTCCATGGAAAACCTGCATGAAGCCTAACCGCAGAATTGAGCCCTGTCCGCTGACTCATCTGATGCACAGGAAGCCAGTTAAGCAACTTGAGGAGAGCCTTGGTCGGCATCGTCCACAATCAGAATGGCCATCGATTGTGCAACCATCTCAAATATCGAGAGGTGGGATTGCCTCAATTTCGTAACCCACCCAGCCCTTGTACAGGACTACTTACTATATAGAACCACTCCTAAATATTTATCGCGTTTAGAGATCATGATCGGGACACCATTCAATTTTAAAGATGGAAAATTTTCGATTTTGTATCTCTTAGAAAATAGAACCATTTAAGTCTTCGCCAATTCGGTACTTAGGCTACGTGAGATGCTTTAGGTACTCAAGGTGCCGACTTTATCTTTTTTTATAGACTTTTAGAAAATCATTCTGCTCAAATATGATATCTAACATGCTACTCGAAGATACTCTTCTATAATTTATGGATAAAACTGTATAAAGATTGCATATTCCAGCAACGTATTCTAAATCAACCTAGATCATGGTTTGAAGAACACAATATTCCTCTGTTGGATTGATCGCTTTGCAATCCCGATTTAAGCTCGATGTAAAACTTGTGGGTATATAAGGCCCGTCATTTTTATTCAAATATAAAAATAATTAATTAAATTAGAGCAATAATTAGTGCAATCAATGCCAGACCTTATTTTTGAAGTAACCCAACTTAGGAGTCTTCTACCCGAAATTATGCATCCTACAAGAGATTCATAATTTTGGTTTGGTATTATTTCAGAGTGTGTTTTATAACTTTTTGATTTTGAGAATAACAGATGGATAAAACATGATTTTGTCAGATCTTGGAGTGGTGAAAGAATATGTATTTATAATGAAATGTGTTTGTTTCAAAATCAATCAACTATTATCTCTATTATGTGAAACGGGATATTGTTATTTGGATAACGCTTTTTTTGATTTAAACCAGTTAAATGATTTTGCACCCCACTGTAAATTGTTATGATAACCTAAAGTAAAAATAATGAAAATCTATGATTACAAGCATAAAAATAAAATATTCTCTTTTTTCACAATTAAATTCATTTCTTGCTTCCCTGCATTTCATACTCATTTAATTGCATTTCTTTAATAAATGGTATCTATTCATTTCACATACCTGAATTCATTTCATAATACTTTTGATTTGAAATAATCAAAATTATTGTTCCATAACATTTATCCAACAATTGTATTTTGTATATGAAAACAGCAGGAATAACTTCTGTATCATCAGGATTCGAAAAATGTTATTTAAATTTCTATTTCTATATTCCTTTTAACTAAAATGGAGAAACTATTGGACAAGATTATTTATAACTTTTGTCTTAAATACATGTATTTTAGTTTATTTCTTGTGAATATTTTTTGCAAAACAGCAAAAAATAGAATAAAAATATTTTGACATAAAAATTAATTAAAAATACCAGAATCAAACATATGATAGACATTTTCTCCATAAATGTTCGTTCGACTTCAGAAACACAAGACATTGTGGATGAATTGTGGTTGGCTGCAGGCAGACAGACAGGTTTATATAAAAATATTTTAAATTATGTTTTAAAGAAATGCAGAAATATGAGTAAATGGGAAATAAATTTAAGATTTGAGTGATAAATTTAAAATTTTAAAAATGAAATGGATTCATAAATTTTATAATGAAAAATCTCTGATTCCATAACGTATATATATTCTTTCATCAAATTACAATTTGAGTCGATTTAGCCATGTCCGTCTCTCTTAAAACATTCTCATGCCTAGAATAATTTTCCAAATTCAGTGGTATTTAATCACACATTTGCTATTATACTTGGCCATTTTCTGTTATATCGGATCATCAGCAAAAAGGTTATATGCTGATATGTGAGACAACCTCAAAATTTCGAAAAATAACTTTTCATTTTTTTCAGCAAAAGGAAACTGGATTGGACCAAAAATTTAACTGTATCATATATTTATATATTCTTCAGCCAAATTATATAAATTATAAAAATCGGATCACTAGAAAACAAGTTATTGGCTGAAATATGCAAAATTTTGATACACCCTAAAATCTGTGTCCTGTATGGTTCGCAATTTCTAAGATAATTTTATGGAATTTGTGATTTATATTTATTTTGAGACAATAATAAACCCAAATAAACTAGTTTGTGCTAGAGTTTTAATTTGAACTAGTCCCCATTTAAGGTCCTTTCCCAAAATAAGGTTTATAGCTTTTAAAATTCTTAATTATGAACCGATTCTATTAAAATTAGGCACAACTAATTTACTTATGATATTGAATATATAGTATTAATTGTATTAATATAGGTCCATATTTTGCTATAGATCCAATATGACGACCCTTCCCGGGTTTAAGGTTAAAAAACTATTTAATGAAGACGAATAATATTGAAATTCAACACAATTTTCTAGCTTCCCTGCAAATATGTTATTAATATAAACAATATCGATACATATTTTGCTATAGTTCCCATATAACGCATCTTCTCGGAAAACATATTTGGGGTTAAAAAGCACTTAAAGCAGCCAATATATGCAATTTATTTGAACAATCTCACTTCGTATTTAGATGCAGCTTCCATATAAGGTCCATTCCTGGCAACGTCGATCTCGATTCATATCTTGCGGAACACAGTTACGGACTTATAAAACTAGCAAATAATGACCAATTTTATTGAAATTGGACTTAATTATTTTTCTTACTGTCTTAAATATATTTTATATTCTTATTTGCTTTTATAGATTTTATATTGAAAGACAATTTACTTAATTAATAATTTACCCGCCTATACAAACCATTTCAAAATAATTTGAAATCTTGTTGAGGATAATATTCAAAGTTTGTTTCTTCCTATCACATAGCGCAATCAGGCAAAAGCAAATAATTTTTGAAAACGAATAAACAGTAATGCCAATATTTGGACTCCAGTTAGGTTTAAGCCAATATTTTGTTCTACATTAAATCCATAGATTGCCCTCTCCAAAGTTCTAGTAAGTACTCTTAAACATTAATTGATACAGGGGAACTCCACTATATTCTTTTTCAAGTATATATTAGAAGTAATTTGTGTGGTGGATTACCCCATGATATATAGAAAATTTTGTGTCCTTTTCAAGGAATGTTTATAATTTCGAAATTTTTACAACAGAACAGTTGGTAAAACATTAAAAAATACATTAGTATGATTAAACCACTCCTCAGTGGCCTATTCAAAACTTTTTTAAATAATAATATTTGTATGCATTTTTAATGCATATGATAAAATGTGATATCCAAAAGTTATTAACACAAGTTTTTCATTTTTGATCTATTTGCCTTTGTAAAAATATCTCTGCTTTTTATTACATCTTAACTGCCATCAAACTACTTTCAATGTTATTAAACAGTACCGGGAGAATTTGTTCGTTGATACCATATATCCATACTGGTCTCAGCACGACATTATATGTTATAAGTTTACTGCCAAGACTAAATTATGACCGGTGATTTAATACCCAAAGAAGACTGCGTGCTTTCAATTTCATATAAAGTCTCTGAGTTTCAATACCTATTCCAATGAATACCAAGGTACCTAACATAATCTAAATGTGGTCACTTTTCATGTCTAAGGGAAGAAGTAACATGTTTACTTTTTAATTCGTTAACATCACTTTGCCAGTGTTTCACCCATGTCTTTATATTTCTTTCCTACACTAAACTGAAAACCAAAAGAACTAAAGCAAAAAAATAAAAAAAAATAATAAGTAATACAACGACTCTCTTTTCGAATTGAAAAAATAGGTTATATATCAGCCAATGAAATCATTATTCATCATAACGAAAATTTTCGTTAAATTTTCATAATTTCTTCAAACCGACGAAAAATTGTCAATATTTCAATTTGATTAAAAATTAAGTTAATTTAAATAAATATTATTAAATTTTAATACCATATTTAAGTTAAATTTACGAAATTTTTATTAAATTGAGGAAAGAATTACGTTAATTTCTTTTTTCATAAATTAAAACATAAAATATTATTTATAAAATATTTCATGAAAAAATTCCAACAGGATCAGAAAAACACCTTCTTCTCCCTTACAAAGCAAATATTGTTTATAGAACATCTATTGAACTTTAACAGCGAGAATTTTCAAGTTTGGTCCCAATAACTTCCTCAAGGAACTGTATTAATGCACAAAATGAAAAACTTATAGGATCAGGAGAGAAGTTGCCCCATATGAAGCAAATATTGGTTATTTTATATCTAAAGATAAACTACAGTGAGAATTTGATCCCAATAAATATTTTCAATACATATCGATTTGTGGAATATCTCTCGAGATATATGACTAAGATGAAATTTAGTTCAGCAAAGCGAACCGGGTAAAAGCTTGTTTTAGATAATAATTAAATAGTGTAAAAAACATAATACGCTACTAAAAATTGTACAATGGTTAAAAGGTAATGAGCTTTTATTTCTGATGAAAAGTTGTTTATTGATCAGCTGATCTTCCACTTGCATTTTCATAACTTAATGCAAATAGTCTTCTAATTTTAACCATATTAATTGGAATATTCTAGAAAATATTTTTCTCCTTAGATTTCTATATTTTTATTTCAGTTAATATGACAAAGAAAATATGCAAACATTATTTGACGAAAAAAAATATTTAAATAAACGAAAATTTTATTCAAATTAACTTCGTTTTACTACGTAGAATTTAATAAATTTTCGTTATTTTACTTACGATGCATTACTGCCTTTTGTGCTAAATATATGTTAATATAACATATTTTTTGTTAATTTTTTCAACGAAATTTTATACAATTTATCATCTTTCATTAATTTTTGTTTAATGAATTATTTTCGGACATTTAAAAACAAATCTTCAATTTAAGGAAAAATTCTTTTAATTAGAATAAAAATCCGCTTATTAACCACCTCTTTTTCGCTTAAGTTCTACGAAATTTTTTCGTTAATATTACCTACCACATTTGATTCAGTATATATCTGCCAAAAACATTCATTTCAATTTTATGCCTTCTTTCAATCTGCCCCACTGTGTGCATTATCATTCATATTCTTTTATATTGTTCTTATCATTTTTGTTGTAATATTTTTTTCTTTTATATCTTTATTACAGGTTTTATAAATGTTTACAGCATTAAAATGTATCATAAACCAAGAAAACAACTTTTGTAATATTTCTCTTTTTTATCATTTTTATTTTTCCCCTTTTTCTATTTAAAAATGTTGAAACTGTAAATGCAGTTATTTTTACTCTATTTCAAAATATTTTACACACATTTTAAGTACAATTTATGTAAAAAGCTAAATTTTACTGCCCTCAAACTATTTTGTTTACGAGGATTCTTTTTGAAAGTTTTCTGAAAAAACATGTTTTAAAAAGATTTCTGGGATATAGTACATACTGTATTTAATTATTTTTATAACATTTTTATTTGTTCTTAGTTCGGACTGTGAACACTGTAAATGTGCAAGTACTGTAGATTTTATTGTAAGAGGAAATAAAAAAACTTTTCACAAGAAGAAAATAAAAATCATTTTCAGTGTATGTATGTTAGTTCTGTTACTACACGTATACTTGTACAAGGTAGTAAAAAGGATCCCCTGTCGGGTATCAAATTTGAGACATTTAAAAGTTCATTTGTATTGTTACAGTTGATGGTGAAAGTAACACACACGAACAGTTGAAAATTTGGTCAAATAAGAATTATAACTGAGGAATAATTTTAATCTGAGACTAAATTAACGTTTTTTTATAGCAGTTTCCCCCAACATGTGCTGAACGATCTTGAGATATAAGAGATTTTTTAGCTTCATTATTTCCAATAGATTTTGATCCATCTTTTCTGCTGTTAACCAGGATATGGTAAACTCTGATTTGAAAAAAATTCTTCACTGACACATAAAAAAGTTAAATTTGGAAGATCCAGGAAAGTTTTGTTTATGAGAAAATCATTGCTGAACTCATTTACATATAAGCTGGCGAGCTAGCGCGGGGCGAGTGTTGTCTGTTAAGATAAAGATCTTGATGTCTCTTGATTTCACAGCAACACTTTGAATTTCTAGATATTAATCAATGGATATCAGATCGAGAGATATATAACAAAAATAAATTTTACTACCCTCAAACTGTCATATATACGAGGATTCTTTTGAAGGTTCATTTTTCAAAAAAGCGTGCTTTAAGAAAATGTCTGGGATATAGTATATACTGTAAATGCGCAAGTATGATAGTTTTTACTGTAAAGGAAGAGTAGAAAAATCATTTTCAGTGCATATGTCTTAGTTTTGTATATGCACGTATACGTAGTAAAAATGATCACCTGTCAAGTACCAAATATGAGACATTTAAAAGTGTATTTGTATTGTTACAATTGATAAAATTTGGAAAATTTGGATTTATTGACTTTAACATTTCCAATTGATTAGCGAGCTGTCTGGTAAGCTATGGATACATGAATGTACCCATTATTTGTATTGCAGTATCATCGTTCAATATGTAGCAGATAAATTCGTTAATCTGTTTCGCTAACAAGGCTTCTCTTTGGTGATGTTGCCATCTAATAAATTTCCAATGTTGAGATGTTGACCTGTAAGACAACTAATGGCAGAATAGAGACAATATGAAATTTAAGATCTACATCTCGCAGTTTGAGAGCAACACTTTGAATTTTATGATATAAATCTCCGGATGTGAGATTGAAAGGTAGAGTTCAATATTGCAGTGTAAGCAAGCTGGAATCGCTCTTCAGATTTTGGTCAGCAGCGAGGGTTACCTCAGCTATTTTACTTTGGATACCATTACAGTTCAACAATAATATCGATATTATTGATGTTATTCTTGCTGCAAATGCGGTGATTGTTTTAGGGAATGTGGTAGTATCGCGTACGAAGGTTATGAAGATGTTGAATCATATTGTTGTTTTTTGGGATAATAACAACAACTCATGATATTATAAAGCAGTGTGCCGAATAATTTGAGGTTCGGTTCATTATTTATCGTAGGTCCCCTACAATCACTCTTCCGAAAATTATTTTGAAGAACTTATATATTTTAGGGAAAACATAAACAAAAAATTATGTGAGATATTTTACGAGGGTGCGTTCATAAAGTATTCTATGTCCCTCACTTGACTGACAATAGCATTGCTCTTGTTACGTAAAGTGATTTTTATCGTTAAAATTCGACATATTTATTTCTCTTTAATTGTCATTAATATACGAAAATGTCAATTAAAGTGCTTGTTTACAATATAAAAAATGAAGGTTGCTTCTCTAAAATTTAAAAATAAAAAAATATCGATGAAGAGCCCAGTAAAACCAACCTGACATGAGTATTAAAGCAAAACTAGAGAACATGTCAGTCGTAGAAGGTGTTGTCCGATGGATGCACTATCATAGAAAGGTATAGAAACTTTAAGCTGGCTTTAATAGAACAATGTGCTTTTGTAAGAAGAACCCGAAAATATCATTAATATTAAACAAAATAGGACTATGGATCCCATATAAAGCATCTTTAGCGAAATAAGATTTTGCCATGAGAAACCTCTTAATCACTTATTATTTTTGCAATTGCCATTAATAAATAGGAAATTTCGCACTAATCACAGGGTCAAAATCTCATTTTGGGTGTAAAACTTGTTAATATAGACTATTATTACTTGTGTTATTTTATGTATACTTAGATGATTTCGGACTGTAATTTTGTTTGAGCTAAAATACCATAAAATTCTTTAAACACAATTTCATCATTAAATTTTTAATACGTATGAGCAATATTTTTTTATACATTTAACAAATATTACTTATACGCAATATATATTTAAATAAAATAATTTAAACCATTTCTGTTATTTATAATAAATAAAAATTTAGTCCATTTTGGAGAAAGTATTTTTTTAATTGCGATAAAATATTTATTAATCAAGGTATCTCTCTGAACATATGTCATAAGAAACTGTTTGATACTGAATGAGAAGCAAAACTTTGGTTCGCGACTTAATACATTTAACGTTCGAAGTAGACCAATTTACACCCCATTTAACTCCGCTGCTATGGGGTCCACGATTTAAGGCTGCAAATTGATCTAGTCTGTCAACAGATTTAATTAAAAAATTAATTCTGCCTCGTTGGATAATGTAGAGGGTATGAGCATAGTTGACAGATAAATTTGCACAAAAATCATAAATTGTCAAATTTACTTTTCGACATCGACATTAAAAATTACTTATGATATTCGTTGTTCTCCAAAAAAGATTATATTATAACAATTGCAACAAAGATTTTAAGAGCTTTAAATAGATTCAAACATGATCCGGAAAATTTTCAGAAAACTCTTTGCTATTTCGCTAATAAAAAATATTTTTGAAAAGGTTTATCTTCATTTCAATTTTTATGCGATTTTCAATTCTAGTAAATGGCTTATCTAGGAAAATTTATAAACACATTGGAAATATTCTTTAAAACTTTTTGAAGGAACGAAATGGCACACTACACTTTAAGAGGTCTCGTCCTATCTAAGAATTTAAAAGCTATTAACATCTTGAAGTACCTTCAGATACAGAGTGTTGGCTGTTGCTGAAATGATTTTACTGATTTTATACCAAAGTCATTATTATATGGACTTTTGATCATATACATGCACACTCACAAACGTATACAATATATAAAAGTTTTTCTTATATTTAACACAGTTATATTTTTAGCTATAATTTTTTTCTTTTGAACCGATTTTTATAATTTTTAGAAAAGTAATGAATTACATTAATATCATATTCTGACAAAAAATCATTCCAATAGCCAACTATTGGTCTATATTATTTGATACACTGAACCATTTATGCTTATTTTAAAAAGGAAACTCAGGGTTATAACAGATACTAAGGCCAAATTTTATTGAGCTTTATAAATTATTTTGGATTTCAGCTTGCAGACAGACAGACAGACAGACAGATGGACATAGGTAAACTACACAAGATTTTAGTTTAATGCAAGAATTTACATATAAATTATGGGGTCTGAAATAAATCTTTCTTAGCGGAATGACAGTTTAAATACATCTTCTTCACTACTTGCTTTTGAAAATTCCTCATATTTGAGATATAAATCGAAAAATCGTCAAAATACAATTTCTTGGGTCATATAATCGTCAAAATAACGATAAGTCAAATCTAACAACAGTGTGTATGACTAATATTTTCTACATATATGAAATATTCCTCATACGTATACATTTATATATATTTTTAAAAAAGACAACAAAATATTTTATTCATAATACTTTCATCCCTCACTGTATAACCAGGACTTAAACTATTAAATATATCAAATTCTCAAAAGGATAACTATACGAATGGTCTGTACGTTTACATGTGTTTGTTATATGTACTTCAAATATACTTGAATTAGTACATATGTATAAGTATATATATCATACACATCTTTAAATGTCTATTGTACACACGTTTACAAGTTCAAAGAAATTAAGAAATAATACTGTGAATGAATAAAGTTAACCAGTACAAGTGCAATATTGTATAACAATATATACATGTGAGCATATATGTATTAGTAACAGTGCAACTTCTTCCTTTTTATCTGGTTTTTATTTTCTAGCCCTAAAGCATTTGACATTTCTGCTCATGTGAAATGTCTGTATAAATATTATTGTGTATGCATGTGTGTGTGTGTCTTTTCCCTGTGTCTCTTGATATCACATTTATTGTAATAGTTGTTTTGTCCGTGTTAGTGTATCCCTAAAAGTGTGTAAATGATCTTTTATTTCTGCAGGAGTATTTTTTTAATATATATTGCTTTTGTATATATTGTTTACACTGAGACACACACACGTATGCACAATGTACACTTCGTTATGATTTCTCTATTGCAATTGTGTTTTTTAGTCAATTGTCACGTTTATGTATTTTTCTCTCTTTATTTTTAAAATGAACGTAAAACATTAACAAACGTAATGTCAAGTGCGTGAAAACACGTTGTTGACTTAATTAAAAACACTCAACAGTGCAAATGTGTTTGTATGTGAGCAAGCAGTTGCATGGTCTTTCAAATAAAAATGTTAATAGACCATAAAAATCATTGACATGTATTTAGAACCTTTTTGTCTTTAACGTTTCGTTGGCGAAAATTCTTGTCTACTCTTGTTATTAAGTATGCGAAAATATTTCGCTTTTAGGAGAAAATTTTCTGGATTATTTTATTGCTTTTTCGAGTGCCACAAAATATTTGATTTCGTAAGAGCAATTAAGTGCGTAATGGACGTTCTATAAAATACATTCATCCAGAATAATAAGGAATATATATAAAAGTAAGATAAAGCATCATAAAGGTGGACTTCACAGCTTGTCTAGAGAATTTATATTAAACAACTTAGAATGTGCAGAATCATTAATATCCCCATTATAACCAATTGTTAAAACAGCTTTACTTTGAAAATGCTGTTAAAGTTCAGGAAATATAACACTCAATACAACTCTAATCTGTTGGGGAAAACATAGTGACTTCTTCCTCTCAATGAAGTATAAATAAAAGAGGACAACAGCTTTAACTTTTTTAGTCTTGAAAGCTTGTCACAGACATCGGGAATTGGGACTTAATTTGAGAATTCTATATAAATTCGCGCTTCATGTTATTGAGATGAAATTTTAATACTCTCATTTCAATAAATCTTAAGATACTCGATAATAAATGTTTGCCTTTTATGATGGCTACCTTTCCCCCTGATTCCAGCCGTTCCAGATTTTGTCATTTAAAAGCGACTAGGACTAATTTTAAAACACTCGTGGTAATAATTTTTTAGATATTCGATAGCTTAAATTGGATTTATATAGGTATACCTCTTCCTACACTTTTTTACAGTATAAAAGTTCCTCGAGATTGTGAGGTTTTTTCAGAAAAATGTTCCTTGAATGGGACCGAAGATGTATGTAGAATTGAATAAAATTGCGTGTTATTTCACTTACGATGTCGTTTTTACTACTAATCTGTTAATATAACAGATTTTTGTTAATTTTTTAACGTGGATTTTATTTATTGAATCTGCCTCCCTTTTGAGGCCTCACAATAAGTATTTAAATCTTACAAACTAAATTTAAATTTTACGTTCTAGTAAGATCTCATTTCCATCGGCCTTGACACTTATATTAGCATGGCTGTAAATCGTTCCAGCAGAGCCTTGAAAATATTTGGACGTCTCCAAGATGTCTGGCAAGCGAATTAGGATGACTCCTTATCCTTGTTATATATATCCCATATACTTTTCCAAACTCTTCCTTTACTAATGAAATAAAGGAGTCTCCATGAATGTTATCATTTTTAATGTAAAATTGTGCCCTCTGAATAATAAATATATTTGTTTTGTAGGCCATTCCACATAACTGTATACCATATGTCCACTTTGGTTTTCTAACGGTTTTGTACAGGATTACCATATTGTCAAGGAACAATTTAGACTGATGGTAAATTAACCAATATAAGCTAGAACTTATTAATTTCATATGAAGTCTCTTGGTTTATATATAGCGGAAAAATTCTGAAATATGCAACATAATCACCCTGAGGAGTGTTAGTACCATTAAGAGAAATTGGAAAATAGTTTCTTCTTCTAAGAGCAAAGGTGAAGTACTTACTTTTCAGTTCGTTTACCCTTATTCTACAATCCTTCAATCATATTTTCAAAACGTCTCAAATAAATGTTCAGGGTGTGAGAAGCTGAGTTGGGGTCCTTGTGTTTACTGAGAATGGCTGTATCATCAGCAAATGTTGAAATCGTAAGAATTTCGCATAACGGCAAATCAGACCTGTATATATCAAGTAAAGAGTGGATTCTAGAACACCTTACGGAGGAACATCAACCTTTATACATAATTTTGCTGTTTTAAAGTCTTTACACTTAACCCTAAAATACCGATCATCAAATAGGATTCTGACAATTTGTGAGTTAATTTGAATAAATTTTAATAATTTGCATATTTTACTAAACAATTTTATGGACAAAATTTTTAGTGTATTTAAAGAAAATTAGTCAATATTAAACAAATCAGTCGATTAAAATACAAAACGAAAACTTTCGTTAATATTGCTAACAGTATTTTTATCACTGTAGCTAATATACTCTTATCACTGATTAGTCTGGCGAAGGTTACAAACATTTACTTTTAATAAAATTATCACTTTGTCAGTAATTCCTCATCTCATATATCTAGTTAGATAATAAGGAAATTTAATAGTGAAGATTACTGGAACCTTAACAAAAGATTTTTTTATTTTCAAAACTGACATACTTTTAACAGGGCTTTTTGGCATATAATTGCACTAAATTCAGTCTCTTAGTTAATGGATGAGGATCTTGGGAAGTGCCTGTAAATATGTAATTGATTCTTTTCACTAGGATATAAAAGGATAATGTGGTAAAAGGTTAGGGGGGTATTAAATTTAAATGGAAGGAGAATGAAGAAGTCATTTGATCATTAAATTATGGAAAAATTATACCAGTAGGAGACCGCTAGTTAGTATCGGATAGCATTCATTCTGGTTATCAGATTTTCAAAGATGGGTCCAAAATGGCAGTGGGCAATTAAATACCTTTGCTAACGACCGTGGTATGGTGCAAACCGAGATCCAAGGAGTGTGTAGGGAGATCAACACTTTTTATTAGTAATTGGTAGTATAATGTAGAAAACACTAACGAGGCTAAATGAATACTCACGCCACTATGAAATACGCCTACTCCAATTTTCAGTGTGAAGAAGAATCCGCAATGAACATTGAAAA
>PYHX02000413.1:75686477-75739564 GCA_004302925.2 Cochliomyia hominivorax | reverse complement strand
TGAATTGCATTCAAAACAGGAGGTGTGTAGAAAGTATGAGTGAGAGGTGATAGTTAGTGGAGTTACTTTTAAATCTTCGAGATCGAGTAGATTCGAAATTACTGGTTTGTCTAAAGATAACCCAGTAATCCTCGTTTTAAGTTTTTCTAAGATATTTATTTCATAAAAATCGACACCCGCTTTTTGTTTTGAGGCAGGAATATATATAAATTATGGGACATTAATGGTAACTTCGCTTATGGTAATGGAGGGTATAAAATGGCCTTCAATAGTACTGGGCGATCAAATTCAATCATCTGGTCTACACTAAAAATACTGTGGAGATAGCTTTACAACTTCAGCGACACTCGCTTTATGCATTAACATTGAATAAACCATTAATAATGTTACTACCGATAGAATATTTAGTGCTTGAACTAGTTTTTAGCAGACATGACACTAAAATAGCGGTTCGACTATATGCTAAGAAATAGGTGAATTAAACTTGGTGAACACATCACATTTAGCACAATCTTTGGAAAGGAACATTATTTGTACCTCTCCCTCTCACATACAAGCCTCGTATATTAGTGACGTGGTAATACATCTAAAGGGCAAGAATCTTAACCAACTATACGAAAGTCGGAACTCGGGTTGAATTTTACCAACTTCAGAACTCGTAATTCAGCCTATGTAGTTGGTCTGAAAGCCACCTCAAAAAAAGTTTATGTTTGCATTATTATGATGAAGAACAATCGGTTTAATAAAGCCCTACAAGAACGTAAATAAACTGATGAATAATAAAACTGATAAATGCCAAATGAGCGAAATATTTACATATCCGGTTTCAATATGAGTAGTACTTATGTTCAAATTATTAAAACCAAAATTACTCGATAAAGCAGACTTTAGACTTTTGTCATTTACATCACAATAAAATCCGATCTGCATTTCTGGTCAACAAACTCCGTATGGACTTCTACATAGATGGCTTTAAACATGAATATATGCTAGAATGATGAGTTAGACTTTGCTTCAAGTAAATAAGAGAAGCAGTATTTTATTATATGTCTAGAACTATTGGGCGTCAAATATCTACTGTGGTGTTTACTGTAAATGTGTTTTTTAATACAAGCTATATAGATGATTGGTAGCATATTATGAAATTTTGTATCTGTCGTTGCCTAAATCGATACTCTCATTGCATGTAGTTTTGGTAAGGAATTTTGTTTGGATTTTCGATTTTGAAGCAAGACAAACTTTTTTGTAATATTTCGAAAAATCGCGGGATTTCAAGCATTGTTTGGTGGACAAATAATTGAACACTACACCATGACGCTTTCTAAATGATATGCTTTATAAGCTGCCAATTTGTGTTTAGGGAAACTTGGAGTGGTACGGATCATATGATTGTAAAACCACGAGTAACAAGTCCGACTTTAGTAAGGGTAATGTGTAACACCACCGTTATTATCAGTTCATTCAAATTGTTTATTAATATTTATCGTTACCGTATTCCGTATATAAAAGATTGAACAATTTGAAGCAAAAGAGCTATACGTTGTAGTCCATGATCTACCACGACCGATAAAGCTCTTTATAAATTGTATTTTTGCTGAAGATTGAAAACTTTTCGAATTGCAGTCGTCGTGGTAGATTATAGACTACAGCGTTCAGCTCTTTTGCTTCAAATTGTACTGAAATATCCATTATTATCGTGTTCTTCGACTTCAGTTTCCCAATCTTATGATCGATTTCAGATTGAACTGATGTGTCTTTATAACAAATTTTGTAGCACTATAAACTTTGTCTCAGCCTTAAAAAGAAATTAGTCCTACACTTATTTCAGTCGCCAAAAAATCCTCCAAAGTATGACTTCATCTTCTGTAATTTTTTTATAATTAGAAGCTTTATAAAAAAATATAACAAAAAATGTTTAATAACTTCCCTTGCTAAAGAACCCTTTAAAATATAACATACATCTTAGGATGATGTTTATATTAAAGTATGTGTGTGTTGCAACAGCAACAGTAGCTTTAGTCGTAGCGGAATAACGCGATGGTTAAGCAAACAAATATTTTTATGTTGCAAATACTTTTTTTCTCAGTATCGTAAATAATATTGTTTAGATATACTTGATGGTTATATAACAAACTTAGACACATACATATACAATTGTAACATTATATATATATATATATGTATTGGTCTGTACGTGAATAAGTATTTCTTACTTCCGTTTACAGGATATTAGAAAATTCAACAAGCGCATACAGAGAAAAATAGAGCATATCATCATTCAATTGAAAATATAAAAAAACAACAACAACAACACCAACACCATTCAAAATTACTAAATTCAATAGAATAAGTGCACTGTGGGTAAGAATTTAAAAAAATATCCATAATGTGCGTTTCTCATAAGGAGAACACAATCATCAACTTAACTGAACCGTTCATAACGAATTGAGAATTCGAGAGTTTATGAGTTTCATGGGAAACAAATCGTTAAGAGTTGTGGTAATCTTTGCTAAGGTATTGGAATCTAAGCACATACGTAGGTAATGTCTGTATTTGTAATTAATATAATTAGTATTCATTAGTTACTTAAATTAACCGAAAAAGAAAGGTCTCACAATCCTTAAGTTCTGGCACACCTTCAGTCTGTAGCAGTGAGCCAGTAAGGGGCTGCAGGATTATAAACGAATTTTATTTTACAAGTGATATGTGTCTTCTGGTCCACAAAAACGGGTAACAGAGTCAGCAGATTGATAATTAATAAGAAAAAACAGAAATCTTTACGTACCAAATCAACTTTGATAACAACCTTAATAAATGGGATGTCTTGTGTAGATATTTTTTCTTACTTAATTGCAAAAAGCACCTCTATTATTTATTTGTTTAAATTCAGGCTTAATTTCCAACCATGCCTCTCAAGGTTCACTAATTCTAGCGACTGAAAAAATTTGGAAATGGCAATAAGAACCGCCATAGACTAGAACTACATACGGACATATTGAAAAATTTCTTTGAGGTTCTCTACTCCTAACAGGGACAACAGGAAACTATATTGTTGTCTCGTATGTTGTATGCTCAAATTTAAATTTCTTTAATATTGTCCAACAATAACAGAATACGTGACCTGTTACCTTTCCTTAGAGTAACTAAATACAATCAAATGAAAGTTTAAATTCGTACTGTCCTTTAAACTTATTAAAAATAAATCAGTATTGAGCTGGAGTAAGTAAAACATCTTCAGTTGCATTGTCCAGTAATAAACCAAGGAAAAAAGAACCAAGCAACCAGATGTTTTAATTAAAATCATCTGTGTAGTTTCAAACAATATTTTTTAGTTACACACTGTTATTAAAACGAGATAATAATGAAGCAGATGTACAGATAAAGTATTGTTACATAGTAAGTCCTTAAAATAAATGGCTTTGGATTAGATACGAATGTAAAATGAGAAATCAAACACTGAGGGGCTTCGCTTTGTTATAAAAACACAATCTACACACTTCAGTTAAGTACGTAAATCGAATTTTATATTCTTGTTTTTTTTTTAACTTTCTTAGAGATCTTTGAAATATCTTATACTGAAATAAACTATGAATTTCGTGGTGTACAAAAGAAAAACTTAAGCAGAATTATGGCAGTTCACCTTTGAAATTAAGTACACTTGTTTAGCATTAATTAATACAGATATTTCTGAAAGCACTATAATTAATTTTAACCCCTGAAAAAACGTTATTTTAATAAGAGCAGTTATCCGGCGTACCTGTTTATGTCGATCATCATAATATATGATGTTAATGTGCAAATATTGTTAATGTGCAAAATAAGTCCCACCAAGCGGAAAATTATCCATATATTTTTTATAATCATGACAACAGTCTGATGGGCGATATACGTCGAGAATAATTTCCGAATTCAATAAAACTTGGACACTGGGCTTGTTTGACGTTTTTTCAAGAAAGTTTCCTTCTGTTGATCTTTTTGTCTCTATCTGCAGACATATGGATGATTGATATTCACAAGGGTATGGTTTATTTAATGACGCTTCCAAAGACTTTAATCGGTTTTCTTACCGAGCTCCATGTTTATGAGACATTTGTTTGGGTAACATTCCTCTTTCGTCTTATTGACGATATGGAGTAATTTTCCATACAGTTATAGTAAAATTATTGCAGGTGTTTTGACTTAACGGCTTATGCTTGAGTATTCTCTTCATTTTTTTGTAAGAGATTCTCTTAATATTTCCAGCATATTTTTAATGGTTGAGACTCTCCAAGGGACACTTTTATAGTGCCAACTAGGATGCCGTTTCTGAACAGCAAAACATAATCCAGTTCCAAGACAGTTTAATTAGCCATTGCTGGAGAATTCCTTTTCCATATCCTTTACCGATTATTCTAATTTCGCTAACCATATATATTCGGAAACTTAATCGGATCATGATGGATTTTTCAAAAAATTTTGTACAAGATAAAGGAATAAGTTAAGGCCAAGGTCAAGGACAGTGATCATAGATTCCTTCATTAGGAAGTTCCACTAACAAAGACCAAAGGAGAAACCAGTAAAATATTGAGAATATATACGTTTAGAATTTCAAAGCTTCCAGTCATACACTGGTCAACATTTCCCATAATATTTTAAACTTGTTCCCATTGTGCAGTAAAAATTCTCATACCACCAAAACGTTCCACGAATATAAATGCAAGAAAATATAACTATTATAAATGTGTATCTGTACGGGTACATGTATGTTCAGTATGTAATACATGTACTCCAACATGCATCTCATGTGACTCGTATGGAACACGTAGATCATGTAAAATAATGAGATTTTGAACAAGTCATCACACTATCACAGTGTTGAGGTTTTTCTTCACTAATATACTGGAAAATTTGTTGCAATTCTAAAACCACAACAAATGATGAACCAGAAAGCGAACAAGTAAAAGGATATAGAATTCCATATATGTAGTATATGAAAGGAAACAACATATGGATGTAATTTAGAAAATAAAATAAAATTTATTATTTTAATGATTTTTTATTTCTATTTGTTTCAACATTGAAATATGTATGTTGAAGTAAACACGTATTTACATGATTTGTTATGGTATTAAAAACAATAAACATGCAAAAACAAATACGTTGCAGTATTAAATTTTTGTATTACTGATTTTTTAAATCCTAAAGATATGCTATATATTTTATATGTGAAGTTTTATAAAAACGTACACAACCGTAATAAACATTACAAAATCCTTTTTAAATATGTATGTGTAATTTGTTTAATGAGTTTTGTCTCCCTCTCTCTTTCTTTGTTTTTATCCCCTACACAACCACGAACAATAAAGAGGGTGTATTAACTTTGTCATTCGGTGTTAAGCGCTAAGAAGGAGTTATCTAAGATCCCATAAGAAGTGTTTTATTTAACACTAGCAAAATTGGTTTAGTGTATAGGAAGATATAGACCGATACCTGAATCAACCTCTTAGTTCAAGCACGAACAATAAAGAGGGTGTATTAACTTTGTCATTCGGTGTTAAGCGCTAAAAAGGAGTTATCTAAGATCCCATAAGAAGTGTTTTATTTAACACTAGCAAAATTGGTTTAGTGTATAGGAAGATATAGACCGATATCCGAATCAACCTCTTAGTTCAAGCGAAGAACTTTATTAAAATTTTCAATCATAAGTCGACAAATTAGAATGAAATTTTGGCACTACCCTTACAAATAAAAAAGCTATAGTTTAATTTATATTTATGATTCATTAAGAGCTCCTGTGTTATATTTAAGAAGAATGTTTACATACATAGTATAAGTTTGCGAGTGTATGTGTGAGCGAGTATGTACGAAATGTAAAGCATTTACTTTTAACGCATTTATGGTGGAGTATATTTATGATTCGATATAGCCGAATATTGTATTCTTACTTGATATTATTTTTTCTATTAAATTTTCATTTACACATATAGGCATGTGTGTATGTGTGTGTAAAAGCATATGCTGCAGTATTGATATTGTTTAAACCCCCATAAAGTATGTTTTGTTTTGTGAAGTTTTTAAGCACGAATTGATTTATTGATTTTGTAAATCCCTGAGGATTTTTGTTAAACAAAATGTTGGTTTAAATAATTAATTGAGATATAAACAAAATTAGAATTTATTTTATATGGGTTAATGTGAACAAAATATTTTATGTCCTCTTTAATTTTATTGGCAGGTAACACGGCATTATGTATCCATAAAGTGGGGTTAAATTATTTATGTATTGAAAAAATAACTGCAAATTTTATTAAAATTTGTGACTTAAACTTCCATATGATTTATTATAGAAGGTATATAGATGTTTAGACTTATGGTTTAGTGCTATGTTACAGTGATAACAATATCAAAGAAATTTGTAATATATAGTCCGTTACCTGCCCAAAGATTATACATGCAGAGAAAAGTGATTTCACCAGTTTGTTTATAGCTGCGCTTCTATTATCATGACAAACATTTATCATGTCAATTATTGAATAAAATTTATTTTAATTATTTTGTGGCCGCAATAAAATCATTGTCAGTTAATTAACAATAATATGTTTGTCACAATAATATAATTGTCGAAATATTATTGTTACAATAACAAAAATATAATTTTCAATTTATTTTGGTAACAATAAAATGGTCAGCAGTTAAATATGGCGATGTTTTTATGTCCGTTTATCGTGTTTAACGTTGGCTTCGTTTATAAGTCAGCGTACGTAAATGAAACATAATTACACAATGTATATAGATGTTCGCATATTGAAATAAAAAAAATTATTTAATTTAAAATAAAAATCATACAGCGCAATCATATTTTGTTGTGGAAAAACCATATTTGGTTTTATCACAATCATATTTTGTTGCCTCACAACCACATCATGGTTAAAAAAGTGTATGTTTCAGCGTTCACAATATATTGCATCCGATTATGGTTAACGCAAGCAAATTTTTTCTCGGTAATAAAAACTAAAATTACTATACTTGGATATGCCGAATCTTAATTACCTACCACTTACATTATACACATATTAGCATATTTTGAAAGTATTGCGCCAAAAAACTAACTGCTTGTTAATCCACTTACACACCGATTTCTGAATAAGTTCTCTATAAAAACGACAGTGAAATATGGTAATACGTTCTTGAAATTACCTATAAATTCTGGTATTGAACTATAAATTTTAATGGCCGATTTAAAAAAAAATGGTATGGATGACCAAGTCTTACTATATTATACCCTACACCATATTTTTGTTTGTACCTGAAATTTATGGGTTTAAAATAAATTCTTATGAGAAGTTAAATGGGAGCTACGAGTAATTTGAATCGAATCTCGAAAAATTTACACATAGATTTTTGCTTATTATTACAATATCATCGTCTATGAGAGATATACTCATACTTGTAATAAACAAGTTAGGACTGCTAAATTTCAATTGAATGTATTAACATTTTTAAGATATGAGGGATATGACCGTTTTCAATGTTCCCAACATAATCTAAAAAACTAAATGTTAGAAAATTATTTCCGAAATTGCAATCTATATGATACATTGATTATGGGGTGGCCTATAAGTTTTTTTCTACAGATTCGAATTTGACACGATAATGAAGCGAGTTTAGCTGAATAACAGTAGTTTTTTGTAACAGATTCTGAATCAGCACATAATAAATTAATTAAAACGGCTAAAATTTTACATTTTTCACTTACGATTTTGATTCACAGATAAAATTTAGCTTCAAATTTTTTTTCTGTTTGTGCGACTATTATAACATTGTTAACTTATTGGCAATTATATTGTTGCAGAAATAAAATTATTGCCAAAATATATGTGATCAAATAACCCACATGTTGGCAATAACAATAAGTGCTTGTCACAAAAACAGAAGTCTTGCGATGAACATATTGGAAAAGTTACCTTTCTCTCAATATATGGACATGAGAATTTTTCCAACAGACCAACAAACGATGTGATAATTTTATGCAGAAATTTATTAAATGGGGTTTGGCCAAGTTTATTTACATCTGTTGTTCAAAAGTTTTATGATATAAGGACCCTGTTCAGGGAAGGAGGGTTTTAAGAGGGTTTGGCTATTTCGCTTATAGATAAGTATTTCGTTTGAATTTTCAGATCGTCTGAGATAACGGTTTATATTTTTATTATTAAATATCAACTTAATTAGATAAATAAAAAAAGTTTAGTAAAACTCCTTGAGGTCACATAATGATTTATATAAACAGAGGTAGAAGATAGACATAGCTAAATCGACTCATAGTTTTATTTGTTACAAGTGTATATATTTTTTATGAGGAATTAAACACTCTTTTAGCCTTTTTCATAGCATAGGTATAAAAAGATGTGATTATACCTTTTCTAAGGCATGAACAGCTTGCGAAAAATCTTCGTAGATTTTTGTTTTGATTACCCCACATATATGTGTAAGAATTTTGATATATGAGGTGATTTTTAGAAATAATAGGAGAAAAAATACCGTATGTATGTTTTATAGTTTCTGGAAAGCTTTTGATATTAAATGCAATTTTCCTAAAACTTTAAAATTTTATTTTAATATTTATTTAAAAATGTGTATAATCAATAATCTTTTATATTCTCTTACTATATTATTTCTCAATTATATTAAAAAATCAATCATTCAGTAATATGATTTCAAATCATTGAAATAAATTACAAATATATATGCAATTTTTATACCCTCCACCAATACAAGTAGTGATGAGTGTATATTAATTTTGTCATTCCGTGTGTAGCGCTAAAAAGGGAAAATCTTGAACCCTATAAAGTATATGTGTTCTTGCCTTAAATCAAAAAATTCTGTATCGGTTCAATAACAAGAATGTTGTAGACCGATATCTGAGATAAATATCCGAAGAAGGATATTTTTTAAAAGGTTTTCAAAAATTAATTGGATTTATACAGTATTTAACCATAACGTACGGGTGTATGTACTTGAGAATCATAGAAAGAAAACATCGGAATCGGATATTGTAGGCAAAAATATTCAAAATTCTGTTACACCTCAAAATTAGTTTGTCATATTGGTCGCAATTTTGAAGATAATTTTCTGAAATTTGCCATATAAATAAAATTTTATCTAAAGATAAACATAAAGAAAATACATATTGTCCTGGAATGATTATTTGTTTTAGCTCCCATATTAGGCTCCGTTCCGAAACATATTTCAAAGCTTGTAAACTCTGAGATATTGACTAATTCTATTTAAATTCAACACAATTATATCGGAAACTACCTTGAATATATGTTATTAATTTAATCAATATCGGACATTGTTTCGATATAGCTTATATAAAAGAACCCTTTCGGAAAACGGAATAATATGGTTATATATGGACCAACATTATTGAAAACGTCACGATTTAATTTCTAATAATATTTGATGGATCTTATGCCGATATTTGCTAAAACTTTCATTTATACTTACAACATAATAAAATAGTATGTTTATCTAGTTTGAAATTATTGAGCCATATTCGGTTAAAACTCTCCTGGAATAGCGTTTTAGACTTGAAATATTCTTAAATATGGACCGATTCCATTGAAAACATGAACCAATACCATGTTTCATATTTGTTTTTATTTAAAGCCTTTTTCAATTCCCGCAAATATTTACATAATGTAAATAGAGGAGGGTATTTAAAATTCAGCACAGCCGAATCGTTTAGTGTGCGCTACATCAGTGCAACTAAAGAGCGGGAATATGTAACATGAAGAAAAACATTTTTGATTCCATAAATAACGCTCTATAGAAATGTCTTGTAATGATGTATTAAGTCCAAATCGGACCCACTGATATAGTAATGTAGCGAACCAAACAAATTTTTTAAAATGTTTGTTTTAATTTGCTGATGGAGAGTAATTACAATTCGTTATAAATTTATAATTATTTTTTTAATAAATTTCTAAATCAATTTCAAAACCTTCAAATATGCTATTTAATTTGTACAATTAATACACTCACACCAACACTCACACATATATATTGATGTGTCATAATGAATTTAATACATTTCGCTAAATTCAATTACAATTCAAGCATTATAATAATGTGAACATTTGAACATAAAATTTGAATTTATAATATTTTGTATTGTTACTGTAACAATGTAAAATTTTATAGCTAAGTGTATGTGTGCACACACACATATATGAATTTACATACTTTGGTATTTTAAATAATACAATAAATGCTCAAAAGTATGCTATATTTATTATAAAATTAATTGAATATTGTGCAAGTCAGAAATTCATTGAAATTGTATAGATGTTTATGGTTTTGTTGACATACACATACATATTTTTATACTTTTGCATTATATGTATATACATATACATATGCATAGTGGTTGATAGCTGGTAATGAAATTAAATTTTATGAAACACCTAATGGTATGCTGTAATTAATATAACAGACATTTAGCCACATAGTAGACCATATTTTTTAAATGTTTTAATTAAACAAAATTAAAATAGTGAAACAGGTAAAAATTTATATATAAAATAATTTGTTTGACAATTTTAACGCTAAATTAAAATTATTGTTAGAAATTAAGTTACATAATGTATAATAATATAAAATTGCGAATTTAACTACTACACGTATGTTACGAAATGATTGTATGGATTTGTCAATATTGAATTCCTAAAAGTAGGCAATAAAATGTTTATGTATATTTAACATCAGGAAATCGTATAAAGTTTCATATAAGTTTGAGTATTTAATAATATATTTTTATCAAGAGTATTCATTTAAGAAATATTATGAAACTCAGAAATTGTAGGTGGTAGTTCAAATTAATGTCATTGAAAACAATTCCTCGGGTTGTAGGTTTAATTACATAATTCCCTAGTTCTTGGCATTTCAATAGCGTAACAGTAGTCTTATAGAAATACAGTTAAAAAATTTTTACTTCGGAAAAGTCTTATAGCCGTAGGATTTTAAATAAAATAAAGTCCGCACCAGGTTTTAGTTCCATTAAATTTGACATTCCCTTGTTGCACTAGAAGAAAGTTCTTCCTTTTTTCTGTGAAAGTAGTAAAATATAGAAGACGATTTAAAAGACTCAAATTCGTAGTTGTGTATGATTGATGAGGGTGAACATGAGTGATTAAATATTTAAGAACAGCTATTTCCAGTGTCATTTTAAGTACTTATTTTTGGCACGAATGTAATCGCTTATTGCATTTTTATCAACTGCCTGCAATTTTTTGTGTTATTTTTCAAACTATCACTTTTTGTGGAGGGTATAACCTTCATCACCACAAGTGGCGATGAGGGTATATTAACTTTCTCATTCCGTATGTAACGCCAAGTAGAAGATATCAAGGACTTTATAAAGTACATATATATTCTTTCATCAAATCAAAATCGGAGTCAATTAAGTTATTTCCGAATGTCCTTCTGTCCATCGTCCTAGCATAATTGTCCAAATACAATAAAAATTTGTTCAAATTGTTTGCTCTTCCCTTAGACAGTTTTCTAGTAAGAACCAGATAAGAAGTAAAAAAAATAGACTGATATTTGGGACAACCTTAAAATTCTAAAAGTCATTTTTTTACTTCATTACCATACTTATATATAATATATTACCATACTTTCGAGAACGTGACTTAAATGAGAGCTGTAGCACAACATGGACCGATATTCGCCAAGAAAATACCATATATTTAATACATTTATAAAAATAATGATGACGATTTTAAGTTAATATTTCGTGTATTTATAAGAAATGTGTAAGTTTGAGTTTTTTTTTTTTTTTGTAAGGGGTCTTGACTCAGAGCCGTTGCAAATTCATCAATAAAATTGATAACATATATTTAGGAGAGTTGAAAAAAATAATTTTAATATGATTGGTCCACAATTAAAAGTTCCATTTAGGCCTAACGGGCCTAAAATGTAAACTAAATAAACACAGCACAATCGCTCAATCTTCTTTACCGTGATACAATGATTGTTTTACGGTGGTACAAGACAATATATACGATATTGATCCATCATCAGAAGTTTGAGAATTCAACTAATAAGCTATATTATCCTTCCTAAGTTTTCAAGTATTGCTGATCCATCTGCTTCGTAAATCCAATGATACATTCAGACCATTTTGAAAATCTCTCAATATCTCTTGCAATTTCTAAGAGTCTTCCTGCCAATTGCTAGTCCAATTTAAATAGATTTTCATATAGTGATAGTAATGGTATAGATAAGTTTAAGTTTTTGCATCATTGGGCCATATTTAAGATCCTATTCAGGAAGAGTTATAACTGAGTATGACTCGATAATTTTGAGTACAGTTAAATATATTAAGTACTGTCAGAAAAATAATTAAGCTAAAGTTCAATAAATTTTTTCTATATTTAAAGCTTTTGAAGCTTTTAACGATATTCCGTGAAGGGGACTTTTGTGGGAGCTTGAACAAATAATAATACAATAAAAAATATATGTAGAAAATTTTAGAATATTATTTCTTAAATTGCGACCTTTATGGCAAACTAATTTTGCATATAATCAATAACCTTCTTCTTATATACCTTCCTTGAAAATCCACTGATATAAGCTTTTTTAACATACCGATATGACTGGTTTTGAACAGCATAATGCCTGGGGCAACAACAAACAATGTAGAATAATTTCATTGAATTTGTACAAATATTCTAGTTGTGAGAGTGTTTCCAACAGACGGACATAGCTCTCTCGACACATTTTTTGATTTCATGCACAATGACTCACAATGATACAGTTAATATACCCTCATTACCACTTGTAATGGTGGAGGCTATGAAAAACTCAATTAAAAAAAATATTTAATAAAATAAAAATAAATAAACACCAAATAAGGATTAACAGTACCATATTGCGTGATGGCATTAATTCAACTAGCTAATCAAGAACCTTCTGTATCCCGAAATCCAGAGTTTCCTTTCATTCTCAATATAGAAAACTATAATCCTGCTTTGAAGTCTTTTTAGAAAAGAGGTAGACCATCATTTGGGTTAATAACACACAGGCTTTTTAAGTAAAGCGAATTTTAGTAACAGTAACAATTTCGATTGAAAATATAACAATAACAACAATGCATTTAACAATAAAGTTAAATGCATTTATAATGGCAGTTATTCTTTGGTGCATTTTCAAATTTCTTTTATTGAAAAGGCTTCTTCTGGTTCTCTGTGCCGAAATCGCCACATTAAAATCGCACAAATCTCATTATATACTTATTAAATAATTGGTATAATTCAAAATCTTCATCTGTCTTCTATTCAACTAATTAATCACCTTTCTTCACATTCTAACTCCCTTAGAGAAAACATGGTTCTTTAGATTAAATATATAATGATTTAAAAAAAAAAAGGATTTTCCTAAAAGTATACTCTAATTCATAACAATATTTTAATAACATAAGTATGCCATGAATTAACTGCTGCTGCCATACAAAGTGGAGAAAAAACTTAAACCCATAAACATATGTTGCGTTTTGTTAATTTATACAAAGGAACTCGAAAAAATGTAAATTGTAAAAACTAAAATGTAGATAAAAAATAAATAAATGTTATGACATGACGCATTTGATTTATAATATTTTACTTTTTTCTCTCGGCAAAAATAATATTTTGTGGTAGTTTAATTTTAAAAATCATTTTTTTTAATATTCAGTGAAAATAATGAAAAATAAAAGAATTAATAAACTAAAATATATGTTTTTTATTTTAAAAAATTTCAAAAAGTAAAACTTAAATTTAGTTGGAATATAAATTGATATTCAATTAATAAAATGCATTTTAAATTTTATGTTGTTACCTTTATGTTGTATATGAAAAAAGTGATTCTATACAATTTCATTACTTAGGAATGGCTATTTTAAAGGAATACTTTGTCTCATTGCAAAGCTCTAATTATATATTTGGATGTTTTGATCTCTATATGGAAGAATCGGAATATGACAGTTTTTGTCTCTAGTTCAAGGAAGTAATTCTTTAACACACAGTGATTACTAAAATATTCGATTGAACTGAAATTTGTTTTAATGATGGCTTATGACATTAATAATATAAAGTATAGGTGCAAAAAAAATTTAGTTGTGATAGACTCCTATAGAGGGCGCAATTTGAAAAGTTTAGCCTAACAATATTGTAGTCAAAAGTCAAAAATAGATTGCTGTTATTAGGTTTTTCATTTAATTTTAATTGTACTCATAGATTTGCAATAAAAAAGAAAATCCAAAAAAATTACAAAACATTTTTTATAATATCTTTATTTTACATGGACGATATTTTTTATATTTAATGAAATTTTCAAAAATAGGCAAATATAAAACATAACGGAAAACGAAAAATGATTATTATAAACGTATAATTTTCCAACATTTTCTATACACAAATTTCACAAAATACCCAATTTCTGACATGGGGAAATAGGAAAACGTATATTTTAATTTTTTAATCTAACTTATTAGTACGTACTTACACACATACTACCAGTTTTTAAGAAAACTAATATTTATAAACAAAAGAGAACAGCTGCCAGTTTTTAGTTTTTTTGAGAGAAATTATAAAATATTTGCCGATGATTATTTCAATGACTGTTTTTAATTATTACATTTTGTTGTTATTTTTATTGCAGTATGCATAGTATTTTAGTTAAACCATAAACAAGGAATATCTAGTCATGTATATACATATATTTTTAAAATTACTAAAAAAGTAATATTAAATCAATTTTGATATACTTTAACATTTTTAAAGAGTTTTTGCAGGGATACAAAAAAAAATCACAAAAAGGAATTTAAAAAATTACATTTTTTTTACAAAAAAGTTTATATTGGATGCTTTAATGTACTTTTTGTAAAGAGAATATATGGCAGGTGACATTGTCATTTTTCAGATATTAGAGAAATACATAGTATAACATTGTAAACATATATTGTAAACATATACAAAATACAAAATTTCAGACTTTTTCTATCATAATATATTATTTTAGATTTTAATTTTAGGATATATGGGGGTATCTGAAGTCTTGAACCAATTTTATTCAAAATTTGTCTTTTTCTCGATTGTTCCAGAACTCTGGATTAAACACCCCTTTTTCCTGAACGAATCACTGTGCGCTAGAAATATTTTAGTACTATTTCACATGATTAGAATTGAGGTATCTTCGATTTGATTTGGTGAAAAATAGGTGGTATAGGTTGTAAGGATGAAATATTGAAGCAAATTTAATCTTACCGAATCTAGCAAATTTAACATATATTAAAAATGTAAACTATATTTATTATATATCCTCATCAATGAAAATTTGTGAGGACGTAATATTGATTTTTTTTTTTTTTTTTTGGCAGGAGATGAATTGCATTCATCTAAGCTAAATACATCCGTCAAAAAATACTTTTTTGTTTCAAGTAAAGCCAGATGAAAATGGGGAACTAATAGTTCTGGGAAAAGGGGTGGAAAAGCACTCAGGTCAGGGGCAAGTGGAATATCACACCTTAAATGGCACTTGTAGCCATTTAAAAATTAAGGTGAATATTTCAGAAAGCCTATGCCTACGTCATCACAGCAGGGCAGACGAGTAGCAGAAGTGGCTTATCAGAGAAGCAGCGGCAGGTCAGGCAGAGGTAGGAAGAAGCAGGGAGAGATATACAGGATTATATGCGTAAGAAGAGCAGCAGCAGGGAGAATAACATAGCAGTATATGAGCATGAAGAGTAGCAATAGAGAGCGATGCACTGGTGTGGGTATACCAAAAGAGCGATCACAATAAAAAATAAGAAAGCGCAAGAGAGACAACGTTTAACCAGATCAAAGAAAAAACCATTACAATGAACATCTAAGAAATGTTTGACCAAGCAACCGCTATCGGTTCAAACCAACTGCAAGAAAACTGCAATAATAGCAATTGAACTAAGTCTCTTTCATCATTTCGTTTTATTTTGTATTCAATTTTGTGCTGGACAATGGTCAAAGTGATCAAAGTAGCTAGCAAAAATTAAAATAAAACAATAAAACTAACAGAGCAGTTCAAGGGGGAAAAATATATATAATTTTTTTGTTGAATTGATTACATCGATTCAAAGTAGAAAATACTGATTTACAGTCAATAAGTTTCACTTTAAGAAGGTTTACAATCTGACTGAAGTTTGTTAGAAATTACACTGCTCAGGGCTTATAGTAGAATATTTTATTGGCAGTAATATGCAGCAAATATAGGCCAAACTGAATATAATTTTTAAAGGTCTCGTCAGGGCCTATTTCTGTATTGAATGAGACACAAACATTTGTCACATAATTTAAAACATTAATTATAACTCGAGCATATTCATAGTTCTAATTTTCCACTTCTCTGTTTGATTGTATCAAATTTCATGTAAATCCATCGAGCGGAGCAAAATTTTAAAAATTTTTAAAACAATCGATTTTTCTGCGCTGGTGTATGTATGGTCACTTTTAATTTAACATCGTCTATCGTAAATAAACCAGAAGTGCCCACTCATACTATCGTGCATATGCCTTTGTGTAAGTGAAGCAGAAACAATGACATTGAAATAACGCAATCTCCGTTCAAATTGATGAGAAAGTAAAAGTCGTTTGAAATACACATGAAGAAGGCAGAAAATGTAGTCTATCCTCTCGAGTCAGATAATCTGTATTTTAACTCAAAAAAGTCTGAATATAAAACGATTTAAATGATTTTTTTCACAAAGAAGTTCTTAGATCCGTTATTTCTCATAGCTTTCATATACTAAAATAAATAATCGAATTATTATAACGCTCAATTTACTTAAGATCAATATTTGATATTTTATGAAGATCTAACCATGTGAACTTTCATTATAGGATTAGTTACAAGAAACATGCTGTGCTACCGTCGTAAAAGTTCAAGGAGAAGGTTTTGAGGAGGTTATATGGAAACTATGAAAATTTATCGTTAGACCCTCGTAAAATGCCAATAATCGATTCGTGTTCATATTTATCCAATATTAACCAAATAAAAATATAATACTAATGTCAAAGTGAGATTTATGCACTTCAAAGTGATATCTGGGAAAGTAGGTTTATATTTAAGACCTTAATGAGCAAGATAATTTTATGGGGACTGAGTGAGGTAATGGATCCATCGTTACAGATTTCAATTGATTGCATTCTTAGAGATGAATAGCACATGCTACTTATCAAGGCTTTTAAAACATGAAACAAGAGCAATACATATAATCTTTCATTGCCATTGCTAAAAGGAGGTTTTTCTCACTCAACATAACGTCATATATCGTGACCTAAAATTTTCCTAAAAATGAAACTGTCCACTTTTGTTTGGATTTCTATTAAGAGATCAACTACACGATATGAAAAGCGGGTTAAAACCAAAATACTCAATAAATATATATACACTGATATCAAATATGAGTCTATATATTTTTTACTGAACCGATTTTACTGCTTTGATAATTGCAAATAACTTGCTCAAATCTCATTATGCTTAGTCAGCTATTTTGGATATGAGACAGATGGACAAACAAATTAATATAGTAAAAATATATATTTTGCATCTAAGATGATGCCTTTTTGATGTTACAAATGAATTGACAAAGCAATATATCCACTTCAATATTATTGTTTGTGGTAGGTATACAAATTATTGGAATTGAATGGCAAACAAAAATTCTGTATTTGGTTAAAACATTTTGATGTTGAGATACCAAGTAACACCGTCCCACGAACCTAGATGGATTCGACTGAAGCAAACATGAACAATTTCAATAAGCTCTGCTATTGGCTGAAAATAATAATATGTGTCCAATTTGTTCAAATATTTGTAATACTGTTCTCATCGTTTATATTGACAACACTTCGGACCGTCAGACACACAGGAAAATCATATTGAAAAAGTATTGGACGTAACACTACTTTTTCCATACAGTTTCAACAGAAATGCATAATAATGGTGGCATAAGTACCGATATTGCTAAAATCCTATGAAAGAATCATCTTAAATATTCTAAGGATTAGTGAAATTATTCTTATGCAATTATGAAATGCATCAAAAAATATAAAAATGAGCTAATGACAATTGTGGAACAAACACGTCATGACTTTTGAAATATCTTTTGAGATTTTGAACTGAAGAGGATTTTTGTGCAGCAAAGCGTATCACATAATACTTGGCTGATTGAAGCATAAAGCGTATTGAAAATAACAACAATTAGTGTAATATTTTAGAAAGCTTCTATACAAATGCTTTCCAGTAATGTGGTTCAAAATCCAAAAAGTCATAGATATGAAAATAGTATGTGTTAGATTGAAAGATCGTATAGATGGTCTTAATTACACTATTAATTGTTAATTTATAAATCTTTTTTTGAGAGACATTTTTTACCTTCCACAACAGCAAATGGTGATGAGGGTTTGTTTACCTTATCATAACGTTTATATGATATATGGATGAAGCAATGATAGTAATATATCATAGACTTAGTAATTTTGAGATAAGAAATAGAACCGTGGTATCATATTTAAAGTGAAATTTGCGAAATTTTTCCTTGAGTTATTTCTGATTTAATTGTGGTGGAGAATATTTAGGATTCGCGATAATCCAATCTAGCACTTTTACCTGATTTTCATCATGTTTCAGCAAATAAATTGATTAAAATATTTTATAGACCGAAGGTCCATATTATCCTCAAAAATAGTTCATAAATATTTGTTATAATTTAAATAAATTTTATATATTTTCGAAACATTTTAAAAACGTAAACATTTAAAAATTACACTTCAACACTTCCCGAACAAACCCTAAATTTTACTTCAAACAATACACTTGAAAAACCATAATTTATGCTCTTAAATTAAACCTCAAAAAGGCAATTTATTTTGCCTTAAACTAAATTTCAAATACGAATATTTAATATTCAACGAACTGTCTTAAATTTGTATAACATTTTTCTTTTATTTTTGATTTTTAAATGACCCAATAAACGAATGCCAAATCATCAAAAATAAAAGGACACATTTTCTTTTCCTTTTTTACTTATTTTTGCTTATTTTGTTTCTTTGAAGGCTGCAATTCTATTTAGGAAATTCCGAAAAAGAAGAAAATGTAAAAAAGTCACCATTTAGAGACCATTCAAGTGTGTTTGAATGCCAGCAGTATATTGGTAACAAATCATTTAAATAACATTTTTGGCATAAGTTAAATATTTCCATTTTCATTTAAATTTTCTATTTTGTATATATTTCTTTTGTTATACCCTACATCATCGTAGGTGGTGGGGGTATTATGCGTTTATGTAAATGTTTGTAACGGGCAGAAAATATAGTTTTAGCACAACTTTTAAGTATACCGTTCCAAGAGGATCTCTTTTTGAGGCGATTTAACCATTGGTGGCCGTCCTATTGGCAGTCCATGTAGAGCAAAGTACAGGTGACAGTTCTGAAGATATCTTCATGAGATTTGGCGTGTAGTATTAATGAAATTTGATATGTAGTATGAATTGGTTATGATTGATCTATTATTTCATACAACCCCCATACAAATGTCTTCCCGGAATAGGATTTTTGGCATATAAAGTCGGTAAATATTAAACGATTTTAATTAAATTTTGCAAACGGTAAGTCCTGTGAATTCTTAACTGATGCGCCAAATTACATTAAATTCTAGAAAAAAAACTTTAAAAACGCATAAACTTCGCATAAATATTTGTGTCATAATAATCTGTTTGCGCACTTAAGCAGCACAGTCATTTCAACCAACAATATGGTGTAGGGTATTATAAAGTCGGGCTTTACTAACGATAATATCTTCACTTGTTTTTTTTCTGATATTATTTTCCCTTTTATTTCCTATTTCGTAAAAAAACTTCCTTAGCCCAGATTATAAATAGGGCAAGTTAAAAAGCTACAAATGTAAAACGCAAACAAAAAAATTACAAGGAAGAAAAAGGACAAATTCTAAGAATTGTATTGTGTTCACACATACATACACATGTGTCTATCATTCATTGTTTGGATATTTGTATGGTTTTTTGGAAATCTAAAAAATATACAAAAGATAAAACATATTTAAAATATTTCATTTCATTTCTAATCACTACTCAACTGAATTGAATTAAAGTCTTTAGAGTTTAGAATTATATTAGCTTTAAAATAGGTTTCCTAAACACTGAAACGCAATCGAAAAATTGATCTTTTGTTATTTTTTAAATCATTATAATGTCGTCAATTTGAATTATTTTGAGAAAAAAATTCTCCTCTGATATCGGAACTTTAGGAAATAATTATCCCTTTGGATATCTGTCTGTCCATGGCACATTGAGATCGCTCTATATACCGTTCATTAAAAGTAGAATATTTGGTCCAATATTTCATGTGATACAAAAATGCCCTCTCGAAATGAGATTTTAAGCTCACAAAATCTTCGAAACCGAAATGTTTATGAATTACTGGGAGATGCTCTTATAACTTTTATGGATGACAAAGTGCATAAAGATTTCATATTGCAGCAAGATAATGCTGCGCTACATGTTTTAAAGCAGTATAAATTATGGCTTAACGAACACAACATACTTCTCTTGGCCTGACCGTCTTGGTGTCCGGACTTAAACCCAATTGAGTTAATGTGGGAATACACAGCCCGATAAATTAATATAAATAATACCTAAAACGAAAGCATAGTGACTTGAAAAGAGCTTAACTTAAAATAAAGTGAATGTGGGTGGAAATTGATACCGTTATGTTTAAGAAAATGAGTGGAATCAAATAAATTTAAAAGTTCCTTCAGAATGTCTTTTAATGCTTAAATTATATTCAAAAATTAAGTGTATATAAAATATTAAGTTAACTATATTTTTAGCAAAATCATCCCCAGAGTATGCTTTACATTTTAATATGACTATTTTAAGCATCATGCGTATACTTAATATACTTCATACAAGTTTTATTGAATATTAAATATACGTATAATATACGTTGATGTAGTCAGTGTTGCAAATTTGGAGATTTTTCCGCCAAATCTGGAGATTTTGAAATGCCGATCTAGAAAAAAATTTAGTCTTAGAGATAAGCGGGAATACTAGCGTTTTGTGAAACTATTTATGCCTAAAAAATTGTGCAAATAAGTAGCAGAATACAAAAAAAAAAACAACATCCTTGTCTGCAGTTTTTTGCACCGTGGGACTGAAACAAATCTAAAATTTTGATTGGCTGCTTGGATTCATTTAATGTACCGATAGCAGAGGAGTGTAGCTTTTTTATCACTGGTGTTCAGAGTTTAAAATAATATTAAGTATACGCAAGTTGTGGATTTTAGCATTTTTTATAAAACCCGCCAAATTGACGATAATCTTTAGAGGAAAACTGGCAACACTGGATGTAGTTCAAACTATTTGAAATGATTCCGATAATATAAAATAAATGGAAACCATCAACCGTTACGAAACCATTTTAAATATTATTTTCTTTCTATTTTATTATATAATTATAAACACAAATTCGTAATTAAATATTTCATTAAATGTGATACAACAACTGTTACGAAAGCAATTTAAATATAATTTTCTTTCTTTGATGTTCATTTTTTAGCAGCTTTATCGTTAGTGTGACTTTTTAAGTGCTTGTGACTTTTTTTGTACTTTTTCAAAATTCCTCTTTTTGTCCCCCTTTTTCATAATTTGGTTTTTATTCATAAAACATCACGAAATTTCATTAATTTTGTTCAAAAAGGACTTATCAATAAATTTCGTATAAATTATGGATGAAAAAAATTAAAATTGTAAACGATAGAATCCTAAAAATTTGTTAGAGATAGGGTATCATAATGGAAATAATATATTTAAGGAAAACCTAATTGTCAGTTAATATTCAGGATTCATAATTTAAAACTATTCAAAAAATGTTAATTCTTGGTGAATTGAACCTATGGCGACTTTTGTTCCGCAAATCGCTTTGAAATCGCTTTTTAGTGCGACTTTTTGAAAAATCTCAACGGTAACGCTTTTTAACACACATTTAAGTGAAAACCCCACTTAATTATGATCATCCTAGGAGTATGCTATACATTTTTCATTTATGCGTACACTTAATATAATTGACAAAATTTTTATTCAATATTAAGTATACGCATAGTATATCGTTTGAGTTATATTAATAATTTGGGACCTATTTCAATAGAATTTTCTTCCTATTTCTTTTATCAACATCATTTTATACGTGGATGATATGGTATTTCTATCATATGCTACGGTATATATCTAAATGAAACTTGAATATTTATAAATAAATGGTAACACAAAATATATTAAACAAATAAAACAACGACAAAAGCTGAGTATAATCTCGAAAAGGTCATGTTTATAAAATTCAACTAAGTTATAACTGATTCTGTATTTTAGATAGTATTTTACTTAGTATGTATATTGCACTACAGCATTTTGAATGAGTGTTTTATTCAGCAATTTCGGAAATTTGGTTTCCTGTAACAAGACCAAATATTTAACTAATGTCAGATATATAAATCAATGCACGCAGAGAAACGTTTTTTCTCTATTTGTTTGTCACAAACACTAATTTATTCACTGCAAAGATTTATTGTTATTATCAACATGTTAAATGTGGAATTTATTTCATTCTGATAATAATTTCGTTGATGTCACAAGTTTTTTTTAAATAAATAAAATATTGTGGTCGCAATATTTTTAAATGATCACAATTTTACTGTTACTAAACAGTTCGTAAAAAAGTTATTGTTGTTAGTACAAAATATTATAACTTATAAATAAAAATTAGAAAATAAATAAAATTATATGACAAAACTATTTTGCATATTTTCCAAAGTCATACACATTTATATTAAATGAGAAATGTATTAAAATATTTTAAACGAAAATATTTTTATTAAATAACAAAATAATACAAATAAATTTTATTGAACTAACAATATATTTTATTGGAATAACAATATTTTTAGTGGACATAATGATAAATTTAGTGGCGATAAAAGTGACTGTTTTAATCAATACAAAATTACAATGCGAATAAAAAAAACTTTTTATTACAATAACAATATTTTTTTATTGGAATAAGAATGAATTTAGTCGAATAACAATAACTATTTTTATTAATACCAAATTACAATGTGAATAAAAAAAACGTTTTATTGCAATTTTTATTGAAAAACAAAATTTATAATGGTGTTAAGAAGAACTATTGTTATTAAATAAAAAAAAAATCAAAATAAACTTTGTAGTTACGGTAACAATATCTAATGACAATATTATGTTTCTGTTTGTTTATATTTACCTCAAACATATTTTTTCTTTGCATGTGATTATAAATTTATTTTCATTAAAACAAACTTAATATTCAATATTTTTTTATATAAAATTTTCATATTACTATATAGTGTTGTAGCACAACCATATTTTATTGTATAACCAACATATAATGGTCAAAAACAATAGTGCATCATCGTTCATTTTTATAATATGGTTGTGAAGCAACCATATTTTGTTGTAGGCAACCATATTCCGTTGTACTACAACCGTATTATGGTTAACAACAACTTCATCATTCACTATGCCGAATCTTTGATATCCTCCATATGTCGAATCTTTGATATCCTCCACTACTCATGCTTGTGAAGAAAATGTGTTATGTTTCGTACATATACACTCAGACATACACTCACAGATATTTACAATATATTAAGATTTTTCTTTAATATAACTCGGAACACCTAAAAAGTCCTACAATTTTATACACTTTTGGCTATAACATTTTTTCTACAGAACCGATTTGTATAATTTTTTAAATGGTAGTGAAATATATATAGCTGATATATTGGAAAGATTTCATTTATATTTGACAATTTTACGAAAATTTTTGCTTGAACTTTGTGGTTGCCTCAGATATCGGTTTACATTTTTTAATATACTGAAGCCATTTTGTTGATTTTTAATAGAAAACTTTCCAACACAATAGCAAATAATCAGGCCAAATAACGTTGAGTTTAGTCAATTGTTGTTAATGTGAGCGTACCAAAGGCAGACAGACGGATAAAGCTAAATCGATTTTGATTTGATACATGAACACATATACAAAAATAGACATACAATCGGATATAGCTGAATAGAGTTAGACTTTGATTTGATGCAAATATACGTATATATTATTTTGTCTCAGATGATTCCTTTTTAACTTTACACTTGTGGTGGCGGAGGGTATAAAAATATAATTTAACTAAATGACGTAAAATTCTATTATCAACCCGAATACCTGCAAATCATTTTAATTTTAATGTGCAAATAAAATATTAATTTTTTCTTCGTTATCGTCTAGACTCCCGTCTAATAACATTAATATTACAATTTCAATAAAATCAAAGTATTTGATTTTAATATTTAAACGCCAAAACTCAATACAGTAATTTCTTTTAAATAACATTTTATTTTCTTGTTTCGTTAAATATTAAACATTATCTTTCGCCAATTCCACTTTGTTAAAATTCCATCTGCTCTCCATTTATGTAACCTAAAATTCCAAACCCATTTTACAATTTGATTTTTAATAATCTACAGCTGCTGCGGGAAAAACTTTATGCAGAAATTTCTGAATGTTTATAGAAATGTATATATTTTTGTTTAATATTTAAATATATATTTTTTGTTTATTTCTCTGTTTATAAATGAAAGAAAATATTTAAAATCACATACATATTTATGGGTCTATGGATCCTTTTCTTCCATTGTTTAAAATTATATAGACAACATATGACGCTTGCTAAGTGTGTTTTATTCATGAGTATAACTACGTTTATATGTGTATGTGTGTCTTTGTTGGTAAAAGCCTTTTTTTGGTTAAGACAATGTATGTATATGTGACCATAGTTTTTGGGTTTGCCTTTCCTATTATAATTTTTTGCTGGCTTTTTTCCGTTGTTTATCTTTGTAAGCGTATTTGCTGTTTGTAAATGTTTAAAAATGTGGCAACTTTTAAATGAAAAAAGAAAAACCGACAAAATATTTAAAACCATCCTTTCCACTCCCATAATCATAAATGTTATAGTGTGTCTGTGAGTATGATTACTCCCATTATCTAGAGGGGTAATTTATATATTTACGAGCCTTTTTGGGCCATGAGTTACTATTGCCTACAATACAACCTTATGTGACATAGTAAGGATCTCTATACCCGATTTTATGATATCACTTACTAACACTTATCCCAAAGTTCACAAATCAAAATATGTATTAAAAAAATTGTATGCAATGGACACTTTTCCAAATGTCCCTGGACCTGTTTGTTCTAAAATTTTATTAAATATTTGCATTTCGTCCTACATTTTGTCCGGTAAAACTGTTTGAAACCAAATTTTAGTTCTTTAGATATTCGGTAATCATTATTTCTTTTGTATGAGAGTATCCCTTCCCCTGGTCCTATCGGAGAAAATGATTGGGACCAAATGTGACATCTCTCGCTCTTATAGTTCTTTAGATATTCGATAATCAACATTTTCTTTGCACGGGGATATATCTCCCCATGATCCTATACGCCCTTCTTTCCGTCCAGTAAAACATTTACTTAAAAAATTGTTAGGATCAAATTTGAGAACTCTCGGCGTAGTGGTTTTTTAGATATTGAACATTTTCTTTATAAGGAGGCAACCCATCCCCCTGAACATATCTGTCCTTCATTTTGTGTAGCAAATCAGTTTCTTGATAAAATTGTTGGAACCAAATTTGAAGATTCTCGCTGTTATAATTCTTTAGATATTCGATGATAAAAATTTGTTTTGTATGGGGGCTATCTCTCCCCTTGATCCTATTCGTCCTACATTTTTTCCAGTAAAATAGTTTCTTAAAGAAGTGATTAAAACAAAATTAATACTACCAAGACTCGTGGTGCTTACTGGTGACTGTGACTCTACCAGATATGGGTCAATAGTATCAGCGAAAAGAGCATCAAAATTTTCTGCAGTAGATGTCTGATATTATTTAATTGATTTCCGCAATGGTTTATTTGTAATGGATTTTTTTTTGTGTAGATCATGAGTATAGATCATATATATAATATATAAAATGCTATCAATATTCTTTTTTATCTTCCGTTTATGGGTTTAATGCTGATCAGTTAAGAGAATATTTATTATATATATTAAATAGTAATTTCGGTGGCCTTGTAATGAGTACAGGATCCTAACTACAGCGCATGCTTAAGATACTCAAAACACTGTAAATAAGGAAACAGTTTCATAATGCAAGTGACTTCATAGATCCTCTAAACAATCACTATGGTTGTTTAAGTGGAAGTTACAGCAAAACATAGGTCAATATACATCGTATTCATCAATTAGCAATAAATATTTTTAGAAATTTAATTCTTAATTTTTTTCAATAAAATTGGTTCATAAAATCCAGGAAAGGGCTCCGAAACTACACATAAAAAATTTGGATCAATCATTAAATCTTAGAAAAATAATTGATTCAAATTTCAATAATATTGGTCTATATTAAAGACTTTTATAAGCTCAAAACCATGTTCTGTGAAGGGAACTTATATTGGAGCTATACTACAACATATCAAGGCGGTTTCGAAAATAATTATGCCTAATTTCAAAAGTTTTACAAATTTAAAACTATATTCTGTGAAAGAGTCTAGCATTGCATCTATAACAAATTATGGGCCGACATTCACGAAATCAGGACATTGAAGGCTATCAAAAAAATAATTGTGCCGAATTTGAATTAAATTGGTCTGTACTTAAAAGTTTTATATACCCAAAACCGTTTGTCGGAAAGGTGTATTATATCGGACTTAAATCAAAAGATTATCCGATATTGGTTATATAAATGTATCAAATTTAAATAGAATTTGTTTAATATTTAAATGTTTCACAAGCTTTACTTCACATTCTGGGAAGAATATGGTATAAAGCTTGGTTTATGGAATTTTAGAATATTATTTATACAATTACAACTTTGTCATATAGACTCTGATTTTGGGGTGTAATATAGTTTTGCTGATTTTGGTATTTAACTTCCTTCTTGTTGATCCGAATTTTATAAGTTTTGGAAGTACATGCAGCAATATGTTATGACTAAATTCTGTCTAAATCTGGTTACTTTTTGTTGAAAAAAAATTAACCGATAAAAGCTGGTTTTAAATAGCGAACTGCGTCGGATGACATCAAACATGTGGTCAAGTTTCATTGAATTCGGGAAAATATTCAAGGATTAGGAAAGTTTCCAACAGACAATTGGGCAGCAAACGAACAGACGGGCATAGCTAAATTGATACAGATTTTGATTTATTGAAAGAATGTATACACTTTATACGGTCTAAGATGATTTCTTATCGGACTTCCAAACCGAATAATGAAATCACAACTTGTGGTAGTGGAGGATAAAAATCGTATATACTAATATCTGACATAACCTCAAAATTCAACCATAACATTTGCTCAAAAATATAAATCCCCCTACCGCCAAAACTCTTAAGAATTGTTTGAATATGCTGACAAGATTACATTTTATTTTATATCATGAATATCAGACAATACCTCCCATACTGGAAAAGGGTTTGAGGTTAAGTTATTAACTGTTATTGTTGCATCAAATTTCATGGAAATACAATCAGTTGATCGAAATAACAGATCTATTCCGAAGGAAACGTTTTAGGTTAACATATTTATCTCCATAATTCATATATTATGAACGTTAAACTTGTGATTCTGTTTGGTGATAATTGTTCCCTTTTTTCGTATCTTTTCTTTAGGAAAAGCATACAGAGCTAATACAATTCTTAAGCCCCGTTTCAATAACGCTACATAATTTTTAATAGCTCCTAAGTGAGTTCGGACAAATTGCTTTAAAATATTAAAACTTCTTTCCGAAAAATAAATTTTTACTTTAGATAATTCAATTCGCCTTCAAAAATTAGGCCTTAATATACCTGTCCCTGTCTGTGGCTCTATCATACATATTTATTCACATGAATCCTTTACTTTGGTTTGTAAAAATTTTTATTACAAAATTTTAGGAGTGTGTTTTTGTGGTTGACTGATTTTTGTTGATTTTATCCCCGCCTCACCACTCTCCGCAGCAAGTATAAGACAAACCAGGAACAATGTCAAAATGGTAAATACTAAAATTAAACCATATATTTTTTTCATATAAAATGGACGAAATGGGCGAAAAAAATTGCATAATTTAAGAGGCCAATTATGTAGCACAGCCCATTTTATGAAAAAAAGTTTAATTCAAAATAAGCAACAGGCCAGAATAGAACTTAATCAAAACATTTGAAAAATAAATACCAAAACATTCAAAATGCAGAGAATTTAACTTTTAAACAAAAGAATTTTTATAAAAAAAGTCCAAAAGAGGAAAAATATAATATTTCTTCCAAAAAATATGATACGCTGCGTTCATATTTTATTCATATATTTCCCAAAAAAATGATGGAGGAAATAATATTCAAAAATGTTCCCATATGAACATTCATGATGGCAAACAATATAAAAGTATATAGTTCTCAGGAAAATGTATATTTATAACAAATGTACATTTTATATGAAACGTTGTTTATATGTGAAAGAAATTGCTACAATTTACATATTCACTTGCAGTTGCAATTGCAATTGAAATTGCAACTGCAATTGGAACAAACAAATAGAGAAACAAGTGACAATGCTATATTCGGCTATGCTGGAAATTAAATACCCTCCAAAAATTAGCATGAGTTGAAGATATTGCACCAAAAAACTTATTCGTTCATCAGCTTATATTCCGATTTCGGATAAAGGCCAACATACAGAGCTACAGATTTTAATGACCCATTTAAAGTTAAGGAAGAAATTTCCTACATGAGATCCAATATTCAAGAAATTACATACATACATTTACGACAATTATTTAGTTGTTTAAATTTCATTGAAATTGATTCAAATTTAAGGACCTTTTAAGCCTAAAACACTATTCTGGGAAATGGGATTTTAAAGGACTAATAACCAAATATGGCTCGATAATTGTCGAATTATGAACAACATCCGAATAATTCGCTTCTTTATTTATGTTTAAGTGTGAAGTACATTATTGCGATACTAACATTTATGTAATTTTTGTGCATATGCAAATGGACCGACCCTCGTAAATTTTTCATATTTCATATTTCACCCAATAAATTTCCTACTATTAATCCGACTTTTGTATTTTTTTGCGATAATGAAGAATGTATAACTGTATGTTATAGTTAAAGTTTCGATTAAATCCTGAAGAAATTCTGTTGCATAAGAATGTTTCTAACTGAGAGATAGAAGGACGACTTAGCTAAATCGACTCAGATTTTGATTTGATGCACAATATTTATACTTTGTGGTGTCTGATATGATTTCTTCTTGGCGTTACACGCGAAATAATAAAGTTAAATTACTCTCATCGGCAATTGTGTTGGTGTAGGGTATAAGGAAAACATTGAATATCATTTGTTGTATACATATGTACATATATTTTTAAAACTACTACATACATATTCAGTTTATTTTATTTAATTTTTATTTTTATTTTGTTCTTATTTTTTTTCTTGCTGAAATATAAAAATTTTCCTTTGTCTGCAGTTGTTGTTCTTGAATCGAGTCAAGTGGCTTTAAACAAATACCCGCAATACTTTACGAATATGTTCTGTTACCTAGTATTTTGGACTCTTTGAAATCTGAATACTTTTAATTGGAGAGAGTTGCAGAACGTTAAAGGTAAATTTATACGATAACTTTGATTAAGGAGTAAGAATTAAAAAGAAATTAATATATATAAAAAATGAAAAAAAAAATCGAAACATTTCCTTTGGAAACGTTTTTTGACCACTATATGGATTATAGTTTTCTAAAGTGCTACTTGTCCAATGATCGAACATAAACAAATCTTCACTAATGTTTTATTTATATATTGTATGATGTCTACGGAATTATGGTTGCGCAGGGAAAAAGTGCTTTGCGCTATCGGCAAAAAAAGGGTACCAGTCCCGCGTACCCAATTCCAAAATAATGTAATCTATTATATTTTGCAATTATTGCTTCATCCATGCGCCATATTTCATTATGTGATATTAAAAATTTCATCTATAAGGAAGACATCACTTTCCTGTGACGTATCAAAAATTTTGCTAGACTTTAATATTTTGTTATTAGGGACTTTTTTACAATATTAAGTTTATAAATTTTTAGGGCGATACCACGCCTTTATGTGCTTTCTGAGAAATTTGATTTTTTGTATTATAATCCAACTGCGGAAGGGCATGTGAAGTATTGGACCGAATATGACCAATTTCATCTAGATATCTCAAAAATTTTGACGTGAAGAATATTCACAACGTTTAAATGGACAACCAACCAGATATCGTTTTCTTGTGATGTATCAAACATTTTTCTAAACTTTAAGATTTTGTTATTAGGAACATTTCTTAATTTTTTAGTGCGATACCTTACCATCACGTGTTATCTGCGAAATTTTATTTCTTGTATTATTTTTAGAGATATGCGATATTTAGTAGTCCATTTGTAAAGGAGATATCTTTTTCCCAATGTCCTATTCAAACATTTCAAATTGCGTAGTGTTTTTCGTGAGATGAAATATCAACGTATTATGTTAGTTAAATTAGCCGTTTGGTCGTAACTGGTGTCCAAGTGTTTAAGCTTTAATTCGTCTTCTCATATATTTGTCTATGAATACTTTTCTACTGAACTGAGTTTGTCAATTTTTAAAATGACACATAAGTTAATACTCAGACCAAATTTAATTGAGCTTGATTAAATATCGTGTATATAAGCGTTTTAACAATATAGAGACAGGCAGACGAACATCGATTCAGATTTAGATATTTCAATATTTCAAGTTCTGTCAGCTAAACTATTCGCTATTTCATTACCGTCCACTCCGTGGTTACCATTTCTTTGAAATACGGCTTTTGGTTCTTCTGTAGGGTCTGTTTGGTTATATGGTTAAGAAATATCCATTTTGATTCTCCACTCGCATCTGCGACTTCTGTAAAGCCAGAGTTATTTTCAAATTGAGGCCCCAGTTGGACCTTAAAAACAATTTTCGTTTTCCCCGAGAGCAAACAAAAATAAGTCTGGTCATAATTTTATTAGATGCCATCTAAAATCTTCCACATAATTTATTTGAACCCCATGGACAATATGCTGTACTCTCTGTAATATTTTTCCTTTATGCCCGATGAAGGGGAAAAAGTGTTCCTAAATATTTTATTTTAGACAGAATTAAATCAGTAATATAAAGCTATATATACTTCATTATAATAACAAAACTTTTAAAAGAAAAATGTTGATGCGACCCAAAGCTTTATATTCTTGTAACACAATTTTTAAGATAATTTTTCATATACGTTTAAATTGATTATACTGGGACAATTATTTTATCTAGCTACGTATAATATTTTAGACTGACAACACTATTAAATGTGGACATATATATCAAATTTCGATCACTACTTTGTTTAACTGTCATTCCTTTATGAAACCAAATGTCCCCGTTATTACGGGATGAAGTTTTATTTTTCCAACTATAAGTAATATTTCTAGATTAGGGAGTGAGATCGAAAAATGTTAAATATTCATACATGTTAATAAAAAGGAATTTTAATGTTTAAGAAATATTTTATTGTTCTAATCACTAGTGAAAATAAATTCTGAAACTTTTTTGGAAACCTGTACGCCTTCTTTCACTTTGCTCGAAAATCTACTACACTTTCAGACAACTTATTTGTGCTCTTCGATTCTATTTTAACAAGAGCCCAATATCTATCAATTGGCCTTATTTTCGGGTATTTGCCTCTCATGCTACATATACCACATTATTGTTCTTGTATCTCTCAAGGGCTTGTTTACCATAGCAAAGTCGAGCAAAAAATAAATGAACAAATTATGAGGTCTTATATATGAAGGCAACCTCTTTTGTAAACATTTTTTCATGTAAATTTCGTTATCAACATTCTATCGAGTATCAGCAACATAAAATTTTCAACCAGTCTTGGGAGATTTTTGAAAATGTTTTCCAATATCTTGGCTTTAGAAACATCATGGCGACCATTTTATCTGCCTGAATCAGAAATATTGTATGCCCTTTTTTAACTTTTGAATGATTGACTGACTTTTTGTAGGACCGAATTAGATTTTATTGAAAATATTTAATAATTTTTTTTTTGCATTTTTTCTAGTCACTTATTTTAATCAGATTAACTATAAATTTATTTTTCTGATATGAAACTTAGTAACTGATATGTTTTAAAATGAAAATTTTAAATACATTTTTTAATATATATATATATATATATATATATATATATATATATATATATATATATATATATATATATATATATATATATATATATATATATATATATATATATATATATATATATATATATATATATATATATATATCTATTAGAGTATAACCATATTTACATTTTAACATCCGACAATAACATTTTCATTACTAAATCATCTTGTCAAGATATAGGAAAAAACGATATATATATATATATATATATATATATATATATATATATATATATATATATATATATATATATATATATATATATATATATATATATATATATATATATATATATGAGTATAACCATATTTACATTTTAACATCCGACAATAACATTTTCATTACTAAATCATCTTGTCAAGATATAGAAAAAAACGATTTCTTTCATTCTCTTTATTTATTAAAAATAGATTTACAACTTCATGTCATGTTGACGTTCATTATGTTAAAATAGTAATAGAATTATTGGGAACGCTTACAACCATAAAAATAACAATCACTCAAACTTCACATTTCTATTATTGTAGGGTTAATATAGTTCTTGATATTTCTTTAGTATTTTAATGATTTTTTTCAAATAAATCGAGCAAAAATGATTTAGACACTTTACTTATCAGATACACAAATCGGTGAATGAGCAAAATAAATTTGTTAAGTTATTTAAGTGTGATAAATATTCAAATAAATTTATAAAGGATTACAAGGATATTATTTCTGAATGTGGGATAAAGTGATGGGCTCCTCTAAAAAATTTATAAATTTAAATAACAAAAATTATTATTAAATGAGAAAATGTTAATACTGGAGCACAAACCGAGTAATGAAACTGAAACAAATCAAAGAAACTGTATCCAATTGAAACAACTTTTGGTACACGAAAAGGAATGTTTATGACATGATTTACGAGGTCTTCATGAAATATAGCGCTTGTACATATGCAACATCAGATGGACAAATGAATGTTTACAACAAATTTACATTGTATAAGAAACGTTGTTTGTATGAGAAAAAATTGTTACAATTGACATATTCACTTCGAATTACAATTGGAACAAATAAGTAAGAATGCTCCATTCGGCTATGAAGAAAATTAAATACCCTTCACCACTTACACTATGCAAAAATGATTTGAATATATTGCACCAACATTTTTTTCGTTCATCAGCTTAATTTCCAATTACGGAAAAAGGCCAACATACAGAGCTACAGATTTTAATGACCCATATTATTATGGCAAAAAAAGAAATTTCCTATATAAGATGCAATATATACCACAGGAATGAAAAACCGAGTCGTAAATGAAGCATTGGTCACAAAGAAAAACTTCGATAATAAGGAACATCAACACTTTGAGACAACAGTGACAACAATTATGGTTTCGAAATTGACGGTTGTGGCAGCACCCAGCCAAATATGTGATGTGATATTCGGACACAACGTGTATCAATTACTTCAGACTAGATAACTGAGGAATATTATACAATCATCCCATTACAGGTGAGGTAAAGTGAACAACTGAGACGTTAAGAAATCAGGTGAAGATGGAAATTCTACTTCAAAGCAGTAGTTGAATCTTTTTTCACTCATCGTATTTTCGAGGATAATGCGAATCATCAGGGTTATATACAAGAATACAAATTTATTTGCTTTGCAACGAAAATGTCTGCCAAGTATTCCAAGTAATTGTTGGAGTAAATTATGGATTCACGCTATTAACTCAGCATCTCTTCAGGGAGAAGAGGAATTGTGTATAGTTTCTCACATTGACTTGAGGATTTGGATTAGACGATAATAATCCTCTCTCGCATGAGATATCAAACATGCAAGCAAAACAATTAGAAGACTTCTGCTATCTTATTAGCAAGCAAGACGTAAATAACAAGCTGAATAAAGCGGAATTAGCATTATTACAATTCATATGGAGAAGCTTAAAATTATCCTGATGAACAAAACTGAGAACACTCATCGCATTAATAATATTTGTTGTACGATAACAGGTTTTTATCACTAATTTCCAATTCTGTGCTAATGACATCAAATACATGGATATGTGGACACTACTAACATTTTGTCATACTTTCAGAAAACAAAGTTCAACAATTATGGCATTTGAGAGGAATTGCAAAAGTTTAAAACGATTCCACGCAATATTTAGAAAAACGCAATCAGACATGAATGGAGGGAAAAAACTGCAGAAAAATGTGTCTTATAAAAGCTAAATTGTGTGGGCAGTATATACGGATCCTTCAAGCTAAACTTAAAGATCTAAACTCGGTGAAATTAAGTCGTGTTATTAACTGGAAATCAACGCAAATTGAATTCTAAGATCAGCAAAATCTGTTTTGCAACTAAAAAGTCATAGAACCGAAAATGAAGGAATAATTCCGATTAAATTTTTCGAATAAAAAAAATCAAATCATTTAAATAACTTTTTTTCTCCACGTTTTTTTCAAAATAACTTGCACGCTGATATGGGAAAGATCCCATAATACCAAATGCTGACAAGCTAATACGTCATCATATATTTGGAACCAATGTACATTACGAATTTGAACTTTAGAAATTCGGGGTGTACATAATTATATTTCATATTATTTTTAAGACAATACATTAAATCCATTTGGTTAACGATTGCTTGACTAACGTTAATGTCATTAAAGAACAACTGAAACTTTTCAGCCATTTCTACATAACCAAAATCAGATATTTTTATACCCTACACCATCAGATTTTTGTTTACCATTGGCTGACTATCCACGTAAAGCTTTGTTCGGGTCAGGTTCAGTTTTGATAGTTTTAATAATTCATCGTAGCAGTCATTTACAATTATCAATGTGGGAAGAGTATTTCATAGGGCTTAATATGGACCCATGATAATATAATTTATAAAATATATTTAAAATAGTTAGGAAATTTATTGTGTCAAATTTCAATAGAATTGGTTCAAATTTAAGACTTTTATAACCTATAAATAATATTCCGGGAAGCGACCTTATATGAGAGCTGGATAAAATAATGACCCCAGAACAATATGACTTTTGTGGATTTATTATTGCATCAAAGTAAGTATATGTGACAAATTTCAGTAAATTATCTTAAAAATTGCGGCCTATTTGACACACAGAGTTTGGGTGTATCAAAATTTTTTCCTTGCTAAAAAATCGATATAGCTTGTTTTAAATAGGAAACAATAACAAATAATGTGGTCAAATTTCATTCATTTCGGGCAATTATTCTATTCGCATCAAATCAAGTCAGATTTTGATTTGATGCGATAATAAATATACATTGTAGGATTTGTGATGATTCCTTCTTGGCGTTATACACGGAATAACAAAATTAATATAACACTTGTGGTGATGGAGGGTATAAAATTACTATCATAGTTTGATCTGTATAAATTGCCATCTTTATTATTTCGGAAAGTCTTAACAATAATCGTTATTGTACTAATTACGAAAATTAATTAATATAATTAAAAACAGTAATAGTTATTGAAGTTGATTGAAATAATTAAAAAAATAACTGACATAATTAAAAAATATATTATTAATTTAATTTATATAATCATTTTGTTGTTAAGAGCAAAACCAAATAAAAATATAATTAATATAAGCAATTTTGTAAATGAACTTAATTTTTTCAGTGTATAACTTATAACTTTCAATGCATTTCAACTTAAATTCAAATTTATACCCTTAAGTGTGTAATAAGATGAAATTAAAACAATTATGGTTTATTTACATAACTACGAAATTCTTTAAAAAACTGAATCCCTTTTAATAAATTTCTCTATTGATGGGTACGATTTCCGTAATATTGTTATTTGTATATGGACAAAGGCTTTCTCGAATTCCTAATACAAGAAAAGCATATGGAAGCTTCACTGAAAAGGTTTTAAAGTTTATTTCCGAACTTTTGCTCTGGTAAACACATTCGAGAAATTATTGATAAATTTATTAGTTATAAAGTTAATTTTCAAATGTTCCTTTCTTAATAATTCAGGACCTCTATTGTTATGTATTCAATCCATCATTCTCTCCTCCTGCAAGTCAATCAATCAGTCACATAAATTTTATTTATATTGACATTTCAATGGAACATTTTTGAAATGCATTTGCAGAATCTTTATTAGAGAAGTGTTCATAAATAAAATAGACAATAGAATAATATTTGAAATATTTGCAGTTATTAAAAACAGAGTGACACAAATATTTTGCTACAATCTATAGAAAATAATGGAAGTTTAAAAATTTAAATCGAAATTCTTATTGCAAAATCTATTTTTATTTTTATATTAAAATTAAATCTCTTTTTAATTCTAATGTAAATTAAAAGTTATATGAAAGTTAAAATATCTTAAAAAAACAAAAATTGAGATTTTTTATTGGTCCACATTTATTGGAGCAATAGAAAAGCCGTTACCATGTGATTGGAAACATGTTAGGGGTTTTAAAAACTGAATTTTGTTTTACAATTCAGGTTTTGGGATTTTTGGAACAAACATGTACATTTTTTATAAAAACAGAATCAAATCTGAGAAGGTCTGCAGCCCTAAAGAGCTTTTGGATACAAGATTTAAATTAAAAATTGTCATATATAGAAAAGTGCACAATTTATATATGTTTGTATCTGAATTTTGAAGAGATATTTATATCTATTTAATTGATTTCCATATGAAAAATAATAATTTTTTATAGCCTCCACCATCACAAATCGGTTATTATATTATGCGATATAGACGTATATTTGAGGCAACTTCTATGTTCCAGCTAAGGACTTTCGAAAAGTTTTCAATTATAAATCGATGAATTAGCATGAAATTTAACATAATATTAATTTATATTACTCATCACTATTTCAAAACTTGTCAAAATCGCTTCAGTAAAAAAGAAGAAGTTGTAGCCAAAAATGTTACTAATATGATGGCTTATTAAGTGTTACTATATTATACTTAAAAAGTCTTTTTATCGCATTTGTGAGTACTTGTGCAATAGAATATATACGCTCATAAACACGCATTTGTGGTGGAGCCGAATATAGCTTTCTTACATCTTTTCATACCCACCACTACAAGTGGTATCGAGGGTATTTGAATTTCGTCATTTCGTATGCTACACCAAGTAAGAATCGTCACAGACCTCACAAAGTATATATTCTTGCACCAAATCAAAATATGAGTCGAATTAGTTATGTCCGTCTGTCTGATGTTTGCACTCTCACATTCACATTAATATATAATATAGAGCTTAATAAAGTTTGTCTTGAGAAGTTTTCTATTTAAACTAAGTAAAATAAGTTTACTATATTAAGATGTTTAAACCGATATCTGAAGTAGCCCTAAATTCAAGAGAAGAACAACAAAATGATTAAAATCTATTCAGTATTTTATGTTTCATCAAAGTTTCTTTGTTATATTTAAGAAAACACTCATACATATTTTAGCTGTTGTGATTGTGTACGTACCTAAACTGTATGTACGTAAAATAACGTATTTACTTCATACGCATTTAGATGGAGGGTTTTGAAGATTTGGTGTAGCAGAATTTAGCATTCTTACTTGTTTCCATACAAATGTCCTTCCGGAAGGGGTTTTATGTTATTAAAACATAAAAATAAATAAAAATAAAGTTCTCATACAGACCAACTTTCGAATTTTTAAATCTCTTCAAATTTTGCGAGGATCGGTGCTTTATATCTTGTAGAATCCATACGAATCCCAAATCCGAATGTCACATTACTTATTTTTTTTTATCTTAAATAAGTATATTTTGTATAAAGCGCAAAACTCAATCTTACGAAGGTCTGTCCAAAATGATTGACTTGATTTTCAGAACACAATTTTTCACTTGTTTAATTTTTTTTTGTAGCAAATATTTCATGTTCCTCTGTAATGAAATAATATTGTATATTAAAATAGAGAAAGAGTCATACATATTTTCAATATCACAAATCGATTGCAATTTCGTATAAAGTCTATATAACTGTTTTAAACTAAAATATTAGTAGAATAAATACCTCTCATTTACCAATACATAAAGGTAAGTATATCTATGAATATATAGTTAATTTAAACTATTATTATGAACATTTCATATGTTTAATTTTGGTTAGTAACTAAATACGTACAAAATTCAAATATCATTAGAACAGATATAATCGCCTTATAACTCTAATTAAATTTGATGGTCTATAATTTTATTAATAATCGTAATATTAAATAATTAATTGCAAATTTTGGTATGACAATATCAATCAAAATTATGTTTAATACGTTTATTAAAGAGTGAGATTGAAAAATTCTTAACACACCTTTTTCATTGAACTTTTAATCCAAGTCGTATATGATTTTTATAACCTCCACCACCACAATTGATGAAGAGGGTACAATAGATTTGTCATTCTGTGTGAAACCCTAAGAAGGAATTATCTGAGCAATGTCCGTTTGTCTGTACGTCTGTATAACGATCTGTCCGTATGTCCATCTGTATGTCTGTCTGTATGTCCATCTGCATGTCCGTCTGTATGTCTGTCTGTCCGTTTGCCTGTCCATCTGTCTGTTGTTGTCACTCTCACATCTACAATAATTGACAGAGCTTCATGAAAATCGGCCTGACTATTTGTTTTAAACCAAAGAAATCAGTTCAGTATATTAAAAAATATAGACCGATATCTGAGGAAACCTTCAAGTTCATGCAAAAAACTTTCGTAAAACTGTTAATTATATATCGACAAGTTAGAATGAAAATTTTCCGTAATGTCAAAAAAATGAGTGACCTGAAAAAAGTTCGTTCTAAAAGTTTTAATAATTAAAAAAAAACAACAACTTGGTCTTACAAAAAGTTGGCCAAACATTTAGAGGTCTGCCATCAAACTATTTCCAATGTTATTAAACAGTGCAGAAAGAACTTGTCCGTTGGTAAAAATAAAAAAAGCAAAGTGCTCGGAGTGTTTGATACGAAATATTAATATGAATGGAGGTTTAAAAATACGCAAGACTCTAAGATTTTCGGATAGCATCGCTGCTTAAAATTTAAAGGCCAAACATTAAGCACGGGAATTAAAGTCAAGTTTTCAAAAAACATACTGTATTTTTGGCGTTTTTTTTTTTTGTTTGCAATTTTCTGGTCAATAATTTGTAACGTTTTATCGTCGTCTGAAGTAGTTCAGTCGCGTCAAGGGTCAAGTTACGATATCCATGAAACTTAATAAGAAGACCATCAATTTACTCTTTCTGAGTTTAATTATAATTATTACAATTTCATTTATTTTAAACAATTAACGAGCAGCTGAATCGTAGGGATTCAGTCGATTGCTTCAATACTGGCTGGTGGCGATTGTGGAATCTCTCTGGATTGTTGATTATTTAATCACTTAAGACTAATAAATTCCCAATAATACAATGGCCCCAAAATCGGAGATACAATAATCAGGATAGTAAATGAAAAAGTCAGCCCAAATCGATGTTCCGAAGCAGTCAACCAATGTTGCTTTGCAAGGTACTTTCCTGATACTCGGCGAAGGACCAGGTCTTGGAGATGCAGTAATTAATTTAACATTATAATGTGTCTTGCAGTAAAGACAAATTATCTTGGCTTCAATTAAAATTTGATTACTTATTAAGAAATTATTACTAACTGAATGAGAATTATATTTGTTAATTGCGTTAATAACGCAAAACTGGTTTCTGACTAACATTAATGTTGATGTGGTTGTATCAACGAAAGGGAATAATAACAATAACAGTAATGAATTTGAACGTTTAAGTTTAAACGTTGTTACAAATTTTGTGTTGCTGATGTTCAAAGAAATGTTAGAAAAATATGCAGTTTCAAACATTTGTTACAACGGGCCCTTCAAATACCGAAATTTACTTCAAGTGATGTTAACAAAAAAGGCGTCTTCCATTCATCAGACTTCATAATATGCCCACTTATTTTTGTCCTATGTTGTCATTTTGTTAGTTTGGTGTATAATATGGCATTTGTACCAAGAAAGGGAAATCCTTCCAACTGCCCGAAACTAACGCCAATGGAAAGATATATTCTTAAAGGAGAATTGAAGGGTACAAAAGAGGAGCACATAGGTGTAGTAGAATTTAAACGGAAATGGTATAGAGCAAAGTGACAGAAAGCAGTATAAAGACGTTATTGGAAGGATTTTCCAAAACAGTTAAAAATCTCATCACTAGTGTTTTGTGGTTTCGTTTCGTTTTTATTAAAAATTTTTCGATCTCACTCCTTAGGTTTATGTTTAATATATATACTTAATATTCTTATTGTTATTTAAATATATTTGTTGGTGACCAAACTTAAGTACAAAGCAAATATTTAGATAATAATTTGAATAATGATTTTACTTAAAATAAGATATCAAAATTTTCTTATTATTATAGTGTTTATTTACTTATGGGTGGTGTGTATATATGTACAGATCTTTGTATATACTTAAATGTATAATAATTATATTTATTTTGAAATTTATATGTGTATAAGTGTAATTAGATTGTATTAATAACATGTTTTTACTTATGTTTGTATGTGGTTGTGTAGTTATTGTGTGTTAAGTATTTACTTTAATCTTAAAAGATTTCAAGTTTATCGAAATTAAGAAATATTAAAGTAAATAAATACTCAACCAAATTATTGGTTCTCACACAATAGAATATTATATAACTACAGTCAATATCAAATTATAAGGATATTCGATTAGGATAATTTGAGGTATATAAAAAAATAATACTTGCGGCTCTCATATGCACGTCCATGGAAGATCTGTGAAAATTGCAGTGCGCGTTTAATCACATCATTGTTAAGTAAACATTGGGGTGTTTCGTATTAATGTAAAAATCCCTCAAACAACAATCTTGTATTTCGTTGGAATCACTAATTAAAATTTTTCTAGACCTACTGTGTCGCAGCAATAAGTTATGTCCAAGATGATGTTTAGGTAAGTATTTTTAAAGAATTCCTTTAAATTCTTACCTAACCATAAGTATTTTTAAGGATACTCATCTTCAGAATCTTTGACACTCGCTAAACCTCACAATTTGATGGATAGGACTAGAGTAATATGTTTCCTTAATATTGATTATCGAGTTTCTAGAGAACTATACCAGCGAGAGTTTTCTAGTTTGGTCTATTCACTTTCTCAAGGAGCATTTTTATAAGACAAATTACTGGATGGATAGGATCAAGAAGAGAGGTAGCTCCAATACAAAGCAAATACTGATTATCTACTATATAAATAACAGTGGAAATAATTGTCAAATTTGGTATCAATAACTTTCTCAAGGAACAGATTTAGAAGACAGAATATAAGATGTATAGGATAGGCGGACAGGTAGCTAACACTTTGAGTTTCCAAAACTATATTCCAATTTCAAAGACTTTGTGATTTGAGAACTTTTAGAAATTCAAGTTTATGATTAAAAGTAGGGTCATATTCGGAGGATACTTAGCCTATAAGACCAGCTCTATAAGATTTATTAGTCAATTAGAATTGTTTTAACTGTTTCAATATGACATCTATCCGAATAAAAATTAAGCTACGACACATATTCTGGATATGGTATAATGATATATATAGGCCGACAATATCCACTTAGGAGTAAAAGTAAAATAAGCATATTTTTGTTCATTTAATCGAATATACAATGTCTCAGCTCAGGATTGCCGTGTCGTTGGTAAAATTAAATTAGACCAAAAATATAAATTGCTTATTGTATACTCACTACTTAGATATCAAAGCAGCAATTAAATTCCATAAGTACTTTAATGATCTCATCAATATATCTGGACTACCAAATATACACTTGCAGCGATATAAATAATTCCATTTACCAACTTACTTATGCTGCGAGACAGTTTTTATTAATGTATGAATAATTTAGTTTTGTTCTCTGCGCTATGAGCCAAAGCACATCTGCATTCCCTAAAGGACTTTGTGCCTCTCACGGTGTTTTACCTCTTTTAACTGCTCCTTAAATGAAAAAAGAAATTTGTATCTTTGTTATTTGTAAAATATATTGTTTGTAAAACTTCCCTTTAAGGATATTCCCTTCTACTGTAAGAGACGCTCTTCTTTCTTCCTGAACACAACCTGAGTTTTTCAGCTAGCGATTTCGTTTGATGCCATTCTTTTTGTGTATAGATTAGACTTATTGGTCCATATGATGATATCATATATAATTCTATGGAATATTACAGACATCAAAACTATGCAATAGATGTTGGATTACTGGTGACGTAATCGAATCATATCTAGGAGACTTTCTCAAAATCATATTTTCTTTAAGATCTCATCAATATCCTCTGAGATAACAATAACAGCCTCGTAGTACGATACGTTATACTTTATTTCGTTATTTGTTAGCGAATTAGGCTGAAAGACAGTGCTCAAATGATTTAGCTCTGTCTTCAGCACTGCGAACCCAAGTGCTGTCAGTATTCCGTAATTGATTTTCTGCCCCTTTCGGTGTTTTAGAATTTATCGCTGCCCAACAAAGGGAAAATTTTTATAAATTTGTAATTTTTCAAACTTCCAATATATTTCCTGTTTAGGATGTTCTCTTTCACATTCACATCAATTAATTAATTTCAGATATTCTCTCTCTGTCTCTCCCTTCTACCAAATATTTCTTTTTGACTGTCATCATCATTACACAAACCCATAACATCAATACCGACCTCAAATGGGGGTATGTATTTGGAAAATAGTTTTATTATTGTTCCGTTGTTTAACTTGTTAACTGTTATTGTATTTATTTCGGGGAAATATAACATTTGTAATGACAGCAGCATGATAAACGAACACCTGTTAATAATTTGTCATAAACTTTCAATAACAAAGTAATAAAGAAAACTGTAAAAGAGAGACAAAAATAATGTAAATGTGTGCTGTTGCTGCTTTTGGTTTTTCCCCATGACAGTGGTTAAAGGAAGAAATAAACCAATTTGAGAAAACTAATGGAAAACAGTTCCAATTGAATACTTAAATTTCCTTGTACCCACCACCCATAAATAAGTTGTAGGAATTTCCCAGATATTCCGTGACTTTCACTTAACCACTGTTCGTTCTTCTTTACTTAGAACAGCGAAATAACTAAACAATAGATAGATTTTTGGTAAAATTTTCATTTTCATTCGTTGTTTTTGTTGTTGATTTCCAAAAATTTTGTTAACCAAATTGTCTAACAACTACAACAATGATAACGGGAAAATTTCTAACTAACAAATACATGTCAACACCATTTGTTAGAATTCATAACAAATTTTAATATGTTTGTTCTCGTATGTGGTTGTATGTGTATTTGTTGGCAAAGTACTAGTTATTTGTTTGTTTTTGTTCTTTTTCTTTTTTGAAAATTTGTGGGAATGTAATATAAAGGAGTATATTGTAAACCAAGAAAAGAGAAATTCGCCATAAAATTAGTGTTTTTTAGTCCTAAAAACTTTTCCAACTGCAGTTCACGCCGTAAATTTTGGCATCAGTGTTTTATATTAAAATTATTATTTTGATATAACTTCTTATCTTTAAGGGAAAAAAGCAGTTCACGCCCTAAATTGTGGGATCAGTGTTTTATATCAAAATGGTTATAGACAGTATTAAGGGACTTGAACAAAACCCTACTTCGCTTTTTGCTTTTAATACCTTAAAACTCCAGTCATGCTGACTTCGTTACTTGTATCGATGCCAAATCAATATTGAGGAGATTAAAACACGATTTCAAAGCGATTAATTTTTTAGATGTTGGACCGATATTTTTGAAATTCGTCAAACATATTAATGCGAAGTCGAAAATAGCAGTGCCTTATTACTCTAAAATCTTTTAATACATACAGTATCAACATAATAGTTCTTAAATTGGAGCTTTAGACTAAAATGTACCGATGTTTGTAAAATCCATCACACATATAAGCAAGTACACACTATAACTCAGGTACGGAAAAAATATGCACCGGCCATACTTCAATATCATAAAACTTCAAAAAACATTTTATAGATATTTATGCCGCTTGAGATGATTTTGAAAGTAGCGAAGTGAGGAGAGGAAGAAATTACGGACCGATCACGTAAAATTTGGTATAGTATTTCGAATTATTTCAAATATGGGTGTGTCAGACGGTATTTGTGGACCGGACAGCCTGAAATGAAGATTTGGTCTAATAACATATAAACTGTGGTCAAATTCAGTTAAAATATTTTGATGTCATGGAGATTTATGAACAATAAACTCCATTCTTGAGATATTGAATCGATCTTAACCTGTTTCATAGAACATTGTTCTTAAAATAAAATTTACCAAATTGTATCGAAATACGTCCAAGATGACAGTCATATGCGAATCGCACGGGTGGAAATGTTTCAGTTGATTCAGAACTCTGCATCAATTGGTACATTTAATAGGTTTTCATGATACAAATATTAGCCTACTACGACAATTGAATCTTCGTTCCAGAATGACCCGAGTTACACTCGACCAAAGATTCTCTACCCAGTGAAATGTCTTTCCCCATGAAATAATTTTGTGTTAGTGTAGGGTATAATGAAGTTATACATATCTCACTTACTGTGTAATATATACTTTAGTAAATATTAAGTATACGCCATAGTTCCATTTGAAAATATTACCAAATCTATATATTTAAAAGCTTCAAACTCTATTAACGGTAAGGTTTTCGACTGCTACAATATTAGTTGAAATGACAGGAAAGAAAGTATCTTAACCAGTGTTACCTTTAAGATTTTTCAAAAACTCGTACAAAAGAGGATTTTTAAAATAAAGGCGCATCTTAAATGTCCCAACAATTTAATTTTAACAAAAACTAATACCTGTGAATAGTTTCAAGTTATGAATTTGTTCTATTACCGTTTATATTATAGAAATATCCTTGAATAGTAACCAACAATTAGGTTTTAACATTTTAAAATTTGAACATTTAATTTTTTTTCAGTTTCTATTAAATATTTCTTAGTAATTCCGTTGGTAAAATTTTTATGATTCTATTGCTCTAGATTTTAATTTTTCATCCATAGTTTATATTAATTATTTTTTTAAAACGCACGCAGTTGAAAAAGTCAAAGACTAAAGTCGGACCAACGATAACACTGATCCGCCCATACAAATGAAATACATTCATACGTTATAACAAAGACACTTACACTTTGGGTCTTAACTGAACATATTGTGTTAAATTATATCAAGTTGTAGGAGCGATGCAGAAATAATTAATTATTATTTCTGAACATAATTTAATATCAAGGATTTTATTCCTCCCGCCATATCTAAAAATTACGTAAACCGTAATACTTTCGTTTAAACACACAATCCACAAGTCCAATTTCATAAAAATTTAAAATCTAATATTTCGGAATTTTTCAAAAAAATTTAGTCTATAATATTATCTATAATAAAATTTGGCACATGGTTCAGTGCGGTTATATAGCCAGTATCCATTTAGACCCCTCTTTTCTCCAATCGCACTGTCTGACACATATTTTATCTATGCTCTTCATTTACCCTGATGAAGTGCAATAATAACCAAGATTTGATCTCTCTGATGTCAGAAATATTCAAGTATTTTAATTCTTCAATTAGACAAGGTAGGGCATTCACATAAATAATTAAAAATGTTCTCAACATCTTCCCACACCATCTATATACGAATACAAAGGGCATTGAAAACTTTAAATAATTGATTCCTCTTCATTCCTTGAAGAGTGTGTGTTAGTAATGATAAGATTCGTTTAATGTTCTGAGTAATGTCGAATAAGGGTGAAAATATCCGTTGCCGTCAATTCCGAAGGAAGATATATATCTAAATATTATTATGGCAAGGTAACCAGTAAAGACTAATGTTTTGCTGTTCCCGAAGAGCTGACATCTGCAGGCAACTTTAGCCCCAATATTATTATCATTTAGATCGAGATTTCTTCAGAAAAGATATATACTTAGATATGACCTCATTTCAAAAATATAAATTGGTAAGCAGTGAGATCTGACCATTAGATAATAATGTGAGTATGCCAACAACAGATATCAAAATTCAAATCAGATCAAAAATCGAATTTTATCCAAGAATAAATACAATTTATGAGTTCGTAGATAATTCCTCCTTTTCGGTGCAAACGGAATGATTTTATTCTGGGCTTGACTAGAAATGAACGAATTGAATGACCATATGGAATACCATTTATGTAGAGATTAGGGGAAATCATGAATTAGTCATTGCTAATTTAAAAAGGCTACGGCATTGGGCAAAGATAATTACTCATAAAAATTTGATTAAGTTATCTTGAAATATTTTGGTTCGTTTCGACCATAAGCGCTTACTACCAAACCAGATATGGTGGTTCAATATATAATTAAGTAGTGGAGTTCTATCTGACCCAGAAACTGGTCTCCTAAATTTATTTATCCTTTTACAAAAATTTTGCTCACTTTTTGAATTATTTTAATAATTTAGAGTTGTACAGATGGCAAAGAACAATCATATTTTCGAAGCTGAATTCCACATTAAATTGGAGGGTGTCCAACTTAATATTTCAAAGCCTAGAAAAACAGGCTAAATGGAAATTAGATACCAAAGCTTTGGTCATATAGAATTGACTATTTCCGAAGAACTTAGGATTTTGGTACAATTAAAATTTTTATTACTCTTACAATCTGACCCATAATTTTCGTCATAAGATTAAATCTGATTTCTCTTGAATAACACTTAACAGAAATAATTAATGTTTCTAATCCTTTAAGTCTCTGCCAAAACTTTTGTAAACTATTCCTATCAGCAACAAATTTTATAAAACATAAGAGCATTTATAATTTTATCACTATATATATGAACATATACATGTGTGTGTGTAACACCACACACACACACACATAACCAACATATATCCTTAACATCGTTCATTTCATTTCATTTCATTTCATTTTAAAAGTAATGGTTTCTTTATTAGCATAACAATTCCATGATGAATATTTAAGCAAATAAAATGATTTTTAACTTAGAAATTTTTGAATCTGAACATGTTTGCCAAGTGATGTTTATTAAATAAACACACATACACACATATATTTACCATAATAAACGTCCTATAGAAAACAATAAAAATATGCATAAATATCATGTTGTATAATATTCATTTATATAAACACACACATGTACACATCCATTTTAATGTCAAAAAGTTATTGTGTAAAGAAAAGTTTTGTGTTATTTTTTTTTTGTGATTGTGTTGCTATTTTGGTTAGAAAAACATAAAGAGGGAAATAACAAAAATCAACCAAAATCATCACTAATATTCAAATAGAAACTTTAGACAACAGAAAATTTGTATGTGAATACACATTAACATATGTTTCTATCATTTCAATACACAAATATGAGAAAACAACTTATAATAGACTAATACTTACATAAACCCACAAAAGGAAGAATTAGCTTAGGTGTGTATGTGTGTGTGAATGCGAATGTGTTGCCAGAAAAGTTGCTGATAAATTTTGTTTCTTATTGTTTTTTGTTTTAGGAAGGTGTTTGAAAAATTTAAAAAGTTTCACATTGTTAAATCAATGTTGTACAGTGGGTCCAAAGGCGTTTTTATATAATTCTTTGCAAAATTTCACATGCTATAGAGAATAATCAATCGATGAACCTACAGTACAGAACTGCAACTGAACCAGAACTGCACTAGAACTGAACTAGAACTGAACCAGAACTGAACTAGAACTGAACTAGAACTGAACTAGAACTGAACCAGAACTGAACCAGAACTGAACTAGAACTGAATTAGAACTGAACCAGAACTGAACTAGAACTGAACCAGAACTGAATTAGAACTGAACTAGAACTGAACTAGAATTGAACTAGAACTAAACTTGAACTGAACTAGAACTGAATTAGAACTGAATTAGAACTGAACTAGAACTGAACCAGAACTGAACCAGAACTGAACTAGAACTGAACCAGAACTGAACTAGAACTGAACTAGAACTGAACCAAAACTGAACTAGAACTGAACCAGAACTGAACTAGAACTGAACTAGAACTGAACTAGAACTGAACTAGAACTGAACTAGAACTGAACTAGAACTGAACTAGAACTGAACTAGAACTGAACTAGAACTGAACTAGAACTGAACTAGAACTGAACTAGAACTGAACTAGAACTGAACTAGAACTGAACCAGAACTGAACCAGAACTGAACTAGAACTGAATTAGAACTGAACCAGAACTGAACTAGAACTGAACCAGAACTGAATTAGAACTGAACTAGAACTGAACTAGAATTGAACTAGAACTAAACTAGAACTGAACTAGAACTGAATTAGAACTGAATTAGAACTGAACTAGAACTGAACCAGAACTGAACTAGAACTGAACCAGAACTGAACTAGAACTGAACTAGAACTGAACTAGAACTGAACTAGAACTGAACTAGAACTGAAACTGGAAGAGAACTAAACTATAAACTAGAACTGAAATAGAACCATAAATGGTTGGGGTGTTATTCATTTGTGCTGATGTTTGTAACGTAGCGGAAAAGTGGTGTTATAACATGCTCGAATTATTTTCAATATCAATTGAACGATATATGTGGATCTGTCTGTCCAACTGGCTGTCCATGTAAGCACTTTAAATACTCTATATGCAATTTTAGAAATATCTAGATGAAGTTTGGCACATTTTATATATCAGGGTCAAGGTCAATTTCCAGTGAAATTAGTCATATTCCGTATAATATTTCAGGTAGCTCCCACTCAAATATCCTCCCCCTATGCAGTTTTAAGGTCATAAAATTCGTAAATATAAAGTAACTTTAATGAACTTAAACAAGTCTTATGTAATTCCTAAATGATGTGCCAAATTATACGAGAATCGGTTCATTGTTTCTTATAAGACCCATATAAATCCCTACCAAAAATCAGTTTGAAAGAATGAAATCGTACATATGCGTTGGTGTTGTAATCATAATTTGTCAAATTAAGATTAATATAAGCAGAAATCTGTGCAAATATTAACATAATAACATTTCAGAAATAAAATTTAAAAGCAAAAATTTCACATAAATATTACCATAATGTTTCGCACACTTAAGCATAAAAGAAGCAAATTATGCGAGGGTCATTCTCCTGTGTTTAGTCAACCCAACATTGTTTATAAATCCAACTATCCTGTGAGAAAGTAGCCAATATTTTCCACAAAAATGTTGATCCCGCTCCACTGTTCCTTAAAGTCACATATTTACATATTTATCATATATGCACACATATACAAGTCTTATTTAAACATCTAACAAAAATATTTTGTTTTCATTTATATTTGTGAAACAAAATTAAATAAATATCAACCAGAAATAAAAAAAACTTTTTTTTGCCAAAAGTTTCTAAGAATTTGAAGAGTTCTTTTAATTTAGCATCACAGATGTATATTTGACTTGAGGTAAATTCTTAAGACAAGTTATGAAGTATTTAAGTTTGTCATCGTTAAAATAAATATTTGTTATTTATCTTATCGTATCTTTCACATACCAAAAATAGAAAAAAGATATAGTAAATTTGTTTTTCTTTAGGATTTGGATAAGATCTTCTATTTTCATATCTTTGTAATCATATGGAAAAGTTTTAAATTGAAATTTATCTAGAATAATTTACTGGGAATTTTTATGAACACAAAATTTAAATTTGTCACAAATTAAAATATAAATATGTTTCGAAAATATATTTCTTTTATTTATAGAAGTTTAAACAAGATTTTTTGGTTTCAATATTATATGGAATATGTATTGGTGTATATTAGGGTCTTGAAAATCTAAGACTTCATTTGAGTGTAGCGTATTAATATTTTCTATACAGAAAAGTGTCAGAATGTTTTATTTGGTTATGGCGAATTTTAAGTACTCCCAATATGTCACACATACACAGTGTTACACTCACAAACACATGCAATATATATACATTCCTATATCCTCTAAATGGTAAAGTTGGCCATTAAATTTGAAAATCCTAAGGGAAATCATCTAAAACCCCGTGTACTTGACATGCTTACATCCACAAAATTTAACAAAGATTAATGAAATGTGACATATTTACTTCTTATTTTATTTTTCTAAAATTGTTTTGGTCATTGATCGATAACTGAGACAATCACCCACAACTGATAAATTTTATTTCTAACAAAAAGTTCAAAAAACTTTTATGAAATTTAGCACATAAATAATTCTTGTAATGTGAAACACTATAAAATTTGTGGATAGGGCAAGGGGTAGTGGTAACCCCTTGCAAACGAAAAATGTACTACATTTTCGTATTAACGAACAATTTTCATGGAAAGTTCTAACAGATTTTTATTTTAATTAACATTCTTCAAATTGCAGAATTTTCTTCAAATGTACTAAAAAAAATTTATCAAGGAAAATTTCTCGGTAAAAGATGTTAAATTTAATAAAATTAATAATATAATTAAATAAAATAATTAACAAAAAGTATGTTACATCAACGGATTTTAAGTAAAAAAGTTAGTAAGGCATCGTATGTAATATAACGCACAAATTTATTCAACTCTACGTACTAAAATTAATTTAACTTGAACAAAATTTTTATTTATTTAGCGATATTTTTCGTCTAATATTTTTTTATATTTTCTTTGACTACTGAATATTGAAACCAAAGAAGGAAAATATTTTATATAACATTTTAATCAATATGATTAAAATTAAAGAATATTTTACATAAATTCATGAAAATACAAATTGAAGATTAGCTGATCAACCCAAATATTTAAGTAACTTTTTTATCAGAAATACAAATAGGTCGGCTCACTACCGTTCTATACCATTGCAACATTTTCCGTTATCTGTTACCGTTTTCTTTATTATTTAATTATTATCTAAAACTAGATTTTACTAGGTACGCTTTGGCCTGCACACAAATTTTAAATCAGTCCCAGATCTCGGGAAGAATTTCCAGAATTCAGAAATATCTCGTCTATTAAATATAATTGGGACAAACTTCCGCGCTGTATTTACATTATACATATTCGATTAATCAATATTTTAATTGTATTTTGTCAACGCTCTCCTCTGATCCTATCCGTCTAAATTTTTTACAGTTCTTGAGATATTCCGAATCAACAGTTTCTTTTTTCAGTGGAGTACTCTTCCTTGGTCCTTAATAGTTTATGTATTAATTTATTACAGCAATCTAACGTAATTCTTTTTCAATTAAACTAAATTTAACACATTTAATATAAAAATGACATTTATATTGAATAAAATTCATCAATATAAATAAATTATTTTTGTCAACTTTAATAATGTATTGTTCAAATTGAATAATATTTATTCAAATTAACCACATTTTTATTAACGAATGTAAATAGTCATATTGACAATTTTTCGTAAATTTTAAGAACTTATGAAAAATTAACGAAAGTTTTCATTATGATGAATAAAGTTTTTATTGTATACCCTCTTTCGTTGTTTTAACTTCCGTTTTTGGTTCAGTGAAATATAGGAAATATTAACAAATTTGGACAACAAGTAGACTAACAAAATGTTCGGTAGGGCAAAGAAAAGCGGTAGTTCTTTTACGGAATAAATTTAAAATATTATTTATCCATGAAACATGGATCACACAGATAAAACTATAATAACGAAATATTATTAACTACAAATTTACTGTTATAATGTAAGATATATTTAGTATTAAAAGTCTAATTTGTGCTTTCTCCTAAAACTTTGGGATCACGAAATAAGTCCCAATGGAAAACATGAGGTTATTCCCATTTTTTTCCCCATACAAATTGGGTTTAATTGCATAACGAATTAAGACGCAATAGATTGGAACTCTTTTTCCTATTTAAAACCACCAATTGTATATTGAATGATATAGATTGATATCTAAGACAACCTCTAAGTTCAAGCGAAGTACTTTCATAAAATTCTCATTTAAAAATCGAATTAGAATGAATGTATATATTAGCATTAGTGAATTATATCTATTTCGTTACTATTTAAAAAATTATCCGAATCGATTTAGTAGACAAAAAGTTTATAGCCAAAGATATAACAAAGTTATGTTGTATTTAAGAAAAACTTTTATATATGTATACGTTTGTGATGGTATATTTCAGTGTGTATGTACGAAACATAACGTATTAACTTTATACGCATTTTTGCTGTAGGGTGTTGAAGATTCTGCATAGCATTCCTACTTGTTAATTATCACAGAGGAGAAGTCCCTTATTACGACCGAAGACCGGTCAGGAGGAAAATGTTTTTTGCAATCCGGTTTAAAATTCCACGTAAATATTTGTGAGCATTGATGGGTCGGTCTATGTTTCTAAGCGAATCCTAAGTTAGGATTATTTATGGAAATTTTTTAGCATTTACTATTATGGCGTGACACTTAGTATTGGGAATTATTTATACTTTAGGTAGTTTGTTATAATCATATAATTGGGAATTATTATGTTGTATGGACTTATTTGAATTGAGACTTATTTTGTGGTGCCCAAAGTTTTCGGTTAGGGTACAAACAAGATTTTTAAGACTACATATATACGTTTATTAACAGCAATCTTCATGATTATTGTAACGTTAACGTGTTTTAACAAAGCATTATTGCAGATGATAAAATTTACTTACAGACCACTGTTGAGTGGTTTCCCCTTACAAACAAAT
>PYHX02000413.1:75645005-75686377 GCA_004302925.2 Cochliomyia hominivorax | reverse complement strand
CTTTTTTTCCCAAAATTGAGATAATGTTCAATTATTTTATTTTTTGAGAGTTAAAGCTCCTTGTAGAAGTAACGTGGTCTGTTATCTAATTTATGTTTTTCAAGTTGCAAACACCAGCTCATGATAAATTTCTTACACAAAAGGGTAACTATTTTGGATTAAAACCAGTTAAATAAATTTCTACTCTGGCACTGTCATAGTGAAATATATGTGTATGCTCTGTGAATATTTAACATTATTTTAAGTCTTAAAATCTTTATTGTATTTTTGTATTTCTTTGGTAAGGAGTGAGATCGAAAAATCCATAAACTACGAAACCACTAAATTAATATTTGCAATTATTATACCCTTCACCTGACCAGGTTCTAAAGGTCAGGTTTGTCATTCCGTTATAATTTCCACAATTATCGGCTTAGACGCAAAAGTATATATATTCGGGACCGGTATGAAAAATGAAATTGATTGAGTTAAGTTTGTCTGTCCGTTCCGTGTGACGGTTGAAATCAAGTTTATGAAGCCGACCCGCTTACGGCAGCTAACGGACCTAGTTGCCTTGCAGAATAATTACTTATTTTTTCCTCGATTTCAGATCGGCTTCACAAATAGCTAAGATTAAATAATTATTTATTTTCCTCGTAATTGTTGTTGGAAATAGTATTGAAAACAATAAAAATACTTTCTATTTTTTTAGCTTAAGAAACATCATGTTGACCATTCATTATGCAGCAAGAGTATTTTATTAGAAAACTTGACTTTAATTTCTGTGCCCAGTTTTTGACCTCCAATTTTTAAGGGGCCATTCCTGTCAGAACTTTTTAAGTCTTGTATGTTTTTTATAACTGCATTTGCTTTAACTTTAAGTAAACCGGGCTGCTTATCTACGAATGTGTTGGGAGCTCTTCCGAAAATGCCTCTATTTTTTGGCTTTAGAAACATCATGTGCACCATTCTTTTTAACTGGCCAAATTTTTGTAGGATCAAGTTGGGCTTTTTTAAAAATATTTAATTATCTTAGTGCGCAATTTTGTCTGATCACTCATTTTCATCAGACCAAAAATATATTTATTTGTTTGAAATTAAACATAATAACTGACTGAATCAGATTAAATTTGGGTTAAAAGTTTTAAAGAAAAACGTGTGCTAAGAATTTTTCAATCTCAGTCCTTATTACTTAATGTTCTATCATTTATATTAATTTATGTCTTTCTTGATATTTTGATATATATTTTGTAAGTAATCTTGTAATACAATAAATTACTCCATTTGGATTATATTATTATAAACGATATAAATCTAATCGCTTCTCACAAAACTCACACTCTCCTAAACACAGAACTCATAAACATAAGTTAATGAAGAAAATTTATTTCCTCATCACTTGATTAACATTTTCATTTAATTTTGTTTTTCTCTCATTTTCTATTTATATTTTATTTGATTGTATGTTAATTATAATTGATAAATTTTACTACAGGATATTTTATTCTTCTCTTTTTGTTGTATGTGTATTTCTTGTATTTATGATGTATCTTTTCTTTTTCCAATTTCTATGTTAATTTTAATTTAAATAATTTTAGTTTATTCTTGAAAGAAACTTTTATATTTAATATACAAAAGCAAAAAAACAAAACTTTATTTGCCACATTTTGACAGGCTACAGAGAAAAAGACAAAAACAAAAAGTAAATATAGACAACAAAATTTTACGCTTTAGTACCCTCAGAATATAACTTTTATCCTGTTCTTGTAGTCATAAATATAAACACCAACGCACAGTGGTCCGAAAATGCTTTTTTTGGAAACAATACTGTAACTTTGGAACTATTGAATATTTTTCTACAAAATTTGATACAAACGTTCTTAAGGCATTTTTCAATTGCTGTGAAGAAGAGCATGTTTTTTAAGGTCCCGGAATCGGGAAATAGATCTTCATAATTTGGTTCCTCGGGTATGACAATTAAAAAAAAATCGCAAAATTTTTATTTATGGTTTGATGGAAAAATACAAAATATGCTAACATATGTGGGATAACTATTACAGTTTAAGAGATATTTAGACTAAAGTTAAATTTTGAGACATTTTTGGACAGTTTTTTTAAGTATTTTTTGAACGTGGTGGGCTCTATTTTTCGTCTGGTTTCTATATACAATTCTAAATAAGTTTTGCCCAATTAACGAAGTTTTTAACTTCTCTTGGGAACGGAGAAGAACCGGCGAAATTAGTCGCATCCGGTGTTCTATCCGAGGTGTCGGAGATAGTGGTCCTCCCTTGTCCAAAGTATAGCTTAGAAATATCTATGCGAAACTTATACAACATTATTTAAAGACATGTTGGAATTGTTATTCACTTATCACATACAATACTGCAGTACATACCCATTCGGTACCGGTACATATGAAGGGTGGTGTAAAATTTCTATATAAATGTTTTTGACATTTAGTAGATCCCACAAAAATGAAGATATTTTTTATGAAATTCTAGTATAATACGAAAGAAGTTTTCCTAAGAGCAGGGCTGTTAAAATATTCCGACTATTTCAGTCCAAAATATCCAAAATTCCAATTCGGGAAAAAATTATTAAAATATAAACTTTTTTAATAAAATGGTCACTCTTCCGTTATAAAAGAGTTGGTCCATTACAGATTTCTTGAGTAGGTAGCTTGTAGGTCAAAGTATTTTCTTAACGATTCTAGCTCTGACACTTTTTACTCATCAAAAACACAAAAGAAAAATATTTGAAAATCAATGAAATTCCGTTAGGGCTTCTTTCCCCTAATGTCCTTGATTTGGCTCCATATACATTAGCTTTTTAAATTCTTTTAGACTTAGGAAAAAATTTTATAGTTCAGAAGGAAATAGTTGATATTTAAGTGAAAAAAATTATATCGCCTTTTTGGAAAAAAAACTGGAAAAAACTCTCATTTTTTCTAAATTTCTATTTTCAAATTATTTACTTGTGGGGTTAAAATGTCAGATTTCTAATTACCGGTACTTTTTATTCAATCCGCTTAGGTATAAGAGACATTCCACAAGGCCTATATGTATGTAAAATATTTCTTAAATCAAATCTTAAATAAAATTAAAAAGAATCGTCATACCCGAGATTACCAAATTTAAAGATCCACTTACATACCATGAGACCCATTAGAAATATATTCTTCTCCAAATCAATTGGAAACACCATATGACCATTTGAAATTTCGAAAAAAATTATTTAATAGTTCGAAAGTTAGAGAATTATTTTCAAAAAAGGGGTTTTGGTACCACTGTGGCTACAATAACAAAATAATAACAACAAAAACAACAAATACGTAAAGTATCTACAATTTATACACTTAAAATTAAAAAGAGGAAACGTTGGAAGACATAAAATTCATTGAAGTGTATGAGGAAGAAGGTGTCGTTGTATGGATGGAGGTTTTTGTAAACAAGTTAATATGTAATGGATGACTATAATTTCAAAGGAATGGGACATTTTATTAACATAAACATTAGGATGTAATGAATTTAGAACAACTCTGTATAGTTTATGAGAGAAAATAGTGAAATTACATTAAAGAGAGGTCATTATGACTTAAATGATTATAATTATAAATATATTTGTTATGGTACATATAATTATAATTTAGGCCAAAGATTTACCTTTTCAAACTTATAGTTCAGATTTGAGCTGGCATTATTTAAAAGTGGGGTTAAAATGTCAGATTTCTAATTACTGGTAGTGAATGGGATGACTTTAATACTAATTACAGCTAAATATTTTCGAGAAATACTCTACTGCATAGAAACATGTAACTCCAAGATACTTTTTAAAACATCTAAAGCTATGAAAATTATCTACATCTGTAGTAGAGGAGACAGATGGGAGCTAGGATCCAGAGATATTAATTGGAATCACGAATCTGTAAAATTAATTTTATTCGATGATGCCGCCTTTTGATAATCATTTCAAATCACCAAAACCCTCAATATTTGATTCAGTCAGAGAACTTGAACCAACACAAAATCTTAACTGGTTACAGTTAATTCAATCCATCTAGCAATTAATTTGGTCCCAGTGACAAAAAGGAGTAGCGGCCTAAGAGATGAAGGCATTGATCATCTGTGTAAGAGACTTATAGTGAAAGAACCAAACGAATTGCTAACTTGGATTTTATATCCAAGATTCGATTGGATCAGTATATTTTTCTTACTCAACATTTCGAAGTCTCTCTTGAGAAACATAAGTGTTAGAATATCTGGCCAGCGAAGTTTTTATTCCAATATTCGCAGTTCCCAGTTCGCTGCAATCCCAGACGAATCTGAAGATATGAATGGTTTCTTTCAAAAATTCGGGATGTTGCCACGATGATTTCTGGTACACCAATGGCTGAAATAATTGCATCGCTCTCCTTATTCTCTTCATTCTTCTTTTCTTCTTTTACCTATTTTTTCTTTCCCTGATTCTCTTCTCAGGCACTACATATGGCTTTTTCCCTTTTTGTTGTGAAGGTACCACAAAGAAACTATTAAGATCCATATGCTTTTTCTTCAGTCTCGTGGCAACATTGCGAAGTTACCAGACTAACACTTCAGATTACATGATATCTTGAATTTAGTGTAATGTAAAGTCCAGACTAAAATACAACATACAATTGACTATAGAACAATCTTAAGTCCTGGCTGTAACTTGACTATTTTATCTGCTATATATATCTGTAATTCAAACTAGAGATTTGAGTTATTTTCAACTTGATTCCAGCATTCATTATGATACATTACACGGTATTGTAATCTATAATCCAGACTGTAGTAAAGATTACATACTTGACTATAATAAAATATAATAATGAAAATAATAGAAGGACTAGATTATAATCTGCAGATAATTATAAGGAGAGACTATAAACTTGACTTAAGTGTGATATATATTCCAGAATAAATTCAGCTATAGTCCAGGCTATAGATTAAACTTTGGTCTAGAGTATTAATTCAATTCAGGTACAGAAAATATATTCATCTTGAGTCCCAACTATAGACTCAACAATATTTCAGATTATGGACTATATAATCCAGACTGTTATCCGACTATAGTCTACATTTTTTTAACTCAGATCCTTGCAATCTACTTTTTTATATGTATTTCAAATTATTTAAATTACTGATGTATATGTACGTATATTTGAATACATCTTAGGGCTCTTTATCCATATTACTGTTATGTTATTACAAATATTTTGAAAACATTTTTATAAGAAAAATAATAAAAGTTTTCCTTTACAAACAGAAGAGGGTTTTGTATACTTTTCTTCTTCTTATCATCTTTTAAGTTTTAAATTGTTGGCCTTTTTTAGTTTGGCCCGTTGCGGCAAAAATGATAAGCATGATATTAAAAAAGTTTTAGAGTTCCCTTTTTTCTTATTACAAATCAGTATTATGTACCTCTTTGTTTGAAATTAAAATAATGCTTAAGATTGTTGGCCCCTTAAAGTGGTTATTAAAAAAGTTGCATAAGAAATGCAAGACTTTTTTAATTTTCTTCTTTTTTTTTTTGGGTAAATTTAAATGTTTTTATGATGTGGTTTTTATTAAAAAGAAGAATGTTTTCTTGTTTTATTTGATGATTTTATATATTTGAAATAGTTTTACTTAAGATTTTAATATGTTAATAAGGATTAAGACCTTTTTAGTACCTTCATCTTAACCACATAAATTTTTATTCATTTTCTTAGTGAGTAAAATACTTCTTATTACCATATTGATGCTTTGACCAATCGACGAATTTTGAAAACGATTCTTTCGTTTTCGGAATTCGTCTATTAGTGTAAGAAAAGGTCACCTGGATGTCAGTCAGTTTTTGGCTCGCAAACATCTACAATAATTTGCTCAATCAAATTTAGCAGCAAAATAAAATTATGACCAGGAAGTAGCGAAAATACGTATCGTCTTCCTTTATGCAGCAAGAATATTGTCCTAGAAAACTTCATTCGAATTTCCGTGCTCTGTTGTAGCAGATATTGTATAAAAGGAGTTGTATTGTTCTAGTAGAGAGAGTCTGCGCTCAGCTTTAGCATAGGTGAGATTTATCTTTGTGAAGCAGGAATATCAAGTGGTTCGTTGTTCTCGCCTAGCACTACTCGCTAGCCCTACACAGAGCCCTTAAGAAGCAGATACATCTGGTGGTTAGATCGCTTCGTTGTATTTGCTTATTAAGGTACTTCGGCAATAAGCCAAATCGCTGTTCGGTAAAGTAAGAGCATCTGGTTGTTAGACCACTTCGTTTTGCTTGCCTAATAATCTCTACTAGCCTGACACATAGAGCAATTGAGAAGCTAGATAGTATGGTGGTTATAATGCTTCGTTGTTCTAGGCAATCAATACAAGGTCGGCGCAGCAGGAAGAACTATTGTGATGTTGGTACTTCAAGTGGTAACACCGCATTCCAGAGCTATCGAGAATTAAGAGCTGGTGTTTATTGTTTGATGCACTGGCGGCTAGTCATCCAAATTGTTTATTCAGTGGTTAGACCGCTTACAAAGCATTTGTGATGGGAGAGGTAGAGAGCGATCTGTTGAAAGAATTATTATAAAGCATTTTGGAAACGTGTGTTTACACTAATTATTTTTCACATATCCACAAAAATAAATTTTTGTACCGATTGATTGAACGTGGAAATTGCCTAAGATATCAGTCTATATCTTATAAAATACTAAACTTGAAGGTTTTAGATAAGAAATTCCTCAGTTCTATAACAAAGGCACTCTCACATCCTGTCAATTTTTGTGGATGTGAGAGTGCCAACAAGAGACAGACGGATATAGCTAAATCGACTCAATTTTTTGGAGGAGTTATAATGGTCCGTTCCTCATAAAATTTCGAACATCGATTTTTGTTAATATTTTTCTTAATTTTAACATTTTTTCTTTAAAATATCGAATTATATGTAAGCTTTAACCCCATCAATTGATATTTGAGGTATGTTGTTTTAGAATACTATGGAGGACTTTTTGGCCTTAAAACCCCTTTATGAGAGGAGTATTTTTATGGGGACTATGTAAACTATTGGTTCCATTATTATCGATTTTTATAGTCATTGTCGTTGAGCCAAGGCAATAACACATGTCAAATTTTATGAAGTTTTTTCTAAAGTTTATACCTCTTTATTGAATCTGTCTTATTTGGGCCTCAAAATAATTATTAAAAACTTAAAATATAAAACCAAATTGTCTTTCTCTCTAAGGGGAGAACAAGTGGGTGCTTGGTGTTCATATAATCAGGATTGCATCTTCTATGACTAGAAGTTTTGCAAATGGGTTCTGCAATTTCACAATGTTTTTTCCCTAAGTTTTTGGAACTCTTCTTGTAATAATAGAATCTTTAAAACTCTATGAATATTATCATTTTTTATGTATTACGGTTTTCCCGTTATGGTTTTAAGAATTTTCGACTCTGTATTATATCGATATTCGTCTTACTGATCATTACTTATAATAAGATATCATGTAACCAGATTAGTTTTAGTCAAGTATTATACACGATGACTTTATCGTCATGGCTTGGAATGATTATTTATTGGCCAGTGAAAGCTAAGTGATTTCAACTTCATTTGAAGTGTCTTGGCTTCAATGTGAAGATGCCATATAAGTCGCCTATCCAAACGTATACTAAGATTTAATGTATATTTTTACTATTAAGTGTAACAGTGGAACATTTTCCCTGCTTAAGGTGAAGACTTCGTGAGGAGACTTTAATTCATTCCCACGTTTTCTCCACTTGCTTAGTAATTTTTCCAAAGATCAGAGTTATATATCCAGTTGGCTAGATGCCTTGGTCGGTTCCTTATGTCGATAATACCAGATTTGCACTTGTTAGTAATTGTACACCCGCGTTTATTTCAAAAAAAGCTGTGTCAAAGGAGAGCTTAATATGATTCCACTAATATATGAGTTTTGGTGGCAATACTGCCAACCAGCCGTCCAGACGGACAAAAGAGTCAAACGGTAGACTTAACGAAAAAAGTTTGCAACTAAATTTTTCTGCCGTTTTGCAAATATCTGCACAAATGAATAATACCACAACCACCTATGGTGGTGTAGAATATAAATTGATAAAAAATTGAATGCGTTTATAGGAGTATGCATTAGTGTATAATGCAAAAAATTCGTTAAGTGAGTTTAAACTGAGAATTAATTGTTCCCAAGTTCGTTTCATTTCTTACCTTTATTTCTATTAAATAAAACTCGCCATTTACAACATCCACATTTTAAGTTGATCCGTCTTAGTCTCTATTTTATAACTTTGGAATTGTGTTTTCTCATATTTTTTTTGTTTGGAACTTTAATGCAATATTTAATCAACATATTTTTCCATAATTATGAGTTGGCAGAAGTTATTACATCTTTTAATTTAATTTATATAATTTGTTGACCTCATAATTATCGCAAGTAGCAAACAAGAAGAAGAAGAACAGCCATTTGTTTTATAAATATTTCAACAACTTTTACTTTTGCCATTTACATTTATTAATGGCATCTTTTAATAAGTTACAGTTGGTTGCCTCTGCAGACACTATTAGAACATCAACAATGTTTTTTTTTTTCAGCAAAAATACTCCTGCTAATTTTTTTTTACTATTTAACCACTTCTACTACTACAACTACAAAAATACTCTATCATCTGCTGTAGAGATACTTTAGCGTAGCAATGATGGGCGTTTGTACATAAGTGCGACTTTCGGCACTTTTTTAATTCTTCGTAAGATCGGGTCTTTCAAAAAGTTTAATTTTAATTAAACAAATTTAAATTTAAGAATAGAATTTTTGTAAAATTATCAATTATAAATCGTTAGATTAGAACAAAATTATATTTAGTTATATAAACTTCATTACCATTAAAAAATTATGAAAATCTTAAACTTAATTTATGACTCATTAAGTGATCCGTACTGTATTTATGAGACGTATAGAATATAGCTGAATATAGCATTCTTGCTTGTTTAATCTTCACAAAGAAGAGTACAAAAATACGATCATTTGAAACTAAAAATTTTGCTCCGAGTTTTTCCATACTCTAATTTGTATCTATGAGCAATTTAATTGCAACTCTGGGTTTTCAGCAATGTGTTTTTAATATTTGTTTCTATTACTTCTTTGTTGCCTATATTTAGGGGCCAGCAGAACAAAATACTAGAAAATTAAGAAAAAAAGTTAATGCTTGTTTGTCGCTAATTGGAAAAGTTTAACATTTTAACATTTCTATTTTCAAAATTTTCTTTCTTCAGCCTTGTTATTTTTTTTCCGTTATATTGTTGTGTAATTTAAATAAAATTAAAAAATGAAATAAAAAAACTGTATAAAACTTGACGCAATTTTATGTTATAATACGTATTAAAATAATATTTTGCGTTAGGAGAGAGAAGAAGAGAATAAAATTGGAAAGTAGCTTGAATAAGTTTCCAGCCATAAGCAAATTATGTTGTAAACTGATGAGCGTAACATGCGTTTCTTATAGCTTGTTATTCATCTTCAACTTCTGGGAATCATTTATGAACATTATTTTTTCTTGTCATAATATTAACAAGGTTAGAGAAAGTATATATGGACTCTTTTTCCACTCCCCCCTTTAACTTGGTAATGTAATACTTTAATAACAATTTTATAAAAAAAAGATATATATAAAATAGGAAAAAATTATTTTTACTATCGTTTTCTAGTTACGGCTTGATGTTCTATAAAGAATGGGAATTGTTGTTTTTGTTTTGTAAAGTTTAGCAGCCTTTTTTTGTATTACCCTACACCAGTACGAGTGATATATTTATGATTATTATTTCATACATTACTTCCAAAATACTAGGATAATGTCAAATTTAAATGTGTCCACCTATGTGTCCGGTTGTTGAAAACATTTTCATTCATGGGTTGGGTGCACTCTTCAGGTTTCAGATCTTAGGGTTTACAGATGATACGCATCATGATGATTGGCATCTTTACAGACTTTACGGACCATTATGATTTCTTATGTTCATATTTTTTCACCTCTTTGTTACATAAGATGTTTACAATTTCCAAATAAAAAATTATCTGGATCGGAAGTATTAACTATAGATTAATACTTCCGATCCAGATAATTTTAATCTTCTATTCGGCAGAGTAAAATTCAACAACAAGTATGTCTATTCTATGTCTTTTGAGCTCTTATTTCGTTAAAAACATTTTTCTCTTTTTGTTTCATACACAGAACAAAATTCAATTTTATACACGAAAAAACGCCTCCTTAAATGTTTGAAAAAAGTTGGAAAATGTTTATTTATTCAAGTTCATTATCAAAAATATTTTTGATACAGAATGTTATCGCCTTTGGAAAACCCAATATCATTGATTTATTGTATATCTGTAATATTGTGATCTGTATAGCTGCCATAAAAACAGCATAACCTTCAGCTTTAAAGATATGTCTCATATCAGTCAGCTCATTAAAGATCCATATGATACTAATTGAGGATTGTGTAACATCATTAAAACAAAAAACTCGAATATTCATTACAACTTTTATCTTTTCGTTTTCTAATAATCGGTATAATTCGTTACGAACAGCTGTACCTTAATAATAAATTGAGATTGCGAGTAGTTTCCATTAACACACGAATCTCTATATTTAACTTTGCAAATCTCATGAAGATGTCATGAAGAATGTTACATGAAATTTTATGCATAGCTAAGTATAACGAAATAATGGTGCCCCTTAAAAATAGATCATGGTGAATATTATTCAAGATTATAGCCAAATATGACATTCCTACTTATATTAGTTAAGTATTTCAATATGTGAGAAATATATGCCAAAACTCTTGAAGCAAACTATCTTTTTGATTAAAAATCGCACCGTATGGGGTTCCGGCCTAAACCTTAATAAAATCGGTCAACAATAAAAATTCATTATTATATATAGATGGAAATTATTTGTCTTTGGTGACGAGGGTATTTGAAAGTCGCCTTTGATGACTACAATATTCCAACTCGGTGTTATGTGTAATAAATAATATTTTTGTATGCAGAGAATTTCCGTAATTCAACTAAATAAATATACTTAGTTAGATAAATTACATTATTAGAGACGTATTTTGTTCGATATGAAACTGATCTGTTTTGAAGGAGAAATGATGTAAAGTGTTAGAAAAATTTTATGTAGAGGTTCAGAAACTTGATTTTGAAAATGACATGCTCCTTAGTCTAACTCTTATTTAGATATTTTATCAAATATTGTCAAATGATGATAAAAAATGTATTAAAAATCGAAGGAAGTGGAAAATTAAGTCAATATTTACTTATTCAATACTGATTCAATTAATTTGCCCAGAAAAAAGTCAGGACATATAATTAGTCCCCTACTATTACAACTCCTTTCTACTCTTCCCTTATTATTAAATTCCTTATTAAATTCCCGTCTATTAGTTTAAAACTCCTCATTCTGCTGTACCCACATGTTGTTTATTTGTGGCCAAAACTTAGAAAGAAAAAACAAACAACTGTACTTATCGACAGCTGTCCAACTGTTTTCATTGAAAGAAGCATTTAATAAAATATTTAAAGTCTCATTAAAATAAAATAAAAATATCCCAAAAACAAGTAAAAATGTCTTAGTTTATCAAGCCCGACTGTGTAGTACCCTACACCATATTGTAGGTTACAAATAACTGATATGAAAAAAATTATGAATGATCATCGAATAATTACGCACAGCGGTTATGAATTATATTAATATTAATTTGAAGAAATATTTTTATTTTCTTATCATTAATGAGTTTAAAAGTGATATTTGGTAGGATGGTTGTATTGGATCTAAGAGAAATAATGAATATAATATAATTTTGGCATATCGTTTTCAAATATAATAAAATATATCTCCGCAAAATTTTGGTTAAGAAATTGTATTTTAAGGAATTTTATTTACTAAAGACTCTATTCCGGTTGGACATTTGTATATTGCCTATATAAAATAAACCACCGATCATAAATAATTTCAAAAGGCATTGTCCTTGGTCAAAAATAATAGTATATACCAAATTTCTTTTAAATGTCTTCAAAATTGCTAACTCTACTTTGCAAACAAGTTTTACATGTACAGCCAGCCGGACGAATATGCTTAAATCGACTCAGGAAGTGATTCTGAAACAAACGGTATACATTAAAATGGTGGTAGATCTCGACCGTTACAAACATCTGCATAAACGCAAAATACCCCCACCACCTATGGTGGTATAGGTAATAAAGAGCTACATTTTTTTCTTTTTGCCTAAAAAATAAAGTTTTAACATTATTTTTAAAGAAACATAATAAATTTCATAAGAAAATTATGAAATTTTATTTTGCTTAAGTTAAAAAAATAATATTTTTTATATAAAGTTTTTTTTTTAATATTTAAACTTTAATAAGATTTAGTAAATAACCCAAACGATTCTAACGAAAATAATAACAATAATGTAACCAGGGTAATGAATATAACAAGTGTAAATTGAAAGGTAAATAAGTATAAAATACACGTGTGACTTTAAAACAGGATCATATATACCAATACAATAAGAAAAAGGAGGATATAAATTTAACCAGTGGTAATTTGTTCGGAAAAATATTAACTTGGTTTTTGTATGTTTACTTCCTTCAGTATGAATTGGAGAGGGATTGAAAAGGAGGTTCTTTTGAATAGACTCAAAACATTGCAGTAGTAATGAACTGAGCTTTTCGATTCCTTTAAACTGGGTCATAAACTAAACGTTTAATAATATTAGTCTGCAAATATATTTTCCAAGAAATTAGGATGGTGAAAATATTTCTATGAACACATTTAACGATGTCGTTATTGCCGAGACAGTTAGTTGGGTAATAACTCAAATATAGATTACAATTAGTCATGTCCGTCTTGCAATCTATATAAAGCTTGTGATCAAAGTATATTTCACAGTTTTGAAAACATTTTTATTACATTTGGCGATCCTTTCGAAATGTTTTTTTTAACTCATTAAAGTTCTTAACATAAAACGGTTTTAATCAGCCGTGACACAAATAAGTTTTACAATACTTTTAAATGATGTTCCAAATTTTATTAGAATCGGTCCATAATTTCCTATATCTCCATATTAGTATCATAATAATGTAAGAACAAAACAAATTATACAACGGTCGGCCTCTTATTCCCTAAAGCTTCTTATTGTTATAATAATCATATGAACTAAAGCATTAATGAGAAAACCCGTGCCGCAATTTTTCCTACCTAACTTTTGCAATCAACAATATGGTGTATGGTTTTTAAAAGTCGGACGTGACTATTATAACAACTTTACTTGTTGATACGACTTGTTTACTTAGTAATCGTATAGGTGTATGCGAGTTTAAGTTTTGAGCCTAAACTTTGAGAACCTAATAGCAGCCGCTCCAGAGGGTCCAGATTCTAACATCTGAACCGAGACTTAAATGGCAGCTATATTCACCAAGAAAGTACTTCATATTCAAGACAGTTAGAAAATATACTTGACGATTTTTTATTTTATTCTTATTTCGATATAAGATGTTTATAAGCTCACATGTGCCTTCTGGAAAGATACGTAATATGGAAGCTACAACCAAATATGGACCCCGTTTCTTCTAATTATATATTAAGGATTGTGCCGAATTTCAATAGAATTTTCCATTATTTAAAAGTTTTTCAAGCCTAAACCAATTTTCCGGTAAGGGGCATTATAACAAAGGTCTTGAAAAATATGGACCTTTTTTGGTCAAAGTAAAATTAATACTTTATAATTAAAGCAGCCAAAAAATTAATTGAACGGAAGTTCAATAGTTATTTATAAGCCTTAAACTATTTTCCGGGAAGGGGCCTTATTAGAGAGCTGCAGCAAAATATGAAACAAAGTTGGTCAAAACTTGAAGATATATTAAAAACGTTTAGAAAATTAACTGTATCATTCAATTCATATTTGACCCCTATAATGGCGGAAGGTATAAACAATTAAAACTATCTTATATTTTGAGGCATCCTAAAGTCAGTACGTCACACAGGTGGAAGATTTAAAAATAATTTTCTGAAATTTAGTCACACAAATTAACTTCCATTTGAAAATAATCATAAAAATAAATCAGACGAATATGGGACAATTGTTTGAATAGCTCTCATATGTGTCTTCCTTCCGGAATGGGATTTTAAGCTTCTATGACTGTTAATTATGAACCAATTCTACAAAAGTTTTGCATAATTATTTTTAAAAAGGTTTTAATTATATCACACAAATTTCATGAATTCTCAATATGGAATAGCTCCTATATAAGTTCATGCTTTCCGAAAATATGAAAATATTTCCGTGAAATTCGACACTAATAAATTCGGACTAAATAGAAATATAAATGATAAATTTTAAGAACATCAGTCTAAATTTGGTGAGAGCTCTAATTCCACCTGGAATATGATTTTAAGCTTTCCGAAAAAAAATATTCTTATTGTACCCATACACCGGAAGGTTTTTTTTTAAATAACAAATGTATGTGATAAGGAAAGCGATTGAAAAATTCTTTGCATTATAAAACTCTTAAAATGAAATTTACAATTTTGTTTTTTTTATTTGATTAAAATTACTATTAAAAATTACACAGTTATACTTTTATTGTTTTAATCACAAATAATAAAATTCTGGACCCTTTTCCGAAACCCTTCCATTAACGCTTTTATAGAGTTTTCTCTCACTTGTCATTATGCAGCAATAATATTTTTAAGAAATCTTCACTTCAATTTCCATGCTATGTTTTTGGCCTCAAAATTGCTAGCAACGTTCCCATCGGGAACTTTTTGAGCCTTGTGTGTTTTTAAACTAACATTAGCTTCAACCTATCTTAACAAATAGTAAGAGCACTTATCTAATTGGGCTGCTTTCCTATCGGATGTGTTGGGAGAATTTTTGAAATTACTTTCCTTTTTTTAATTTATGTATCTGAACCACATTTTCTATCATCAAACAATTTCTTCCGTTACAATAAGTTTGGTGCAGGCCTTTTAATTCTTGGCCAATTTCTTGTGGAACCAAATTAGGTTTTGTGAAAATATATAACTTGAAAAGTTTTAATAAAAAACGTGTGTTAGAAATTTTCGAACTTGTTCCCTATATTCTTGCATCAAATCAAAACCTGAGTTAATTTTGTTTAGTACGTCTGTCTGCCCGACTGACTGTTTGTCTGTTTTTGGCAAGCTCACCTTTCATCTCTTATACGTTAATCTTTAAACAAATCCATAGATTTATATAAGGTCTACATCCGATAAGAGTTTTCAGCTGGTAAAACCTTTTAATATTTACGTTTTGTTTTTACTAAAAATTTTGACGAATTTCTCTACCTCTTTCTGTTTGTTGGATCATCTTTCTGTCTTAATCTTTATTCCCTGCCATAAAAGGAGAAAATCAAAGTCATTCCACTGTTGCTTTAATATGGTCGCAATTTTATTAATTTTACAATAAAGACCAAAATCATGCATTTAAGTAGTTTTCTGAACAATTGCAACATAACTTTAAAATTTTATTGCTTTTAACCTAAAAAAGAAAACATACGTATTTGTCACAAACCATTAAATTGTCCCTTATTATATTACACACATAAATCGTAAATTTAAAAAAATTTTAACGTTCAGACGTTTACATAAATAAACCATAATTTTATACGATAAATATGGTCCATTTTAAATAAAACACTCAAATATGTTATTTTTTCTTTCATATAAAAAAACCTCAATAAATTATGTATAACAACACTTAAGCATATGTTGGTGTAATTAAATTTAATAACACTTAATTTAAATACTAAATAAAATGGTATTATTTCTTAATTAAAAACTTCTTAAAATTTCATTTTAATATTTTATTTAATTAATCAGATGAACGTTTTACAAAATTGAAGTTAAAACACCTGTAAAATGGGAGAATTATTTTTAACACAAACATAAAATGAGAACCAATGAATGTTATATTCCGCTATGCCGAATTTTAAATACCTTCCAACCCACTAACATTATACAAAAATTGCGTTTTTTGCGCAATATCTTTCGCTAAGAAAGAGGACTTTAGAGTGGAATATGGCAACATACAGAACTATAAAGTTTAATGACCCATTTTGTTAATGGTAAAGGAAGAAGTTGCCCACCAGAGACGCAATGCATCAATTTCAAAATTATTTTCTGGGAGTTTAGATTAATAACATATATTCAAGAGAGTTGAAAAAATCATTGAGCCATATTTCAATAGAAGTGGTCATTATGTACTTCTTTTATAAGCATACAACTATTTTCCGGGAAGGGACCTTATATAGGAGCAAAAATAAAATATGGATCGAAATTGACAAAATTTATAATATATAATAAAGATGTCAAATTTCAATAGAACTTGTCTTTATTTATCAGTTTTATAGACTCAAAATTGTTTTCTAGGAAGGAGCAATATTCGGGAGCTACAGCACAAAATTGACTGAGGTTGTTCAAATTAATAATACATTTTAAGGTTTGTTAAAAAAGTCAATGTGCTGAATTTCGATGGAATTGGTCTTTATTTAAGTCTTTTATAATCTCAAACGCGTTTATCGGGAAGGGACTTATATGGGAGCTATACCAAACTATGGACCGAGATGTGTCACATTTAATTACCTATATTCAGGCGAATTTGTAATTATTTAATTGTTTTCTAGGCTCAAACCCCTTTTCCGGAAAAGGGCCTTTATATGGGAGCTATAGCAAAACAAACATCGATTTGGAAATAATTCTTCATATAAGTTAAGTCAGCCAGGAAATTTATTTTGTCGAATTTCAATAGAATCAATTCATATTAAAGAATTTTATAAACTATAAACCATATTCCGGGTAGGGGCCATATATCAGGTCTTGATCAAACAATGATTCCAGCACAATTTAATTCCTTTGGGTTTAAAATTTTACCATAATAAATATACATAGCAAAATTCAAAAATATAATATCAAAAATTGCGATCCATATTCCACAAAGATTTTGGGGTGTATAAAAATTTCGCTTATTTCAGCCTATAATTTTTTTCTTACAGTTCCGATTTAAATGATGTATTGTACGATGATGAAGAATATATAACTGTATATTTTAGTTAAATTTTTGTTTAAATCCAGTTACCTTTTATTGAAAAGTTAAGAAAAGTTCTTTAACGGAATTTAGAGGTTGTCTCAGATATCAGTGTATTACTTTTTTGGAATGAATCGATATAGTTGATTTTAAATAGTAAACTTTTGGGGCAATAGAAATTTTCATTGAATTCGAATAATTATTCTAGGCGTTAGAATGACTCACGGAAATTGCTTAATCGACGCAGATTTAGATTTGGTGCAAGAAAATATAAACGCTATTGGGTCTGAAATTATTTCTTCTTAGTGTTACAAACAAAACGACAAATTTAATATATGTACTCATCACCATTTGTGGTGGTGGAGTGTATAAAAATCTAAATAATTTTAATTAATCATTGTAACAACATAATCATGAAAATAAAATGGTTTCAACAATTTAATAATGTTGAAAAGTATTCATAATACAGCAGCAAGAAGAAAAAATAATGAAATAAAAATTAAAATCCTAAATATGAAAAACAAGTTGAGTTAATTAAAATTGTATAAAATTCAAGCAAAAAACACCAAAAAAAAGTTAAAATAATGAATTTCAAACATTTTTATAATTATTTTCCCCAGTAATTTCTAAAAACCGTCTGTATGTCTGCCAACATGATGAAAAATAAGAGAAACATTTGTACATATGAATAATTATATTTTTGGTGCTGAAAAATATGCTGCGAAATAAAGAAATTACAACTCATTACTCAGCAAACCGCTGTAAAGAAATAAAAAATTTCGAAAAAAAATAATAATATAAGAAAGAAACCTCCAGCTAAAATATAAAAAAATGAGAAAATTCAAATAGAAAAGTTCTTTGGTTTGTCTTTTACATTTAGAAAATCTAAAAATTTCTTACTGTTATTTTACAACCTTAAAGTATGCTTTAAATATTTTTCATAAAGTATCCCAAAAGTATACTAAATAATTTAAATGAATAATAACAAATGTTTATTGTTATTGTATGCGCTACAAAATTTTTTTGAAATATTCATTATAATACAAAAACAAAAGAATTGAGGTAAATGTCATTTCAAATAAAATGAAGAGAACTTTCATTCTAGTTTAGCAGTGAAATGCAATTTAAGTTTTTTCTTTTTAAATAATTTTTTGTCAAAAATACAAGTAATAACAGATTATCGGCTATTTGCCTCTAAGACCTCTAGTTCAGCTATGAAATGCAACTTGAGTTCTTCTCATTAAAAATCTATTTTTGATCCAAAATGTAAGTGATAATAAATTATCGTTAATTTGCTTCTAGCGCCTTTAATTAAGCCCTAAAATACAATTTAAAGTTTCCCTATAATATATGAATTTTTCGCCCAAAATGAAAGTGATAACTATTTATCGTTTATTTTTCTCTGGCACCCATATTTTTTGGGACAAACTATAATATAACATATTATCGTGAATTTTGCTTTAGTATCTCTAGTTCAACTGTAAAATGTAATTTAAGTTTAAAAAAAACTGATTTTTGGTCCAAAGTGTAAGTGATAATAGATTATCGTCTATTTGCCTATTCGCCTCTGGTTTACCAATAAAATGCAGTTAAAGTTTCTTGCAAAAGAAATCGATTTTTGAACCAAAATGTGAGTGATAACAGATTATGCCCCATTTTGTCTCTAGCTACTTTGATTTGAGTATAAGTTACAATTAAAATTTTTCTTCTTTTAAAATATTTTTGTTATAAAATTTAATTGATAACAGATTATCGTCTGTTTTGCACTAGAGTCTTTATATTAGCTATAAAATAACTATATTTTATGTTATGTTATGTTATGTTATGTTATGTTATGTTATGTTATGTTATGTTATGTTATGTTATGTTTCTTATAAATATCGATATTTGGTCGAAAATGTTGGTGACAACTGGTTATCGTCCATTTTGTTTAGCACTCTTAGCTTAGCTGTAAAATGCAATTTAAATTGTTTTTATAAAAATCGATTTTTGGTCCAAAATGTAAGTGATAACAGATTATCGTTTATTTCCCTCTAGTAAGGCTAGAGGGAAATAAATGATAATATTTTTCTTTAAAAAAATCGATTTTTGGTCCATAATACATATGATAACATACAATCGTCTATTGACCTCTAGAGTCTTTGGTTTAGCTACAAAATTCGGTTTAAACTTTTTTTGTAAAAAATCGAACTTTGATCCAAATACAAGTTATAAAATACAGTTAAGGTTTTTCTAATAAAAAATCGAGTTTTAACCGAAATGTCAGTAATAACTGATTATCGATTATTTTTCTCCAAAGTGTCTTGTTCATCTATAAAACGCAATATAAGTTTTTCTTTTAAAATTCGGTCCAAAATGACAGATTATTGTGTATTGTTCTCTGGCACCTCTAGTTTGGCTGTAAAATGCAGTTTAATCTTTTTTTTTTTTCTAAAAAATCGTTTTTAGTCTATTTTGCTTTAGCGCCTCTTATTTAGATGCAATTAAAATTTTTCTAATTTTGTGAAAAAATGTAAATGATCTATTTCTTTCTAGCGTCTAGATTTTGTCGATTATGTCGATTATGGTCAAGTTTGTTTCAGTTTCTCTGCTTAACTATAAAATTCAATATAAATATTCCTTGTAGAAAATCTATATGTTGATCTAAAAATCATGGTAATAACAGATTATAGTCTTTTTTACTTTTGAGTCTGGAATTTAGCTTTATAATGCAATTTTAGTTTTTCTGATATCAAATATAGTTTTTAGTACAAAATAATTGTGTTTCCATATTACGGACTTTAAAACTGTAACGGATTGTGAAATCAAATTTAAGTTTTAATTGGAAAAATGTTGCTTTTGGTAATAAATGTATGTTAAGTGTCATTGTGTTACTCACACAACTTCCTCATCACTATGGTTATAACCATTTTTACTTATTCTTAAATTCAATCTTTTCATCAATTTTAATATTTAAATCCTCTTAAAAACTAAACGCATTTTAGAATTTTTGTGCTTTAAGTTCTACAAATTTTAAATATTTTCCAGAATGTTTTGTATTAACGTAGTTTCATAATCAAACCGTTCACAGATTAGTTTACTTCTTTTAGAATATTCATGTTTTATGTCTACCAACGAACACAACAATTTCAACATTCCATATACCAACATGCAGTTATATATTATATACGGTACATAGGTTTTTATATAAGCACATTGTAAATATAAACATAATCATGTTAAGAATAATGTTACATGTCAAAAGACGGTGCATAAAAAATTTACAAGTAACTTGTAATGAATGGAAATTCAAAAAGTGGTTTTATTTCCTTTCTTAAACAGTTTTTAAAAACTTTTTCGTGTTCACTCTGTTTTCTCCTTGTGGCCACTCACACTTATAAACATGTTTGTCTATTCATTTATTCATCAACATACATACATTCTCCTTTTATTCACTTACAATCACATTGAAAATGTTTCTCGTGTTCTCATCCTGTACTCTCAAGTATTTAAAACAACTCTGCTGAATTGCAAATTTTCATTCGTTTGCGCTTTTATATGCTCTTGATTATATAGTTTTTTTCCTCTCCACCCACCAGTTTTTTTAATTTATGCCATAATCGTTGAGGAGAGTATAATTTATTGTTGCTGATGTTTGTTACCAAGATTTGAAGGATTGAAGAGATCAATATTAAAGTGCTTCTGCTAAAAGGGATTATGCTAAGAACGAGAGCTTAGTTTAAAGTTATAATCAAATAGAATGTGATTTTAAGCGTAAGACGTTGATAATGAACAAAACGCTTATGAATTATCTTACATAATATTTTTTGTTGCATTTAATATTTTTCGTTAACCTGAAAGTCTTTGAAATCTGATTTTAATATATCAAGTTTGGATAACCTATAACCATATTCCATTAGATGGAAAAAGTACTATAAAAAATGAGTGCAATCCTATAAGAGAGGAGTCCAATCCTATATCCTATAGTCCATAGGGACTTTATAAATCATCGCATACACCTAAACCGTTTTTTTCCTTGCGCTCTTCCACTGGAGAAAATCGTTCCGTAACTGTATAGTAAAGGGAATTCCGTACATAGTATTTGCTTTCTCGTTTAAAAAAAGTCCTAGATGTTTAAACACCCAGATTATGGACTTTTACATTCAAGGAAAGCTCTTAGTTTGGTATTTTTAAATGAAATGACTTTGATAGAGTGAAGATATTCAAATCCTTATGACGAAGGATTTCATTATATATTGAATATATTATATATATTCACCATGACCCAGATTATGGCCTCCGTAATCTCACGTACCTCTTCCTGAAGAACTGTATTCGTAGTTGGGGGATATCTTATTGCTTTCGTTCGACCAGGAGTAACGAATTGATATTAGCGTCTAACCAGCTTGAATATACATCATTAATACCATTAATATGAGCCGATTTCAGTAAAATTCTGGACAATTATTAATTTAATTATCTTAAATGTGTGTGATTAATTTTACATACCTCGATCCTATATTTATAGCTTCTATATAAGGCTCCTTCCCGGAAAAAAATTTTATTCTTGTAAACCTTTTTAAATATAAGTTATTGAATTGACCAATATCGGTTTATATTTGGATATAGTTGCTTTATATGATCTATAAAAAACTTAGACGAAGATCTCCCGTATGAGGACACTGTTCATTTGAGTGGTTTACTACTCACCGCAACACCAATGGAATAATTAACAATATTACCATAATGAAATTACCGGGATTAGATGGGGTCAGGGCATCAATCCCATTCAATATCACGAAAACTCTCCAGGGGGACCCAGTTGTGGCACTGTATTTGGACACTGTCGTTTCTAATTACATGCATCGATAATGGGTCTTCCTCCAAATGACTTCAGCTGAAGTTGCCGGAATGAGGAGGAGGAAACTATTACCCATCTTCTTAGCTACTGTCCTGAATTTGAGGGCTTGAGGATGCGCTTCTTTGGAAGCACCATGCTACAATTTCTGCTGATATGACGGTTTTATGCACAATTGCTGTTAGTTTGTCGGCGGGACAGCTTCTAGTATTTTTTTAAAGTCTTTGTGGTGAAAGAGGCTGGTTCAACTGGACAGCAATCACATATCTCTATTTTCTATCTATTACTAATTTGACTTTAATCAGACCTTTGTATTTAGTTTGTGTCTCTATTTATCTTCTTCATTCCTAACTTTACTTCTATACTTCTTTCTTTTCTCATTTTTCTCTTTTCAAGTAATACAATGGGACCTTCAGGATCCAAGTGAGCCATACATATTTACTCAATCATTCATGGTAGCCTATTGAATGAACCTTACCCAATCTGTTCTACTTGGTCGTTTGCATAGAATACTCTTTCTTGGTGTCATAGAAAGATAGGGAATTGCTCACTATAACCAATTTAATACGCCACACAATCGCTGTGTTTCACAAACAATTGAGAGCTTCATCTCCCATCTTAATTAGCACTAAATTCTAAGCATTCGAAAGCAAATTTCTGAACACAAAAAAAGGAGAATAACTGAATAACGATGTTTCAGAACTATGTCTATGAGCATGGAGAATTAGAGCATTAAAGATTTCCTCTTTTCCGCGTAAAAATAATCCATTACGGGTTGATACCTCTAAAAAACGCAATAAATACATGATTGTATACAATCTTGCAGTGCAGTAAGAAAACTACATACTGCTTTCATTCAATTGAACTGTAAGAGTCGACGGAAACAAACCCTGATCTAGTATGAAAGATCAGTACTTTTTTATTGCACTAATCCCTGTTTCAATTCCAAACCCAATTTCTTGTGATATGACTTTTAAAAAAAAACATGTTCCAAACTTCAAGCAGATTATTAGTTTTCAACCAAAACATATGGTAATTCTTTGTCGCTATAACCCATTAATTTCTTCACTAGTTTCGTTTGTTTTTGTGGAGCATTATAGTTTAAAATCAGTTGACTATATGTTGTAGGTGTACAAGCACGAAAAGCAGTGTGTTATACAACTAAGTTTACAACCAAAACCCATAAGCAGTCTTCTGTTATGGTACCATTTCAATTTCATACTTCCTTACATTCCAGTCATTTACAATTACTCCTACACACACACCCATAGATATACCAACACTCTGTCCTTCTTTTGTTGTAAATATATTTTGGCACCATCAATACAACATTCATCTCTTACTTACTCCTTCCTTCACCCACATTGTTTTGTTTCCTCCTTCAACTCTTGCTATTATGACAGACAAAAACACTAACGGTATAATTAAAATTGTATCATGTGTGTAAAATTGTGTTTGTTTTGGGCTAGAAAATGTGTGATTGTGTTGGAGATTTTTTTGTTAAAAAATATTGAATTGGCTCTGGCTCGTATTTGTCAAACCTAAAATTTCATTCAATAACAAACGGACGATACGGATTTATTTCTCAAATTAATGAAATTTAATGGGAGTTTTGGGAGGTTGAGTTTGTCTGCGAATGTTAAAGTGTGTGCGTGTTTTGGAAAAACGTGAATGTGTTTAGAATGTTAACGCAAATGTAAGAGATTGAATTGTAAAAGAGTTATTTTCAATGAAATTCATGTAAATAAATTCATGTAAATATAAAATGGCTAATGATGTGGAAACAGGTACCACAATAACAGCAATAATAACAACAACAAAAAATAGAAATGGTTACAAAACAAGTAAGTAGATTATAGAAGGTATTGATCGACTACATAACATGATATAGAACACTGAACACGATATAGAATAAGAAGATTTTCTACAACGGTTCCATAATATGTACTGAACGTGAAGCGTTTTCTCCAAAACTTGGTCTGTGTTACAAATAAAAAAGGTTTCCCTACTATTTTCCAAATAGTAGAGAAAGCTGGCAAGGTTATCTTCTATGTGGTCGAATATTTAAGTCGTTTTACACTGCTTGATATTTGCAAATGAATCAAAATAATTCGGTATAGATTCCGTGTGATCATCTGAACCAGTCTGAAGACTACATAATAATCATAATGTTGTCATAATTTGTAGGTTTACAATCATTGATGTAAATATAGAATCTGATATTGTAAAGTTTGAAACTCTATTTGTGTGTAAGATTTCAACAATTAACAAGAAGAAGCGAAGCTATAATTAATAGACAACAAACCATTAGTCCACATTAATCAATGTAAAAGGTAGGATTGCAATGGACTTTTCACACTTTATAAGGAAATTAACAATATCACTGAAATTGTCATAGCCTAAGTGAAGCAGATCAACACGATTTGATTGGGTAACGTTTTCAACCAAAATATTTAATATTTCCAAAAATGTTGATCTTTCCTATATTACTGCAAGTATGCAAACTATGCAGATTAAGATACAAATAAGATGAAGTTTCTAGATCTAGACAGTCTGGTATTAAAATTGTAAAATGGAACCTTCGAATTTTGACCAATAGCTGAAGTCTGGTATCATCAGAAAGAAACAAGAGTTGTTTCTCTAGCACACTGACAAGATTGTTGAATACTTTGATTGATCGAACTTTCAAAATTCCAATTCCTTTCTTTTCAGGCAACCTTCATGTCCGCCTGATGGCCTAACCTAACATATAACCGTTTTCTGTTAGAACCATTTTAATGCCTAGAAATTTGGACCGATAATTTGAGATTATTTTAAGTAATTTTCTATTTCAAAGCAACTACATCGATCCAAAAGCAAAAAAGTTAATGAACAATACCTGAAACTATTATAAAATTTTGACCATCCATAAAACCAGTATGTCACAAAATTCCAATTTTAAGGATAATTTCATGAATTTTTTACTAGATTTTATTTCAGTGCAAAAATGATCCCAATGTGAGTTGTGCTGAGACAATAATTTTTCCGGCAAAAGGCTTTTAAACGTTTAAAACTTTTTAAAAATGAAACAATTCTATTGAGTAGTTTTTTATCAGTTTTCAATATATTCGAATAAATTGTGGTTTATATTTGGCTGTATATCTCATATTAGGTCCCTTTCAGGGTCTTTAACATGAACGGCTCTTAAATATGAAGTAATTCTGTTTAAAGTGGAGAATGAAATTCAGCAAAAATAATTTGTGACTTGACGTAATAGGTTTGGTAAACCCTATTTTACTAAAGCTCCCATATTAGCTCTTAAATTTGATTTTAATTTGTGCAATGCTTTCTAAAATACAAGTGACATTCTTATTTGTTTGTATCCAGGATATAGAAAGGATTTCTGTCTTCTAAGCTGTAGAAAAAACTTCCAAAATATCTAAAAATGTTGGTGCCTTCAAGCCGATATTTTGCTATAATTCTACTAGAAGAAAATACTAGACTCCTTTCTTCCGTACTTTACATTAGAAACGACGTCCTACTAATGCCACATATGATGTAGGGCATAAAATCTTGTGGTTTTGAGTTGATCACAAAATAAACAGAGCCTTTACTACACAAATATGATTAGATAAATGTTGAAAATTAATAACATTTGACAGAGTGTTTTATTTGTTACATAAAGATTATCTCTTGAAGCAATTTATTATTTCAGGTTAATTTAAAATTCGATACAAATAAATAAAAATCCAAAATTAATTATTGATGCTAAGCTTTTGCTTAAATCACTCCCATAGCAATTTCAAATAATATTTCCGAATACATGATTTTTTTCAACATAACCTAATTCTTTTTAACTTGAATTTAATTAAGAGTTATCAATAAATAAAATCATACATAAATAATTTATATAATATTTGTTATGTTTTCTACATCATCTTTCCTTCGAGGAATTGTTTGAGCAGGTGTTTTATGTGTCACATAACTAAATGTCAGCTGAAAATAAAATGGAAATAAGAGAAAACAAAGTTTATTTTCAACTGCAAATTCATATGTTTTTGCAAGAGAAATTACAAAACAAAATAACAACTACAAAAAAAAAAAATAATAAAAATCTGTAATCATAACATTTTTCCAAGACATTAGCAACATGTGTAAAATTGTTGTTAAATCGTCAATAAATAAAAGAAAACAATTTTCCAGAAAATAAATGAAAATGTTGCATAAATTTGGCAAAATATCGATGAAAATTATTTACAGCAATCAGTAGAAGAAGTGAAAATGTGTAAAGGGTTCAATGGGTAAGAGGAGTGAATCATGAAGTGATAGAGTAGATGATGATATAATTATTTAAGCTGATTTTGAAATCGAATATAAGAGAATTCAACAAACTTATTATGCGGTTAACCTTGATGTTCAGATCAGATCAGTGAACATTCACTTATTGTTGTGACAATATTTCGTTTGGTTTTTGGATCTTATATTGCATATATTCAGCTATGCTTTTGCTGGAGATTTCATTTAATGCATTTAAATAATTAAAAGTTCGAGTTTAATTTCAGAAATTCGAAAGATAAGATTTCGAACTTACGAAGATGATTTTTATCGAACCTGAATTCATAGAATAAATAATTCTGTCGAATTAAATAATACTGGGCGTATACTTTATTAAATTGATCGGTAAATGTCACTCATACGTATCATGCTCTTAATATATATATTATATTTGTTGATTAGATAGTTCCGAGGTTTGTATTCTACGGACATCTCACTTGGGTCCGAAAATAGATTATCTCGTTCTATTACCCAGAACAGTAAATTGTCGTGACAAATTACACCAGCGACTGCTTATGTGCTGTGTCTGCAGGAAAGAAAATAGAAAAAAATTATCGTTAGTATAAATTAATAAGATCACCCTGCACCCTGCACCAAAAGTGTTCTCTTAAAGCTCTCCCGGTGCTGGACAAACATATGTCCTCCTGTGTCTCCTCATGACAAGTACTGCAGAAGTCATTACAGGTCAGCTCCATCCTCCCTGCATGGTTGTCTAAAATTCAGTGTCCACTTACCAAAAACCTGATCAGTCCATTGTCACATTCAAAAAATATATTTGTCATATCGACATTTTACGAGGTCCAGATAGTCGGAGTAGTCCGATAGGAGACCTCATTTATCCATCTTGTCTACAGCATTTCGTAAAGCCTCATATAAAAAAGGAAACATGGCAGGAGTTCAACAAACTCATCACTAAGCTCTGTTTCTCACTTGGCAAATCCATCCACAATATCATTACCAGCACAGTTGCTGTGGTCTTGATAAGGTTGTGCCTCAGCTTCCAACGACCTGTCTATTGTGAGTAACAAATTCGAATAACCGTAGTCCCAGCTGTTCCATGGAATACTTGCATGAAGCCTTACCGCAGAATTGAGCCCCGTCCGCTGACTCATCTGATACACAGGAAGCCAGTTAAGCAACTTGTGGAGAGCCTTGGTCGGCATCGTCCACAATCAGAATGGCCATCGATTGTACAACCATTTAAAATATAGAGAGGTGGGATTGCCTCAATTTCATATGCCACCATACCAAGACCCAGAATTATAGGTTAAAAAAACTGCAGCAAAGATCTATTTCATGTAATTTTGATTAAAGCCCCATGTACTGGTTAGGCCATTGCTGTAAAGGCCTTATCCGCAGCCCTTGTACAGGACTACTCACTCCCAAATATTTATCGCAATTAGAAATCATGATCGTGATACCATTCAATTTTAGAGATGGAAAATTTTCGATTTTGTATCTCCTAGTAAATAGAACCATTTAAGTCTTCGCCAATTTGGCAACGTGAGATGCTTTAGGTACTCAAGGTGACGACTTTATCTTTTTTGATAGACTTTTAGAAAATCATTCGGCTCAAAGATGATATCTAACATGCTACTCGAAGATACTCTTCTATAATTTATGGATAAAACTGTATAAAGATTGCATATTCCAGCAACGTATTCCAAATCAACCTAGATCATGGTTTGAAGAACACAATATTCGTCGCTTTGCAGTCCGGATTTAAGCTCGATGTAAAACTTGTGGGTATATAAGGCCCGTCATTTTTATTCAAATACAAAAATAATTAATAAAATTAGAGCAATAATTAGTGCAATCAATGTCAGACCTTATTTTTGAAGTAACCCAACTTAGGAGTCATCTACCCTAAATTATGAATCCTACAAGAGATTCATAATTTTGGTTTAGTATTATTTCAGAGTGTGTTTTATAACTTTTTGATTTTGAGAATAACAGATGGATAAAACATGATTTTGTCAGATCTTGGAGTGGTGAAAGAATATGTATTTATAATGAAATGTGTTTGTTTCAAAATCAATCAACTATTATCTCTATTATGTGAAACAGGATATTATTATTATTATTATTATTATTATTATTATTATTATTATTATTATTATTTGGAAAACGTTTTCTATTGATTGTCTAATTTCTTAAAACTAGTTCAATGATTTTGCACCCCACTGTAAATTGTTATGATAACCTAAAGTAAAAATAATGAAAATCTATGATTACAAGCATAAAAATAAAATATTCTCTTTTTTTCACAATTAAATTCATTTCTTGCTTCCCTGCATTTCATACTCATTTAATTGCATTTCTTTAATAAATCGTATCTATTCATTTCACATACCTGAATTCATTTCATAATACTTTTGATTTGAAATAATTAAAATTATTGTTCCATAACATTTATCCAACAATTGTATTTTGTATATGAAAACAGCAGGAATAACTTCTGTATCATAAGGATTCCAAAAATGTTATTTAAATTTCTATTTCTATATTCCTTTTAACTTAAATGGAGAAACTATTGGACAAGATTATTTATAACTTTTGTCTTAAATACATGAATTTTAGTTTATTTCTTGTGAATATTTTTTGCAAAACAGCAAAAAATAAAATAAAAATATTTTGACATAAAAATTAATTAAAAATACCAGAATCAAACATATGATAGACATTTTCTCCATAAATGTTCGTTCGACTTCAGAAACACAAGATATTGTGGATGAATTGTGGTTGGCTGCAGGCAGACAGACACACAGACAGGTTTATAAAAATTATTTTAAATATTTTTTAAAGAAATGCAGAAATATGAGAAAATGGGAAATGAATTTAAGATTTAAGTGATAAATTTAAAATTTTAAAAATGAAATGGATTCATAAATTTTATAATATAGAACCAAATAAACTAGTTTGTGATAGAGTTATAAATTGAACTAGTCCCCATTTAAGGTCCCTTCCCAGAATAAGGTTTACGGCTTATAAAATGTTTAATTATGTACCGATTCTATTAAAATTAGGCACAATTAATTTTCTTTTGATATTGAATATAGAGTATTAATTTTATTTGTATAGGTCCATATTTTGCTATAGATCCAATTGATGATCCTTCCCGAAAACTGGTTTAAGGTTAAAAAACTATTTAATGAAGACGAATAATATTGAAATTCAACACAATTTTCTAGCTTCCCTGCAAATATTTTATTAATTTTAACAATATCGATACATATTTTGCTATAGTTCCCATATAACGCATAATCTCGGAAAACATATTTGCGGTTAAAAAGCACTTAAAGCAGCCAATATATACACTTTATTTGAACAATCTCACTTCATATTTTGATGCAGCTTCCATATTAGGTTCATTCCTGGCAACGCCGATCTCGATTCATATCTTGCGGAACACAGTTACGGACTTATAAAACTAGTAAAAAATGACCAATTTTATTGAAATTGGACTTAATTATTTTTCTAACTGTCTTGAATATATTTTATTAATCGGTTCATATTTCGCTATTGCTTTCACATACGTATCCAATTTCATTGCCTTAACATTATCTTTTTGTATAAAATGAGTTACTAATATCTATAGCTCGGTACTATTATTTTTAGGTAATTTCAAGCATTTCTTGCCCCTATAAAAACTGCAGTGAAATATAGTTCTTTTAAAGCCCTTTTTCTGTAATCGACATTTAAGCTAATGAACTAATAAGTTTTTTTTGATGCAATATTTTCGACGCAGCCGAATATAGCATTCTTATTTGCTTTTATAGATTCTATGTTGAAAGACAATTTACTTAATTAACAATTTACCCACCTATACAAATCTAGTTGAGGATAATATTCAAAGTTTGTTTCTTCCTATCACATAGCGCAATCAGGCAAAAGCAAATAATTTTTGAAAACGAATAAACAGTAATGCCACTATTTGGACTCCAGTTAGGTTTAAGCCAATATTTTGTTCTACATTAAATCCATAGGTTGCCCTCTCCAAAGTTTTAGTAAGTACTCTTAAACATTAATTGTTACAGGGGAACTCCTCTATATTCTTTTTAGTAGAGTATGCCATTTCACATTTCTACAGTAGTTGCATATGAAATACCATTCCTCTAAACCCAATGTGATGTCAAATATATATTAAGAAATATTTTGTACGGTGGATTCCCCCATGATATATAAACAATTTTGTGTCCTATCCAAAGAATATATATAATTTCTCGAAATTTTTAGAACAGAACAGTTCGTAAAACATTAAAAAATACAACTGTATGATGAAACCACTCCTCAGTGGCCTGAGGAGTGGTTTCATCCTCAGGCCACTGAGGAGTGGTTTCATCATACAATATTTGTATGGGTGAAACGACTCCTCTTTGTCCCTTTTTAATGCATGTGATAAAGAATGAGATCGAAAAATTATTCACATAGGTTTTTTCATTTTTGTTTCATTTACCTTTGTAAAAACATCTCAGTTATTATGTTAAAAATCGCACATCTGACTATATTGTTAACTGCCATCAAACTACTTTCAATGTTATGAAACGGTGCCAGAAAAACTTGTTCGTCCTTACTGGTATCAGGTCAACATTATATGTTATGCATTTACTGTCAAGACTGAATTTGGACCAGTGAATACCAAGGTTCGTAACATAATCAAATTGTGGGCAATTTCCGTTTCTAAAAGAGAACGTAACATTTTTACTTTTCAATTCGCCAGGTTTCATCCATGTCTTTACATTTATTTTCTACACTTAACCAAAAAAGGAAGTAAATACAACGAAAAAGGGTGGAGAATTTAGGATAAGTGGGTTATAATGAAACCTTTGTTCATCATAACGAAAATTTTCGTTAAATTTTCGTATTTTCTTCAAACCGACGAAAAATTGTCAATATTTTTATTTGAATTCGTTGATAAAAATGAAGTTAATTTGAATAAATATTACTAAATTTTAGTAATGCAAAATAAATTATTTTTATTGATAAATATTGTTGAATATAAAAACCATATTTAAGTTATATTGACGAAATTTTTGTTGAACTGAGGAAAGAATTACGTTAATTTCTTTTCTTATAAATTAATATATAAAATATTAATTATAAAATATTCCGACAGGATCAGAAGAAGGAGTACTCTCTTTACAAAGCAAATATTGTTTATAGAACATCTATTGAACTTTAAAAGCGAGAATTTTCAAATTTGGTCCCAATAACTTCCTCAAAGAACTGTATTAGTGCACAAAATGAAAAACGTATAGGATCAGGAGAGAAGTTGCCCCATACAAAGCAAATATTGGTTATCTTATATCTAAAGATCAACTACAGTGACAATTTGGTTCCAATAAATATTTTCAATACATATCGATTTGTGGAATATCTCTCGAGATATATGACTAAGATGAAATTTAGTTCAGCAAAGCGAACCGGGTAAAAGCTTGTTTTAGATAATAATTAAATAGTGTAAAAAATGTAATAGGCTACTAAAAATGGTTAATAGGTAGTGAGCTTTTATTTCGGATGAAAAACTGTTTATTGATCAGTTGATCTTCTACTTGCATTTTTTGACTTAATGCAAAATATTCTTCTAATTTTAATCATATTAATTAGAATGTTCCACAAAATATTTTTCTCCTTAGATTTCTATATTCTTATTTCAGTTAATATGACAAAAATTATTTGACGAAATAAAATATTTAAATAAACGAAAATTTTATTCAAATTAACTTCGCTTTACTACGTAGAATTTAATAAATTTTCGTTATTTTACTTACGATGCATTACTGCCGTTTGTACTAAATATATGTTAATATAACATATTTTTTGTTAATTGTTTAACGAAATTTTATACAATTTATCATCTTTCATTAATTTTTTTAATAAATTATTTTAGGACATTTAAAAACAAATCTTCAATTTAAGGAAAAATTCTTTTAATTAGAATAAAAATCCGCTTATTAACCACCTCTTTTTCGCTTAAGTTCCACGAAATTTTTCGTTAATATTAACTACGACATTTGGTTCAGTATATATCTACCTAAAACATTCATTTCAATTTTATGCCTTCTTTCAATCTGCCCCACTGTGTGCATTATCAAAATTATAAAACATATTTAATTCATATTGTTTTATATTGTTCTTATCATTTTTGTTGTTATATTTTTTCTTTTATATCTTTATTACAGGTTTTATAAATGTTTACAACATTAAAATGTATCATAAACCAAGAAAACAACTTTTGTAATATTTCTTATTTTTATCATTTTTATTTTTCCCCTTTTTCTATTTAAAAATGTTGAAACTGTAAATGCAGTTATTTTTACTCTATTTCGAAATATTTTACACACATTTTAAGTACAATTTATGTAAACAGCTATATTTTACTGCCCTCAAACTATTTTGTTTACGAGGATTCTTTTTGAAAGATTTCTGAAAAAAACATGTTTTAAAAAGATTTCTGGGATATAGTACATACTGTATTTAATTATTTTTATAACATTTTTATTTATTCTTAGTTCGGACTGTGAATACTGTAAATGTGCAAGTACTGTAGATTTTATTGTAAGAGGAAATAAAAAACTTTTAACAGGAAGAAAATAAAAATCATTTTCAGTGTATATGTGTTAGTTGTGTTACTACACGTATACTTGTACAAGGTAGTAAAAAGGATCCCCTGTCGGGTATCAAATTTGAGACATTTAAAAGTACATTTGTATTGTTACAGTTGATGGTGAAAGTAACAAACACGAACAGTTGAAAATTTGGTCAAATAAGAATTATAACTCCGGGTTTATTTTTCAGAAATTTAGATCATAATGTGGAATTATTGTAATCTGAGACTAAATTAAGTTTCTTTTTATAGCAGTTTTCCCCATCATGTGCTGAACGATCTTGAGATTCAAGAGATTTTCTAGCTTCATTATTTCCAATAGATTCTGATCCATCTTTTCTGCTGTTAACCAGAATATGGCTGGCGAGCTAGCGCATTTACCCATAATATGTGTGGAAATATCGTTTATCAATGTACACGTGTACACCGCACCTTTTTAGGGCGAATGCTGTCTGTTAAGATAATGATCTTGATGTCTCTTGATTTCACAGCAACACTTTAAATTTCTAGATATTGATGTATGGATATCAGATCGAGAGATATATAACAAAAATAGATTTTACTACTCTCAAACTGTCATATATACGAGGATTCCTTTTGAGAATTCTTTTTTCTAAAGAACGTGTTTTAAGTAGATGTCTGGGATATAGTATATACTGTAAATGTGCAAGTATGATAGTTTTTACTATAAAGGAAGGGTAGAAAGATCATTTTCAGTGCATATGTGTTAGTTTTGTATCTGCACTTATACGTAGTAAAAATGATCACCTGTCAAGTACCAAATATGATACATTTAAAAGTGTATTTGTATTGTTACAATTGATAAAATTTGGAAAATTTGGATTTATTGACTTTAACATTTCCAATTGATTAGCGAGCTGTCTGGTAAGCTATGGATACATGAATGTACCCATTATTTGTATTGCAGTATCATCGTTCAATATGTAGCAGATAAATTCGTTAATCTGTTTCGCTAACAAGGCTTCTCTTTGGTGATGTTGCCATCTAATAAATTTCCAATGTTGAGATGTTGACCTGTAAGACAACTAAAGGCAGAATAGAGACAATATGAAATTTAAGATCTACATCTCGCAGTTTGAGAGCAACACTTTGAATTTTATGATATACATCTCCGGATGTGAGATTAAAAGGTAGAGTTCAATATTGCAGTGTAAGCAAGCTGGAATCGCTCTTCAGATTTTGGTCAGCAGCGAGGGTTACCTCAGCTATTTTACTTTGGATACCATTACAGTTCAACAATAATATCGATATTATTGATTTTATTCTTGCTGTGATTGTTTTAGGGAATGTGGTAGTGTCGCGTACGAAGGTTATTAAGATGTTGAATCATTTTGTTGCTTTTTGGGATAATAACAACAACTCATGATATTATAAAGCAGTGTGCCAAACAACTTGAGGTTCAGTTCATTATTTCTCGTAGGTCCCCTACAATCACTCTTCCGAATATTATTTTGAAGAACTTATATATTTTAGGGAAAACGTAAACAAAAAATTATGTGAGATATTTTACGAGGGTGCGTTCATAAAGTATTCTATGTCCCTCACTTTACTGACAATAACATTTTTCTTGTTTCGTAAAGTGATTTTTATCGTTAAAATTCGGCATATTTTTTTCTCTTTAATTGTCATTAATATACGAAAATGTCAATTAAAGTGCTTGTTTACAATATCAAAAATGAAGGTTGCTTCTCTAAAATTTAAAAATAAAAAAATATCGATGAAGAGCCCTGTAAAACCAACCTGACATGAGTATTAAAGCAAAACTAGAGAACATGTCAATCGTAGAAGGCGTTGTCCGATGGATACGAAACTGCACTATCATAGAAAGGTATAGAAACTTTAAGCGGGCTTTAATAGAACAATGTGCTTTTGTAAGAAGAACCCGAAAATATCATTAATATTAAACAAAATAGGACTATGGATCCCATATAAAGCATCTTTAGCGAAATAAGATTTTGCCATGAGAAACCTCTTAATCACTTATTATTTTTGCAATTGCCATTAATAAATAGGAAATTTCGCACTAATCACAGGGTCAAAATCTCATTTTGGGTGTAAAACTTGTTAATATAGAGTATTCTTACTTGTGTTATTTTATGTATACTTAGATGATTTCGGACTGTAATTTTGTTTGAGCTAAAATACCATAAAATTCTTTAAACACATTTTCATCATTAAATTTTTAATACGTATGAGCAATATTTTTTTATACATTTAACAAATATAACTCATACGCAAAATATATTTAAATAAAATAGTTTTAAACCATTTCCGTTATTTATAATAAATAAAAATTTAGTACATTTTGGAGAAAGTATTTTTTAATTGCGATAAAATATTTATTAATCAAGGTATCTCTCTGAACATATGTCATAAGAAACTATTTGATACTGAATGGGAAGCAAATCTTTGGTTCCCGACTTAATACATTTAACGTTCGCAGTAGACCAATTTACACCCCCTTTAACTCCGCTGTTATGGGGTCCACGATTCAAGGCTGCAAATTGATCTAGTCTGTCAACAGATTTAATTAAAAAATTAATTCTGCTCGTTGGATAATGTAGAGGGTATGAGCATAGTTGACAGATAAATTTGCACAAAAATCATAAATTGTCAAATTTACTTTTCGACATCGACATTAAAAATTACTTATGATATTCGTTGTTCTCCAAAAAAGATTATATTATAACAATTGCAACAAAGATTTTAAGAGCTTTAAATAGATTCAAACATGATCCGGAAAATTTTCAGAAAACTCTTTGCTATTTCGCTAATACAAAATATTTTTGAAAAGGTTTTTCTTCATTTAAATTTTTTTGCGATTTTCAATTCTAATCAATGGCTTATTTAGAAAAATTTATAAAACACATTGGAAATATTCTTTAAAACTTTTTGAAGGAACGAAATGGCACACTACACTTTAAGAGGTCTCGTCCTATCTAAGAATTTAAACGCTATTAACATCTTGAAGTACCTTCAGATACAGAGTGTTGACTGTTACTGAAATGATTTTATTGATTTTATACCAAAGCCATTATTATATGGACTTTTGATCATATACATGCACACTCACAAACATATACAATATATAAAGTTTTTCTTAAATATAACACAGTTTTATTTTTAGCTATAATTTTTTTCTTTTGAACCGATTTTTATAATTTTTAGAAAAGTAATGAAATACATTAATATCATATTCTGACAAAAAATCATTCCAATAGTTGGCTGATCATTTGATACACTAAACCATTTATGCTTATTTTAAATAGGAAACTCAGGGTTATAACAAATACTCAGGCCAAATTTTATTGAGCTTTGTAAATTATTTTTGGATTTCAGCTTGCAGACAGACAGACGGACAGATGGACATAGGTAAACTACACAAGATTTTAGTTTAATGCAAGAATTTACATATACATTATGGGGTCTGAAATAAATCTTTCTTAGCGGAATGACAGTGTAAATATATCTTCTTCACTACTTGCTTTTGAAAATTCCTCATATTTAAGATATATTTCGAAAATCGTCAAAAGACAATTTCTTGGGTCATATAATCGTTAAAATAACGATAAGTCAAATCTAACAACAGTGTGTATGAGTAATATTGTCTACATATATGAAATATTACTCATACGTATATATTTATGTATTTAAATAAGGACAACAAAATATTTTTATTCATAATACTTTCATCCCTCACTGTATAACCAGGACTTAAACTATTAAATATATCAAATTCTCAAAAGGATACCTATACAAATGGTCTGTACGTTTACATGTGTTTGTTATATGTACTTCAAATATACTTGAATTAGTACATATGTATCAAGTATATATATCATACACATCTTTAATGTCTATTGTACACACGTTTACAAGTTCAAAAGAAATTAAGAAATAATACTGTGAATGAATAAAGTTAACCAGTACAAGTGCAATATTGTATAACAATATATACATGTGAGCATATATGTATTAGTAACAGTGCAACTTATTCCTTTTTATCTGGTTTTTATTTTCTAGCCCTAAAGAATTTGACATTTCTGCTCATGTGAAATGTCTGTATAATATTATGTGTATGCATGTGTGTGTGTGTCTTTTCCCTGTGTCTCTTGATATCACATTATTATAATAGTTGTTTTGTTCGTGTTAGTGTATCCCTAAAAGTGTGTAAATGATCTTTTATTTCTGCAGGAGTATTTTTTAATATATATTGCTTTTGTATATACTGTTTACACTTAGACACACACACGTATGTAACATTATACACTTCGTTATGATTTCTCTATTGCAATTGTGTTTTTTAGTCAATTGTCACGTTTATGTATTTTTCTCTCTTTATTTTTAAAATGAACGTAAAACATTAACAAACGTAATGTCAAGTGCGTGAAAACACGTTGTTGACTTAATTAAAAACACTCAACAGTGCAAATGTGTTGTATGTGAGCAAGCAGTTGCACGGTCTTACAAATAAAAATGTTAATAGACCATAAAAATCATTGACATGTATTAGAACCTTTTTGTCTTTAACGTTTCGTTGGCGAAAATTCTTTGTCTACTCTTGTTATTAAGTATGCGAAAATATTTCGCTTTTAGGAGATAATTTTCTGGATTATTTTATTGCTTTTTCGAGTGCCAACAAAATATTTGATTTCGTAAGAGCAATTAAGTGCGTAATGGACGTTCTATAAAATACATTCATCCAGAATAATAGGGAATATATAAAATAAGATAAAGCATCTTAAAGGTGGACTTCGCAGCTCATCTAGAAGAATTTATATTAAACAACTTAGAATGTGCAGAATCATTAATATCCCCATTATAACTAATTGTTAAAACAGCTTTACTTTGAAAATGCTGTTAAAGTTCAGGAAATATAACACTCAATACAACTCTATCTGTTGGGGAAAACATAGTGACTTCTTCCTCTCAATGAAGTATAAATAAAAGAGGACAACAGCTTTAACTTTTTAGTCTTGAAAGCTTGTCACAGACATCGGGAATTGGGACTTAATTTGAGAATTCTATATAAATTCGCGCTTCATGTTTATTGAGATGAAATTTTAATACTCTCATTTCAATAAATCTTAAGATACTCGATAATAAATGTTTGCCTTTTATGATGGCTACCTTTCCCCCTGATTCCAGCCGTTCCAGATTTGTCATTTAAAAGCGACTAGGACTAAATTTTAAAAACACTCGTGGTAATAATTTTTTAGATATTCGATAGCTTAAATTGGATTTATATAGGTATACCTCTTCCCTACACTTTTTTACAGTATAAAAAGTTCCTCGAGATTGTGAGGTTTTTTCAGAAAAATGTTCCTTGAATGGGACCGAAGATGTATGTAGAATTGAATAAAATTGCGTGTTATTTCACTTACGATGTCGTTTTTACTACTAATCTGTTAATATAACAGATTTTTGTTAATTTTTAACGTGGATTTTATTTATTGAATCTGCCTCCCTTTTGAGGCCTCACAATAAGTATTTAAATCTTACAAACTAAATTTAAATTTTACGTCTAGGTAAGATCTCATTTCCATCGGCCTTGACACTTATTTAACATGGCTGTAAATCGTTCCAGCAGAGCCTTGAAATATTTGAACGTCTCTAGGTGTCTGGCAAGCGAATTAGGATGACTCCTTATCCTTGTTATATATATCCCATATACTTTTCCAAACTCTTCCTTTACTAATGGAATAAAGGAGTCTCCATGAATGTTATCATTTTTAATGTACCATTGTGCCCTCTGAATAATAAATATATTCGTTTTGTAGGGCCATTCCACATAACTGTATACCATATGTCCACTTTGGTTTTCTAACGGTTTTATACAGGATTACCTTATTGTCAAGGATTAATTTAGACTGATGGTAAATTAACCAATGTAAGCTAGAACTTATTAATTTCATATGAGTCTCTTGGTTTATTATATAGCGGAAAAATCTGAAATATGCAACATAATCACCCTGAGGATGTTAGTACCATTAAGAGTAAATTGGAAAACAGTTTCTTCTTCTAAGAGCAAAGGTGACGTACTACATTTCAGTTTCGTTTACCCTTATTCTACAATCCTTCAACCATATTTTCAAATGTCTCAAATAAATGTTCAGGGTGTGAGAAGCTGAGTTAGGGTCTTTGTGTTACTGAGAATGGCCGTAATCATCAGCAAATGTGTGAAATCGTAAGAATATCGCATAACGGCAAATCAGACGTTATATATAAAGAAAAGAGTGGATCCTAAAACACCTTACGGAGGGATATCAGCCTTTGTACAGTAATTTCCCAGTTTTAAAGTCTTTACACTTAACCCCTAAAGTGCCGATCATAAAAATAGGATTCTGACAATTTGTGAGTTAATTCGAATCAAATTAACATATTTTACTAAACAATTTTATGGGCAAATTTTTAGTGTTATTGAAGAAAATTAAGTTAATATTAAAAAACCAGTCGATTAAATAAAAAACGAAAACTTTCGTTAATATTTACTAACAGTATTTTTATCAGTGTAGCTAATATACTCTGATCACTGATTGATGTGGCAAAGGTTACAAACATTTACTTTTAATAAAAATTATCACTTTGTCAGTAATTCCTCATCTCATATATCTAGCTTGGGAAGTGCCTGTAAATATGTAATTGATTCCTTTCACTGGGATATAAAAGGATAATGTGGTAAAAGGTTAGGGGGGTATTAATTAAATTGAAGGAGAATGAAGAAGTCATCTGACTTTTAAAATTATGGGAAAAATTATACCAGTAGGAGACCGCTAGTTAGTATCGGATAGCATTCATTCTGGTATCAGATTTCAAAGATGGGTCCAAAATGGGAGTGGGCAATTAAATACCTTTGCTAACGACCGTGGTATGGTGCAAACCGAGATCCAAGGAGTGTGTAGGGAGATCAACACTTTTATTAGTAATTGGTAGTATAATGTAGAAAAACACTAACGAGGCTAATGAATACTCACGTCACTATGAAATACGCCTACTCCAATTTTCAGTGTGAAGAAGAATCCGCAAATGAACATTGAAAAGCTAAAACAAATTGATATCTTCTTCCACAAATAGTAGAAAGTAATATAATAACTGCTACCTTTTGTTTGCTTATCGTAATAACATATATATTTTTAAAAATGTTTTGTCCTTGACAGTTGTCATTACATTGTACTCATTCATATACTGTAAGTGCCTCCATTTCCTTTGTTTAATATGTACTCCATGTTTCACCACGTACTGTGAACAGAAAAGTAAAACTAAAATGAAACTGAAACCCAGAAACCTGAAAAATAAAAGCTAAACGAGAGTCCTTCTGATGCTGCATTTACATACGTGCAAGAAAAAGCCAGAGAAAAAAAGGATCCTAACTAAAACACGTATAGTCAGGCTTAATCAACACCTTCGTCTGCTATAATAAATAACAAGTTTATTGGTTTTTATTATACCCTACACTACACCATAGGTGGTGGAGTATATGCGGTTTGTGCAGATTGATTGTAACGGGCAGAAAAAAGTCCTACCACAACTTTTAAGTATATCATTCGAATCAGAATCACTACCTATTATAAAATTAACTTCACTATTTTCCAAATTTCGCTAAAGTAAGTTTTAAGGATTACCAAATTACACGAGGATTAGTCCATTATTTCTCATAGGACCCCATAAAACCATCCTTTCAAATATCACATTGATACTCATTAATCGCACATGTATGTGGGTATTGAAAAATTATTTAATAAAATTAAGATAAATATAAGCCAAAGCCGTTGTGTGAAGCTATACGAGTGTCGATTGATAATTTTTTTAATTCCTCTATAACCCACCAGAAAAACATCGTTTTAAAATTTATAAACTTCATATATTGTTTGCATCATAATACACAACCTTAATAAGAGAACCAAGTTATGCGGGGGTGTTCATAAAATTTTCTCAATATTCGTTTGATGGAAGGTATTACATAGTCGGGCTTGACCGACTATAACATTTTACTTGTTATTTTATATTTTAGGTTGGCTTCACTTTTAAAATTGTGGTTGTGGAAGAAATTTTTTAAAGTTTTATGATTTTTTTTACAAAATACTGCCTCTATTAAGGCTTTATTTGACATACAAACAATATTAGAAAAAAACTTACATAACTATATTTAAGACTGCATTAACATTGGTTTATATGTTTGTTTGTTTGTTTGAGGTTACCTAAGGGATACCAACTCAATGTGTGCTATAAATTATTAAGGTCTATTAGGCAAAACTATGACCCCCATAAAGGTAAGTAAGAAACACATAAAAGAACTTTAATACCAAACAAACAAAAAAGGAATGATTATTGATAAGAAAATTTTAAATTCAATTCTTTTCGGGTGGGGGAGTATAGTATTTTCAATAAACTCGTAACTATTTACAGTTGTAAGACCTCCTTTCTATTGTCTGCCAAATGCCATAAATCACTTTTGCTTTCAATACTTAACACTGAGTTCACAAAACGAGTGTTATGGCAATAAAA
>PYHX02000413.1:75571273-75644905 GCA_004302925.2 Cochliomyia hominivorax | reverse complement strand
AAAAATCGCACATCTGACTATATTGTTAACTGCCATCAAACTACTTTCAATGTTATGAAACGGTGCCAGAAAAACTTGTTCGTCCTTACTGGTATCAGGTCAACATTATATGTTATGCATTTACTGTCAAGACTGAATTTGGACCAGTGAATACCAAGGTTCGTAACATAATCAAATTGTGGGCAATTTCCGTTTCTAAAAGAGAACGTAACATTTTTACTTTTCAATTCGCGTTTCACATGTCTTTACATTTATTTTCTACACTTAACCGAAGTTACAACGAAAAAAGGGTGGAGAATTTAGGATAATATAATGAAACCTTTGTTCATCATAACGAAAATTTTCGTTAAATTTTCATAATTTCTTCAAACCGACGAAAAATTGTCAATATTTCAATTTGATTAAAAATTAAGTTAATTTTAAATAAATAAATATTATTAAATATTTTAATACCATATTTAAGTTAAATTTACGAAATTTTTATTAAATTGAGGAAAGAATTACGTTAATTTCTTTTTTCATAAATTAAAATATAAAATATTATTTATAAAATATTTCATGAAAAAATCCAACAGGATCAGAAAAACACCTTCTTCTCCCTTACAAAGCAAATATTGTTTATAGAACATCTATTGAACTTTAACAGCGAGAATTTTCAAGTTTGGTCCCAATAACTTCCTCAAGGAACTGTATTAATGCACAAAATGAAAAACTTATAGGATCAGGAGAGAAGTTGCCCCATATGAAGCAAATATTGGTTATTTTATATCTAAAGATAAACTACAGTGAGAATTTGATCCCAATAAATATTTTCAATACATATCGATTTGTGGAATATCTCTCGAGATATATGACTAAGATGAAATTTAGTTCAGCAAAGCGAACCGGGTAAAAGCTTGTTTTAGATAATAATTAAATAGTGTAAAAAAATAATACGCTACTAAAAAACAATGGTTAAAAGGTAATGAGCTTTTATTTCTGATGAAAAGTTGTTTATTGATCAGCTGATCTTCCACTTGCATTTTCATAACTTATGCAAATAGTCTTCTAATTTTAACCATATTAATTGGAATATTCTAGAAAATTATTTTTCTCCTTAGATTTCTATATTTTTATTTCAGTTAATATGACAAAGAAAATATGCAACATTATTTGACGAAAAAAATATTTAAATAAACGAAAATTTTATTCAAATTAACTTCGTTTACTACGTAGAATTTAATAAATTTTCGTTATTTTACTTACGATGCATTACTGCCTTTTGTGCTAAATATATGTTAATATAACATATTTTTTGTTAATTTTTTCAACGAAATTTTATACAATTTATCATTCTTTCATTAATTTTTGTTTAATGAATTATTTTCGACATTTAAAAACAAATCTTCAATTAAGGAAAAATTCTTTTAATTAGAATAAAAATCCGCTTATTAACCACCTCTTTTTCGCTTAAGTTCCACGAAATTTTTTCGTTAATATTACCTACCACATTTGGATTCAGTATATATCTGCCAAAACATTCATTTCAATTTTATGCCTTCTTTCAATCTGCCCCACTGTGTGCATTATCAATTAACATATTCTTTTTATATTGTTCTTATCATTTTTGTTTAATATTTTTCTTTATATCTTTATTACAGGTTTTATAAATGTTTACAGCATTAAAATGTATCATAAACCAAGAAAACAACTTTTGTAATATTTCTCTTTTTTATCATTTTTATTTTTCCCCTTTTTCTATTTAAAAATGTTGAAACTGTAAATGCAGTTATTTTTACTCTATTTCAAAATATTTTACACACATTTTAAGTACAATTTATGTAAAAAGCTAAATTTTACTGCCCCTCAAACTATTTTGTTTACGAGGATTCTTTTTGAAGATTTCTGAAAAAACATGTTTTAAAAAGATTTCTGGGATATAGTACATACTGTATTTAATTATTTTTATAACATTTTTATTTGTTCTTAGTTCGGACTGTGAACACTGTAAATGTGCAAGTACTTGTAGATTTTATTGTAAGAAGGAAAATAAAAAAACTTTTCCACAAGAAGAAAATAAAAATCATTTTCAGTGGTATGTATGTTAGTTCTGTTTACTACACGTATACTTGTACAAGGTAGTAAAAAGATCCCCTGTCGGGTATCAAATTTGAGACATTAAAAGTTCATTTGTATTGTTACAGTTTGATGGTGAAAGTAACACACACGAACAGTTGAAAATTTGGTCAAATAAGAATTATAACTGAGGAATAATTTTAATCTGAGACTAAATTACGTTTTTTTATAGCAGTTTCCCCAACATGTGCTGAACGATCTTGAGATATAAGAGATTTTTTAGCTTCATTATTTCCAATAGATTTTGATCCATCTTTTCTGCTGTTAACCAGGATATGGTAAACTCTGATTTGAAAAAAATTCTTCACTGACACATAAAAAAGTTAAATTTGGAAGATCCAGGAAAGTTTTGTTTATGAGAAAATCATTGCTGAACTCATTTACATATAAGCTGGCGAGCTAGCGCGGGGCGAGTGTTGTCTGTTAAGATAAAGATCTTGATGTCTCTTGATTTCACAGCAACACTTTGAATTTCTAGATATTAATCAATGGATATCAGATCGAGAGATATATAACAAAATAATTTTACTACCCTCAAACTGTCATATATACGAGGATTCTTTGAAGGTTCATTTTTCAAAAAGCGTGCTTTAAGAAAATGTCTGGGATATAGTATATACTGTAAATGCGCAAGTATGATAGTTTTTACTGTAAAGGAAGAGTAGAAAAATCATTTTCAGTGCATATGTCTTAGTTTTGTATATGCACGTATACGTAGTAAAAATGATCACCTGTCAAGTACCAAATATGAGACATTTAAAGTGTATTTGTATTGTTACAATTGATAAAATTTGGAAAATTTGGATTTATTGACTTTAACATTTCCAATTGATTAGCGAGCTGTCTGGTAAGCTATGGATACATGAATGTACCCATTATTTGTATTGCAGTATCATCGTTCAATATGTAGCAGATAAATTCGTTAATCTGTTTCGCTAACAAGGCTTCTCTTTGGTGATGTTGCCATCTAATAAATTTCCAATGTTGAGATGTTGACCTGTAAGACAACTAAAGGCAGAATAGAGACAATATGAAATTTAAGATCTACATCTCGCAGTTTGAGAGCAACACTTTGAATTTTATGATATAAATCTCCGGATGTGAGATTGAAAGGTAGAGTTCAATATTGCAGTGTAAGCAAGCTGGAAATCGCTCTTCAGATTTTGGTCAGCAGCGAGGGTTACCTCAGCTATTTTACTTTGGATACCATTACAGTTCAACAATAATATCGATATTATTGATGTTATTCTTGGCAATGCGTGATTGTTTTAGGGAATGTGGTAGTATCGCGTACGAAGGTTATGAAGATGTTGAATCATATTGTTGCTTTTTGGGATAATAACAACAACTCATGATATTATAAAGCAGTGTGCCGAATAATTTGAGGTTCGGTTCATTATTTATCGTAGGTCCCCTACAATCACTCTTCCGAAAATTATTTTGAAGAACTTATATATTTTAGGGAAAACATAAACAAAAAATTATGTGAGATATTTTACGAGGGTGCGTTCATAAGTATTCTATGTCCCTCACTTGACTGACAATAGCATTTGCTCTTGTTACGTAAAGTGATTTTTATCGTTAAAATTCGACATATTTATTTCTCTTTAATTGTCATTAATATACGAAAATGTCAATTAAAGTGCTTGTTTACAATATAAAAAATGAAGGTTGCTTCTCTAAAATTTAAAAATAAAAAAATATCGATGAAGAGCCCAGTAAAACCAACCTGACATGAGTATTAAAGCAAAACTAGAGAACATGTCAGTCGTAGAAGGTGTTGTCCGATGGATGCACTATCATAGAAAGGTATAGAAACTTTAAGCTGGCTTTAATAGAACAATGTGCTTTTGTAAGAAGAACCCGAAAATATCATTAATATTAAACAAAATAGGACTATGGATCCCATATAAAGCATCTTTAGCGAAATAAGATTTTGCCATGAGAAACCTCTTAATCACTTATTATTTTTGCAATTGCCATTAATAAATAGGAAATTTCGCACTAATCACAGGGTCAAAATCTCATTTTGGGTGTAAAACTTGTTAATATAGACTATTATTACTTGTGTTATTTTATGTATACTTAGATGATTTCGGACTGTAATTTTGTTTGAGCTAAAATACCATAAAATTCTTTAAACACAATTTCATCATTAAATTTTAATACGTATGAGCAATATTTTTTTATACATTTAACAAATATACTTATACGCAATATATATTTAAATAAAATAATTTAAACCATTTCTGTTATTTATAATAAATAAAAATTTAGTCCATTTTGGAGAAAGTATTTTTTTAATTGCGATAAAATATTTATTAATCAAGGTATCTCTCTGAACATATGTCATAAGAAACTGTTTGATACTGAATGAGAAGCAAAACTTTGGTTCGCGACTTAATACATTTAACGTTCGAAGTAGACCAATTTACACCCCATTTAACTCCGCTGCTATGGGGTCCACGATTTAAGGCTGCAAATTGATCTAGTCTGTCAACAGATTTAATTAAAAAATTAATTCTGCTCGTTGGATAATGTAGAGGGTATGAGCATAGTTGACAGATAAATTTGCACAAAAATCATAAATTGTCAAATTTACTTTTCGACATCGACATTAAAAATTACTTATGATATTCGTTGTTCTCCAAAAAAGATTATATTATAACAATTGCAACAAAGATTTTAAGAGCTTTAAATAGATTCAAACATGATCCGGAAAATTTTCAGAAAACTCTTTGCTATTTCGCTAATAAAAAATATTTTTGAAAAGGTTTATCTTCATTTCAATTTTTATGCGATTTTCAATTCTAGTAAATGGCTTATCTAGGAAAATTTATAAACACATTGGAAATATTCTTTAAAACTTTTTGAAGGAACGAAATGGCACACTACACTTTAAGAGGTCTCGTCCTATCTAAGAATTTAAAAGCTATTAACATCTTGAAGTACCTTCAGATACAGAGTGTTGGCTGTTGCTGAAATGATTTTACTGATTTTATACCAAAGTCATTATTATATGGACTTTTGATCATATACATGCACACTCACAAACGTATACAATATATAAAAGTTTTTCTTATATTTAACACAGTTATATTTTTAGCTATAATTTTTTTCTTTTGAACCGATTTTTATAATTTTTAGAAAAGTAATGAATTACATTAATATCATATTCTGACAAAAAATCATTCCAATAGCCAACTATTGGTCTATATTATTTGATACACTGAACCATTTATGCTTATTTTAAAAAGGAAACTCAGGGTTATAACAGATACTAAGGCCAAATTTTATTGAGCTTTATAAATTATTTTGGATTTCAGCTTGCAGACAGACAGACAGACAGACAGATGGACATAGGTAAACTACACAAGATTTTAGTTTAATGCAAGAATTTACATATAAATTATGGGGTCTGAAATAAATCTTTCTTAGCGGAATGACAGTTTAAATACATCTTCTTCACTACTTGCTTTTGAAAATTCCTCATATTTGAGATATAAATCGAAAAATCGTCAAAATACAATTTCTTGGGTCATATAATCGTCAAAATAACGATAAGTCAAATCTAACAACAGTGTGTATGACTAATATTTTCTACATATATGAAATATTCCTCATACGTATACATTTATATATATTTTTAAAAAAGACAACAAAATATTTTATTCATAATACTTTCATCCCTCACTGTATAACCAGGACTTAAACTATTAAATATATCAAATTCTCAAAAGGATAACTATACGAATGGTCTGTACGTTTACATGTGTTTGTTATATGTACTTCAAATATACTTGAATTAGTACATATGTATAAGTATATATATCATACACATCTTTAAATGTCTATTGTACACACGTTTACAAGTTCAAAGAAATTAAGAAATAATACTGTGAATGAATAAAGTTAACCAGTACAAGTGCAATATTGTATAACAATATATACATGTGAGCATATATGTATTAGTAACAGTGCAACTTCTTCCTTTTTATCTGGTTTTTATTTTCTAGCCCTAAAGCATTTGACATTTCTGCTCATGTGAAATGTCTGTATAAATATTATTGTGTATGCATGTGTGTGTGTGTCTTTTCCCTGTGTCTCTTGATATCACATTTATTGTAATAGTTGTTTTGTCCGTGTTAGTGTATCCCTAAAAGTGTGTAAATGATCTTTTATTTCTGCAGGAGTATTTTTTTAATATATATTGCTTTTGTATATATTGTTTACACTGAGACACACACACGTATGCACAATGTACACTTCGTTATGATTTCTCTATTGCAATTGTGTTTTTTAGTCAATTGTCACGTTTATGTATTTTTCTCTCTTTATTTTTAAAATGAACGTAAAACATTAACAAACGTAATGTCAAGTGCGTGAAAACACGTTGTTGACTTAATTAAAAACACTCAACAGTGCAAATGTGTTTGTATGTGAGCAAGCAGTTGCATGGTCTTTCAAATAAAAATGTTAATAGACCATAAAAATCATTGACATGTATTAGAACCTTTTTGTCTTTAACGTTTCGTTGGCGAAAATTCTTGTCTACTCTTGTTATTAAGTATGCGAAAATATTTCGCTTTTAGGAGAAAATTTTCTGGATTATTTTATTGCTTTTTCGAGTGCCACAAAATATTTGATTTCGTAAGAGCAATTAAGTGCGTAATGGACGTTCTATAAAATACATTCATCCAGAATAATAAGGAATATATATAAAAGTAAGATAAAGCATCATAAAGGTGGACTTCACAGCTTGTCTAGAGAATTTATATTAAACAACTTAGAATGTGCAGAATCATTAATATCCCCATTATAACCAATTGTTAAAACAGCTTTACTTTGAAAATGCTGTTAAAGTTCAGGAAATATAACACTCAATACAACTCTAATCTGTTGGGGAAAACATAGTGACTTCTTCCTCTCAATGAAGTATAAATAAAAGAGGACAACAGCTTTAACTTTTTTAGTCTTGAAAGCTTGTCACAGACATCGGGAATTGGGACTTAATTTGAGAATTCTATATAAATTCGCGCTTCATGTTATTGAGATGAAATTTTAATACTCTCATTTCAATAAATCTTAAGATACTCGATAATAAATGTTTGCCTTTTATGATGGCTACCTTTCCCCCTGATTCCAGCCGTTCCAGATTTTGTCATTTAAAAGCGACTAGGACTAAATTTTAAAACACTCGTGGTAATAATTTTTTAGATATTCGATAGCTTAAATTGGATTTATATAGGTATACCTCTTCCTACACTTTTTTACAGTATAAAAGTTCCTCGAGATTGTGAGGTTTTTTCAGAAAAATGTTCCTTGAATGGGACCGAAGATGTATGTAGAATTGAATAAAATTGCGTGTTATTTCACTTACGATGTCGTTTTTACTACTAATCTGTTAATATAACAGATTTTTGTTAATTTTTTAACGTGGATTTTATTTATTGAATCTGCCTCCCTTTTGAGGCCTCACAATAAGTATTTAAATCTTACAAACTAAATTTAAATTTTACGTTCTAGTAAGATCTCATTTCCATCGGCCTTGACACTTATATTAGCATGGCTGTAAATCGTTCCAGCAGAGCCTTGAAAATATTTGGACGTCTCCAAGATGTCTGGCAAGCGAATTAGGATGACTCCTTATCCTTGTTATATATATCCCATATACTTTTCCAAACTCTTCCTTTACTAATGAAATAAAGGAGTCTCCATGAATGTTATCATTTTTAATGTAAAATTGTGCCCTCTGAATAATAAATATATTTGTTTTGTAGGCCATTCCACATAACTGTATACCATATGTCCACTTTGGTTTTCTAACGGTTTTGTACAGGATTACCATATTGTCAAGGAACAATTTAGACTGATGGTAAATTAACCAATATAAGCTAGAACTTATTAATTTCATATGAAGTCTCTTGGTTTATATATAGCGGAAAAATTCTGAAATATGCAACATAATCACCCTGAGGAGTGTTAGTACCATTAAGAGAAATTGGAAAATAGTTTCTTCTTCTAAGAGCAAAGGTGAAGTACTTACTTTTCAGTTCGTTTACCCTTATTCTACAATCCTTCAATCATATTTTCAAACGTCTCAAATAAATGTTCAGGGTGTGAGAAGCTGAGTTGGGGTCCTTGTGTTTACTGAGAATGGCTGTATCATCAGCAAATGTTGAAATCGTAAGAATTTCGCATAACGGCAAATCAGACCTGTATATCAAGTAAAGAGTGGATTCTAGAACACCTTACGGAGGAACATCAACCTTTATACATAATTTTGCTGTTTTAAAGTCTTTACACTTAACCCTAAAATACCGATCATCCAAATAGGATTCTGACAATTTGTGAGTTAATTTGAATAAATTTTAATAAAATTTGCATATTTTACTAAACAATTTTATGGACAAAATTTTTAGTGTATTTAAAGAAAATTAGTCAATATTAAACAAATCAGTCGATTAAAATACAAAACGAAAACTTTCGTTAATATTGCTAACAGTATTTTTATCACTGTAGCTAATATACTCTTATCACTGATTAGTCTGGCGAAGGTTACAAACATTTACTTTTAATAAAAATTATCACTTTGTCAGTAATTCCTCATCTCATATATCTAGTTAGATAATAAGGAAAATTTAATAGTGAAGATTACTGGAACCTTAACAAAAGATTTTTTTATTTTCAAAACTGACATACTTTTAACAGGGCTTTTTGGCATATAATTGCACTAAATTCAGTCTCTTAGTTAATGGATGAGGATCTTGGGAAGTGCCTGTAAATATGTAATTGATTCTTTTCACTAGGATATAAAAGGATAATGTGGTAAAAGGTTAGGGGGGGTATTAAATTTAAATGGAAGGAGAATGAAGAAGTCATTTGATCATTAAATTATGGAAAAATTATACCAGTAGGAGACCGCTAGTTAGTATCGGATAGCATTCATTCTGGTTATCAGATTTTCAAAGATGGGTCCAAAATGGCAGTGGGCAATTAAATACCTTTGCTAACGACCGTGGTATGGTGCAAACCGAGATCCAAGGAGTGTGTAGGGAGATCAACACTTTTTATTAGTAATTGGTAGTATAATGTAGAAAAACACTAACGAGGCTAATGAATACTCACGCCACTATGAAATACGCCTACTCCAATTTTCAGTGTGAAGAAGAATCCGCAAATGAACATTGAAAAGCTAAAACAAATTGATATCTTCTTCCACAAATATAGAAAGAATATAATAACTGCTACCTTTTGTTTGCTTATCGTAATAACATATATATTTTAAAATGTTTTGTCCTTGACAGTTGTCATTACATTGTACTCATTCATATACTGTAATGCCTCCATTTCCTTTGTTTAATATGTAGCTCCATGTTTCACCACGTACTGTGAACAGAAAAGTAAAACTAAAATGAAACTGAAACCCAGAAACCTGAAAAAATAAAGACTAAACGAGAGTCCTTCTGATGCTGCATTTACATACGTGCAAGAAAAAGCCAGAGAAAAAAAGGATTCTAACTAAAACACGTATATCAGGCTTAATCAACACCTTGTCTGCTATAATAAATAACAAGTTTTATGGTTTTTATTATACCCTACACTACACCATAGGTGGTGGTAATATATGCATTTGGGCAAATGTTTGTAACGGGCAGAAAAAATAGTCCTACCACAACTTTTCAGTATATCATTCGAATCAGAATCACTTCCTATTATAAAATTCACTCCACTATTTTCCAAATTTCGCTAAAGTAAGTTTTAAGAATTTACCAAATTACACGAGGATTAGTGCATTATTTTTCATAGGACCCATAAAACCATCCTTCCATATATCACATTGATACTCATAAATCGTACATGTATGTGGGTATTGAAAAATTATTTAATAAAATTAAGATAAATATAAGCCAAAGCCGTTGTGTGAAGCTATACGAGTGTCGATTGATAATTTTTTTAATTCCTCTATAACCCACCAGAAAAACATCGTTTTAAAATTTATAAACTTCACATAATTGTTTGCATCATAATACACAACCTTAAATAAGAGAACCAAGTTATGCGGGGGTGTTCATAAAATTTTCTCAATATTCGTTTGATGGAAGGTATTACATAGTCGGGCTTGACCGACTATAACATTTTTACTTGTTATTTTATATTTTAGGTTGGCTTCACTTTTAAAATTGTGGTTGTGGAAGAAATTTTTTTAAAGTTTTATGATTTTTTTTACAAAATACTGCCTCTATTAAGGCTTTATTTGACATACAAACAATATTAGAAAAAAAACTTACATAACTATATTTAGACTGCATTAACATTGTTTATATGTTTGTTTGTTTGTTTGTTTGTTTGTTTGAGGTTACCTAAGGATACCAACTCAATGTGTGCTATAAATTATTAAGGTCTATAGGCAAAAACTATGACCCCCATAAAGGTAAGTAAGAAACACATAAAAGAACTTTAATACCAAACAAACAAAAAAGGAATGATATTGATAAGAAAATTTTAAATTCAATTCTTTTCGGGTGGGGGAGTATAGTATTTTCAATAAACTCGTAACTATTTACAGTTGTAAGACTCCTTTCTATTGTCTGCCAAATGCCAATAAATCACTTTTGCTTTCAATACTTAACACTGAGTTCACAAAACGAGTGTTATGGCAATAAAATTATAAATGTAGAGGAGTAAATTTTGTTATTGTGTTAGATTTTTGTAGGAATGTGTTTCAATTCTAAGGTTTTTTAATGGTTAATGTACTCATGCTTATTTCTTTGAAGGATTTAAGGGAACATTTCATGAATTTTATAAAGGGACTTAAGAGACTTCATTTATTGGATATCAAGAAAATAAAGTTAGCATGTTTGGATGTGATTAAAAACGGATTAAGAATGATTTTAGAACATTTAGTTTAAAGTCAAAATTTTAATACAAAAAGGCACAGATTCGATATGCTATATTCATTTGTGCATAAATTAGCATTATTTAAAGCTATTTCACCAAAATAAATAATCATTAGTTCTTCTACTTAAACACCGGTTCCGAAAATATCCTCTATACGTTCATAATTTCAACAGGCATCGTCCTTGTGCCAAAATAATAACACATGCCAACTTTCATTAAAATATCTTAAAAACTGCGGACTTCATTGTTCACAAGTATTACATAGACGGAATGGCAGCCTGCCTTTCACTTGGCCAGAAGGACGGCATTGTTAAATCAACTCAGAAAGTGATCCTGAATCAAACGACTTACTTAAAAGTGATGGTAGCATAATTTTTTCTGCAATAAAATTTGATCAAATTTAAAAGTCTTATAATGTAAAAATCTTTTTTTAGGAAGAGGCCTTAAATGGGAGCTTTAACAAAATATGATCCGATATTTGTTAAAGTAGTTATATATATTTCAGTTGGTTAGAGAGATAATTGTACGAATTTAAATAGAATTGCTTCAAATTTAAAAATCATGTAAGTTTAAATCGGTTTTCCAGGAGGAAGACTTAAATGAAAACTGTAGAAAAATCTGCACAAAAATTCACCTAAATAGTAACATAAAATCGAGACATTTAGAAATATTATTGTGACGACTTTAAACAAAATTGGTTTATATTCATATAAGAGAATTATGCTCTCAAACACGTTTTCCGGAAATGGGCGTTATATGGGAGCTATAAGAATATAAAAGCTTAAAATTGTTTTCCGGGTAGGAGCCTTTATAGGAGCTAAAACAAAAATTGGTTAAATTAATAACGGATATTGAAGACAGCTAGAACAATATAAATATATTTAAGAGCTTTACATTCCGAGATGGACCGTTATATGGGAGATAAGTAAAATAATGGCCTCTTCACAATCTAGTTTTTTTGGGTTTATTATTTAAAAATGTATTTATGGTACTTATGGTTTGAACAGAAAATTTGAGGTGTATGAGAAAACAACGAACAATGTGGCACAATTTCATTAAACACTGACAAATATTCTAGCCGTGAGGCAACATACTGACAGACAGATAGAAGAACATAGCGTAATAAACTTATGGGGTCTAAGATGTCCTGTTCTTGGAGCTACACACAGAATGACAAAGCTTAACCTCTTCTTCATTTTCTTAAAAATATAGATTATGTATTTCTAAATTTTTACTTATTCCTTTGAGAGTTCTAAAACATTATATAAAGGGTTTACGATCAGAGTAATACTTCAGAATGATATAATGGATCTCTAAAATTATTCAGAATTTATTAGAACTAATTTGAAAGTAGACAATTATAATTACTGACTCAGATAACCTCTTTACATAGTAAGATTTGCATTAAAAATAAATGATAATAGTTTGGGTGGTCTAACGTGTAGCATCATTTGGATAACAATTGCAAGAAAGATAGTGATGGAATTTCTACAGATATAAGGAAGGTGAATCCATATATAAGTGTTAAAATAGTATATCCAGCCCTTCGTCTATCTTGAAAATTGACAGAGTTGGAATGTATGATTTCCATGGCTGTGTGACTCTTACTGCTTTAATTTTATTTACTGAATTTTATATGAGAAGAGTTGATTCTAAAATCATTTTCATTAACTTGGAATTCTTCTATCTATTGGCACAAAGCTATTCAAAGCTATTTCGCAAATTAGAAAAGTGAGCCGGACAAAACCGGTACATTGGTCGGAGATATTGATAAACGCATTAAGTAAAATGCGTTTATCAATATCTACAGTCGGTAATATAAAGAAATCTATAGTCGGTACTGTAGATAATTTTATAGTTTGAACTGTAGATAATCCTATAGTCTGAAGTAGAGGAAATTCTATAGTCAGAAGTAGAGAAAATTCTATAGTCTAATTATAGACAATTTTAAAGTCTGAACTGTAAACAATTCAATAGTCTGAACTGTAGACAATTCTAAAGTCTGGACTTTAGACAATTCTGTAGTCTGAATCAGAGATAATTCTATAGTTAAAACATCAGACAATTCTTTAATTTGAACTATAAACAATTCTATAGTCGGAACTATAGACAATTCTATAGTCAACACCAGAGACATAGACAACTCTATAGTCTGAACTATGGACAATTCTGTAGTCGATATTATAGACAATTTTATATCGGGTCTATAGAAAAATCTATAGACGGTGTTGTAGACAATTCAAGATTGGACTTTAATTCAAGTTTTTTTTTAATTTGATATTAAATTTTATCATAAAAAATGTAGAAGTTTTTCCCTCAAAAAGCACATTATTATTTTATTAAATTTAGTGTTAAAACCAGAAACGTAACCACCTGTTATTTGTCTTTCACATGTAATTTTTTCATATTTCATGTGACATAACCGCAGTCCAAAAGAGCCTCTAATGATGTTTTAGTAGTTTCAATAAAACTCACGTATATTTGATTATTACAGACAAAAAAGTACAAATAAAAACAACAAGAACTCAATAAAATATAACATGAAATGCATCATTGTGTGCAAAATTTATGTAACAAATATTAAGTTATAATACACATATACACACAAACTAAAAATATGTAATAATTTAAAAAATAAGGCACAGTGAGAATAAAGGAAAATAGGAAACTTTGTTTTGTGATAGATACATAACATTCAAAAATGTTAATTATGTCCCACTGTACTTGGTGGCATTAAAAATAATACATATTTACCAGTTAGAAGTTGCATTTAGTATATAGAAATATACTAAAATACCCACCAAAGTATTGTATATGTAGTTGCAAACACTTTTTGCATTAAACGAAATGTGAAACCCCAGCTGCATTGCAGTATTTTATAAACTTTTTATATTTTCTATGTTCGGAGGAAAAAAGGAAAAAAAATTCAAAACGACATATAGACAGGCACTCGTATTTGTGAATAGATAGATGAATAAAAGAGGGAGCTCGCGTTTATATTATTTGTAGCATTGATATTTTTATTGACAACGTCAGCGAGCACATAAATTCATTGGTAACTGATACTTAAAATTCTAAAATACAGTTAAAATTCAACCCTGAATTGCATTCAAAACAGGAGGTGTGTAGAAAGTATGAGTGAGAGGTGATAGTTAGTGGAGTTACTTTTAAATCTTCGAGATCGAGTAGATTCGAAATTACTGGTTTGTCTAAAGATAACCCAGTAATCCTCGTTTTAAGTTTTTCTAAGATATTTATTTCATAAAAATCGACACCGCTTTTTGTTTTGAGGCAGGAATATATATAAATTATGGGACATTAATGGTAACTTCGCTTATGGTAATGGAGGGTATAAAATGGCCTTCAATAGTACTGGGCGATCAAATTCAATCATCTGGTCTACACTAAAAATACTGTGGAGATAGCTTTACAACTTCAGCGACACTCGCTTTATGCATTAACATTGAATAAACCATTAATAATGTTACTACCGATAGAATATTTTAGTGCTTGAACTAGTTTTTAGCAGACATGACACTAAAATAGCGGTTCGACTATATGCTAAGAAATAGGTGAATTAAACTTGGTGAACACATCACATTTAGCACAATCTTTGGAAAGGAACATTATTTGTACCTCTCCCTCTCACATACAAGCCTCGTATATTAGTGACGTGGTAATACATCTAAAGGGCAAGAATCTTAACCAACTATACGAAAGTCGGAACTCGGGTTGAATTTTACCAACTTCAGAACTCGTAATTCAGCCTATGTAGTTGGTCTGAAAGCCACCTCAAAAAAAGTTTATGTTTGCATTATTATGATGAAGAACAATCGGTTTAATAAAGCCCTACAAGAACGTAAATAAACTGATGAATAATAAAACTGATAAATGCCAAATGAGCGAAATATTTACATATCCGGTTTCAATATGAGTAGTACTTATGTTCAAATTATTAAAACCAAAATTACTCGATAAAGCAGACTTTAGACTTTTGTCATTTACATCACAATAAAATCCGATCTGCATTTCTGGTCAACAAACTCCGTATGGACTTCTACATAGATGGCTTTAAACATGAATATATGCTAGAATGATGAGTTAGACTTTGCTTCAAGTAAATAAGAGAAGCAGTATTTTATTATATGTCTAGAACTATTGGGCGTCAAATATCTACTGTGGTGTTTACTGTAAATGTGTTTTTTAATACAAGCTATATAGATGATTGGTAGCATATTATGAAATTTTGTATCTGTCGTTGCCTAAATCGATACTCTCATTGCATGTAGTTTTGGTAAGGAATTTTGTTTTGGATTTTCGATTTTGAAGCAAGACAAACTTTTTTGTAATATTCGAAAAATCGCGGATTCAAGCATTGTTTGGTGGACAAATAATTGAACACTACACCATGACGCTTTCTAAAATGATATGCTTTATAAGCTGCCAATTTGTGTTTAGGAAACTTGGAGTGGTACGGATCATATGATTGTAAAACCACGAGTAACAAGTCCGACTTTAGTAAGGTAATGTGTAACACCACCGTTATTATCAGTTCATTCAAATTGTTTTATAATATTTATCGTTACCGTATTCCGTATATAAAAGATTGAACAATTTGAAGCAAAAGAGCTATACGTTGTAGTCCATGATCTACCACGACCGATAAAGCTCTTTATAAATTGTATTTTTGCTGAAGATTGAAAACTTTTCGAATTGCAGTCGTCGTGGTAGATTATAGACTACAGCGTTCAGCTCTTTTGCTTCAAATTGTACTGAAATATCCATTATTATCGTGTTCTTCGACTTCAGTTTCCCAATCTTATGATCGATTTCAGATTGAAACTGATGTGTCTTTATAACAAATTTTGTAGCACTATAAACTTTGTCTCAGCCTTAAAAAAGAAATTAGTCCTACACTTATTTCAGTCGCCAAAAAATCCTCCAAAGTATGACTTCATCTTCTGTAATTTTTTTATAATTAGAAGCTTTATAAAAAAATATAACAAAAAATGTTTAATAACTTCCCTTGCTAAAGAACCCTTTAAAATATAACATACATCTTAGGATGATGTTTATATTAAAGTATGTGTGTGTTGCAACAGCAACAGTAGCTTTAGTCGTAGCGGAATAACGCGATGGTTAAGCAAACAAATATTTTTATGTTGCAAATACTTTTTTTCTCAGTATCGTAAATAATATTGTTTAGATATACTTGATGGTTATATAACAAACTTAGACACATACATATACAATTGTAACATTATATATATATATGTATTGGTCTGTACGTGAATAAGTATTTCTTACTTCCGTTTACAGGATATTAGAAAATTCAACAAGCGCATACAGAGAAAAATAGAGCATATCATCATTCAATTGAAAATATAAAAAAACAACAACAACACCAACACCATTCAAAATTACTAAATTCAATAGAATAAGTGCACTGTGGGTAAGAATTTAAAAAAATATCCATAATGTGCGTTTCTCATAAGGAGAACACAATCATCAACTTAACTGAACCGTTCATAACGAATTGAGAATTCGAGAGTTTATGAGTTTCATGGGAAACAAATCGTTAAGAGTTGTGGTAATCTTTGCTAAGGTATTGGAATCTAAGCACATACGTAGGTAATGTCTGTATTTGTAATTAATATAATTAGTATTCATTAGTTACTTAAATTAACCGAAAAAGAAAGGTCTCACAATCCTTAAGTTCTGGCACACCTTCAGTCTGTAGCAGTGAGCCAGTAAGGGGCTGCAGGATTATAAACGAATTTTATTTTACAAGTGATATGTGTCTTCTGGTCCACAAAAACGGGTAACAGAGTCAGCAGATTTGATAATTAATAAGAAAAAACAGAAATCTTTACGTACCAAATCAACTTTGATAACAACCTTAATAAATGGGATGTCTTGTGTAGATATTTTTTCTTACTTAATTGCAAAAAGCACCTCTATTATTTATTTGTTTAAATTCAGGCTTAATTTCCAACCATGCCTCTCAAGGTTCACTAATTCTAGCGACTGAAAAAATTTGGAAATGGCAATAAGAACCGCCATAGACTAGAACTACATACGGACATATTGAAAAATTTCTTTGAGGTTCTCTACTCCTAACAGGGACAACAGGAAACTATATTGTTGTCTCGTATGTTGTATGCTCAAATTTAAATTTCTTTAATATTGTCCAACAATAACAGAATACGTGACCTGTTACCTTTCCTTAGAGTAACTAAATACAATCAAATGAAAGTTTAAATTCGTACTGTCCTTTAAACTTATTAAAAATAAATCAGTATTGAGCTGGAGTAAGTAAAACATCTTCAGTTGCATTGTCCAGTAATAAACCAAGGAAAAAAGAACCAAGCAACCAGATGTTTTAATTAAAATCATCTGTGTAGTTTCAAACAATATTTTTTAGTTACACACTGTTATTAAAACGAGATAATAATGAAGCAGATGTACAGATAAAGTATTGTTACATAGTAAGTCCTTAAAATAAATGGCTTTGGATTAGATACGAATGTAAAATGAGAAATCAAACACTGAGGGGCTTCGCTTTTGTTATAAAAACACAATCTACACACTTCAGTTAAGTACGTAAATCGAATTTTATATTCTTGTTTTTTTTAACTTTCTTAGAGATCTTTGAAATATCTTATACTGAAATAAACTATGAATTTCGTGGTGTACAAAAGAAAAACTTAAGCAGAATTATGGCAGTTCACCTTTGAAATTAAGTACACTTGTTTAGCATTAATTAATACAGATATTTCTGAAAGCACTATAATTAATTTTAACCCCTGAAAAAACGTTATTTTAATAAGAGCAGTTATCCGGCGTACCTGTTTATGTCGATCATCATAATATATGATGTTAATGTGCAAATATTGTTAATGTGCAAAATAAGTCCCACCAAGCGGAAAATTATCCATATATTTTTTATAATCATGACAACAGTCTGATGGGCGATATACGTCGAGAATAATTTCCGAATTCAATAAAACTTGACCACTGGGCTTGTGTAACGATTTTTCGAGAAAGTTTCCTACTTGTTTTCTGTTGATCTTTTTGTCTCTATCTGCAGGCATATGGATGATTGATATTCACTAGGGTATGGTTTATTTATGACGCTTCCAAAGACTTTAATCGGTTTTCCTACCGTGCTCCATGTTTATGAGACATTTGTTTGGGCAACATTCCTCTGTCGTCTTATTGACGTTATGGAGTAATTTTCCATACAGTTATAGTAAAATGCTATGCATAGCTTCCTTCATTAGGAAGTTCCACTAACACAGACCAAAGGAGAAACCAGTAAGATATTGAGAATATATACGTTCAGAATTTCAAAGCTTCCAATCATACACTGGTCGACATTTCCCATAATATTTTAAACTTGTTCCCATTGTGCAGTAAAAATTCTCATACCACCAAAACGTTTCGCGAATATAAATGCAAGAAAATATAACTATTATAAATGTGTATCTGTATAGGTACATGTATGTTCAGTATGTAATACATGCACTCCAACATGCATCTCATGTGACTCGTATGGAACACGTAGATCATGTAAAATAATGAGATTTTGAACAAGTCATCACACTATCACAGTGTTGAGGTTTTTCTTCACTAATATACTGGAAAATTTGTTGCAATTCTAAAACCACAACAAATGATGAACCAGAAAGCGAACAAGTAAAAGGATATAGAATTCCATATATGTAGTATATGAAAGGAAACAATATATGGATGTAATTTAGAAAATAAAATAAAATTTATTATTTTAATGATTTTTTATTTCTATTTGTTTCAACATTGAAATATGTATGTTGAAGTAAACACGTATTTACATGATTTGTTATGGTATTAAAAACAATAAACATGCAAAAACAAATACGTTGCAGTATTAAATTTTTGTATCACTGATTTTTTAAATCCTAAAATATGCTATATATTTTATATGTGAAGTTTTATAAAAACGTACACAACCGTAATAAACATTACAAAATCCTTTTTAAATATGTATGTGTAATTTGTTTAATGAGTTTTGTCTCCCTCTCTCTTTCTTTGTTTTTATCCCCTACACAACCACAAGCAATGAAGAGTGTGTATTAACTTTGTCATTCGGTGTTTAGCGCTAAGAAGGAGTTATCTAAGATCCCATAAGAAGTTTTTTATTTAACACCAGCAAAATAAGTTTAGTGTATAGGAAAATATAGACCGATATCTGAATCAACCTCTTAGTTCACGCGAAGAACTTTATTAAAATTTTCAATCATAAGTCGACAAATTAGAATGAAATTTTGGCACTACCCTTACAAATAAAAAAGTTATAGTTTAATACATATTTATGATTCATTAAGAGCTCCTGTGTTATATTTAAGAAGAATGTTTACATACATAGTATAAGTTTGCGAGTGTATGTGTGAGCGAGTATGTACGAAATGTAAAGCATTTACTTTTAACGCATTTATGGTGGAGTATATTTATGATTCGATATAGCCGAATATTGTATTCTTACTTGATATTATTTTTTCTATTAAATTTTCATTTACACATATAGGCATGTGTGTATGTGTGTGTAAAAGCATATGCTGCAGTATTGATATTGTTTAAACCCCCATAAAGTATGTTTTGTTTTGTGAAGTTTTTAAGCACGAATTGATTTATTGATTTTGTAAATCCCTGAGGATTTTTGTTAAACAAAATGTTGGTTTAAATAATTAATTGAGATATAAACAAAATTAGAATTTATTTTATATGGGTTAATGTGAACAAAATATTTTATGTCCTCTTTAATTTTATTGGCAGGTTACAAGGCATTATGTATGTAAAAAGTGTGGTTAAATTATTTATGTATTGAAAAAATAACTGCAAATTTTATTGAAATTTGTGACTTAAACTTCCATATGATTTATTATAGAATGTATATAGATGTTTAGACTTATGATTTAGTGCTATGTTACAGTGATAATAATATCAAAGAAATTAGTAATATATAGTCCGTTACCTGGCCAAAGATTAAACATGCAGAGAAAAGTGATTTCACCAGTTTGTTTATAGCTACGCTTCTATTATCATGACAAACATTTATCATGTCGATTATTGAATAAAATTTATTTTAATTATTTTGTGGCTGCAATAAAATCATTGTCAGTTAATTAACAATAATATGTTTGTCACAATTGTTTAGAGATATGTTCAACTGACCAACATATTCTTAATAAAAATTGTTACAACAAAACTGTTGTTACAATAACAAAAATATAATTTTCAATTTATTTTGGTAACAATAAAATGGTCAGCAGTTCAGTATGGCGATGTTTTTATTTCCGTTGATCGTGTTTAATGTTGACATCGATAAGAATATGAAAAATAATTACACAATTACAATTAGATATTGAAATGAAAATTTATTTAATTTACAAAAAAATCATGGAGTGCAATCATATTTTGTTGTGGAAAAACAACCACAACCACATCATGGTTAACAAAATGTATGTTTCAGCGTTCACAATATATTGCATCCGATTACGGTTAACGCAAGCAAAACTAAGAATAGTATAGTATTTTTAGTTTTTATTACCGAGAAAATGGATAAATATGTCGAATCTTAATTACCTACCACTTACATTATGCACATATTAGCATATTTTGAAGGTATTGTGCCAAAAAACTAACTGCTTGTTAAACTTCTTGAACACCGATTCCTGAATAAGGGGTCTAAAAAAACAACAGTGAAAGCCTTACTATATTATACCTTACACCATATTTTTTTGTACCTGAAATTTAAGCGTTTAAAAAAATTTGTATGATAAGTTAAATGGGAGCTACGAGTAATTATGTATCGAACCTCGATAGATTTTTGCTTATTATTACAATATCATCGTATATGTGAGATATACTCATCAAAGTGATATTTGATTGGGAACTTGTATTGAACTTATGTGAAGCCGAACGTCGAACCATTTAACATATCGTTTTAAAATATCATAAGACTTATTTAAGTCAAATTTCATTAAAATCGTTAATAATACTTGTAATAAAGAAGTTAAGACTGCTAAATTTCAATTGAATGTATTAACATTTTTAAGATATGAGGGATATGACCGTTTTCAATGTTCCCAACATAATCTAAAAAACTAAATGTTTAAACCACCATGTTAGAAAATTATTTCCGAAATTGCAATCTATATGATACATTGATTATGGGGTGTATTACAATTTTGAGTATTTTGGCCTATAAGTTTTTTTTTTTTTTACAGATTCAAATTTGACACGATAATGAAGCGAGTTTAGCTGAGTAACAGTAGTTTTTTGTAACAAATTCTTAATCAGCACATAATAAATTAATTAAAACAGCTAAAATTTTACATTTTTCACTTACGATTTTGATTCACAGATAAAATATGTTAATTCAATATTGCTTCAAAATAAAGGCTATTTTGACAATTCTTTTTAACTTCAAAAATTTTTAATATTTTTAATTCACTACAAAATTTAAAGTTTTTTTTAATTTAAATTTAATGAACAAAGTTATAGACAATCTCAAATCAACTAAGTTCAACCATGATTTTTCTGTTTGTGCGACTATTATAACATTGTTAATTTATTGTCAATTATATTGTTGCAGCAATAAAATTATTGTCAAAATAAATGTGATCAAATAAGCTACATGTTGGCGTTAACAATAAGTGCTTATCGAAATAAGTTATATCGAAAATAGAAGTGTTGCGATGAACATATTGGAAAAGTTACTTTTCTCTCAATGTATGGACATGAGAATTTTTCCAACAGACAAACGAAGCGATTGATTTGATGCAGATATTTATTAAATGGGTTTTGGCCAAGTTTATTTACATCTGTTGTTGAAAAGTTTTATATAAAGGACCCTATTCAGGGAAGGAGGTTTTTAAGAGGGTTTGGCAATTTCGCTTGTAAATAAGTATCGTTTGTGACAACTGTTTATAATTATATTGTTAAATATCAACTTAATTAGATAAATAAAAAAAAGTTTAGTAAAACTCCTTGAGGTCACACAATGATTTATATAAACAGAGGTAAGGATAGACATAGCTAAATCGACTCATAGTTTTATTTGTTACAAGTGTATATATTTTTTATGAGGAATTAAACACTCTTTTAGCCTTTCTCATAGCATGGGTATAAAAAGGTGTGATTATACCATTTCTAAGGCATGAACAGTTTGGGAAAAATCTTCGTAGATTTTTGTTTTGATTACCCCACATATATGTGTAAGAATTTTGATATATGAGGTGATTTTTAGAAATATTAGGAGAAAAAATACCGTATGTAGGGTATGTTTTATAGTTTCTGGAAAGCTTTTGATATTAAACACAATTTTCCTAAAACTTTAAAATTTTATTTTAATATTTATTTAAAAATGTGTATAATCAATAATCTTTTATATTCTCTTACTATATTATTTCTCAATTATATTAAAAAATCAATCATTCACTTATATGATTTCAAATCATTGAAATAAATTACAAATATATATGCAATTTTTATACCCTCCACCAATACAAGTAGTGATGAGTGTATATTAATTTTGTCATTCCGTGTGTAGCGCTAAAAAGGGAAAATCTTGAACCCTATAAAGTATATGTGTTCTTGCCTTAAATAAAAAAATTCTGTATCGGTTCAATAACAAGAATGTTGTAGACCGATATCTGAGACAAATTCAAAATTCCGAAGAAGGATATTTTTTAAAAAGTTTTCAAAAATTAATTGGACTTATACAGTATTTAACCATAACGTACGGGTGTATGTACTTGAGAATCATAGAAAGGAAAGATAGGAATCGGATATTGTAGGCAAAAATATTCAAAATTTTGATACACCTGAAATCAGTTTGTCATATTGGTCACAATTTTGAAGACTATTTTCTGAAATTTGCCATATATATTAAATTTTATCTAAAGATAAACATAAAGAAAATAAATATTGTCCTGGAATGATTATTTGTTTTAGCTCCCATATTAGGTTCCGTTCCGGAACATATTTCAAAGCTTGTAAACTCTGAGATATTGACTAATTCTATTTAAATTCAACACAATTTTTTCTGATACTACCTTGAATATATGTTATTAATTTAATCAATATCGGACATTGTTTCGATATAGTTTACATAAAAGAACCCTTCCGGAAAACGGAATAATATTTATTGGAAACGTCACGATTAAATTTCTAATAATAATTGATGGATCTGATGAATATCGGCTCATGTTTTGCTAAAACTTTCATTTATGCTTACAACATAATAAAATTCGTAATATATTTATCTAGTTTGAAATTATTGAGCCATATTCGGTTAAAACTCTCTTGGAATAGCGTTTTAGGCTTGAAAGATTCTTAAATATGGACCGATTCCATTGAAAACATGAACCAATACCACATTTCATATTTGTTTTTATATGAAGCCTTTTTCAATTCCCGCAAATATTTACATGATGTAAATAGAGGTGAGTATTTAATATTCGCCACAGCCGAATCGTTTAGTGAGCGCTACATCAGTGCAACTAAAGAGTGGGAATATATATTGGAATATGTAACATGAGGAAAAATATTTTTGATTCCATAAATAACGCTCTATAGAAATGTCTTGTAATGATGTATTAAGTTCAAATCGGGCCCACTGTGATAGTAATGTAGCGAATCAAAACAATTTTTTAAAATGTTTGTTTTAATTTGCTGGTGGAGAGTAATTACAATTCGTTATAAATTTATAATTATATTTTTAATAAATTTCTAAACCAATTTCAAAACCTTCAAATATGCTATTTAATTTGTACAATTAATACACTCACACATATATATTGATATGTCATAATGAATTTAATACATTTGGCTAAATTCAATTACAATTCAAGCATTATAATAATGTGAACATTTGAACATAAAATTTGAATTTATAATATTTTGAATTGTTACTGTAACAATGTAAAATTTTATAGCTAAGTGTATGTGTGCACACACACACATATGTATTTACATATATTGGTATTTTAAATAATACAATAAATGCTCAAAAGTATGCTATATTTATTATAAAATTAATTGAATATTGTGCAAGTCAGAAATTCATTGAAATTGTATAGATGTTTATGGTTTTGTTGACATACACATACACATTTTTATACATTTGCATTATATGTATATACATATGCATAGTGGTTGATGGCTGGTAATGAAATTAAATTTTATGAAACACCTAATGGTATGCTGTAATTAATATAACAGACATTTAGCCACATAGTAGACCATATTTTTTAAATGTTTTAATTAAACAAAATTAAAATAGTGAAACAGGTAAAAATTTATATATAAAATAATTTGTTTGACAATTTTAACGCTAAATTAAAATTATTGTTAGAAATTAAGTTACATAATGTATAATAATATAAAATTGCGAATTGAACTACTACACGTATGTTACGAAATGATTGTATGGATTTGTTAATATTGCACAATGAATTCCTAAAAGTAGGCAATAAAATGTTTATTTATATTTAACATCAGGAAATTGTATAAAGTTTCATATAAATTTGAGTATTTAATAATATATTTTTATCAAGAGTATTCATTTAAGAAATATTATGAAACTCAGAAATTGTAGGTGGTGGTTCAAATTAATAATGTCATTGAAAACAATTCCTCGGGTTGTAGGTTTAATTACATAATTCTCTAGTTCTTGGCATTTCAATAGAGTAACAGTAGTCTTATAGAAATACAGTACAAAAATTCTACTTCGGCAAAGTTTTATCGCCATAGGATTTTAAATAAAAGAAAGTCTGCAGAAGGTTTTAGTTCCATTAAATTCGACATTCCCTTGTTGCACTGTAAGATCCCTTAAAATACTTCCTTTTTTCTGTGAAAGTAGTAAAATATAGAAGACGACTCAAATTCGTAGTTGAGTACTGTTAGTACGAATATAATCACTAATTGCATTTGTATCAACTGCCTGCGATTTTTTGTGTAATTTTTCAAACTGTCATTTTTTGTGGAGGGTATAACTTTCATCACCACAAGCGGCGATGAGGGTATATTAACTTTCTCATTCCGTATGTAACGCCAAGTAGAAGGTATCTAGGACTTTATAAAGAACATATATATTCTTGCATCAAATCAAAATCAGAGTCAATAAAACTATTTTCGAATGTGCTTCTGTCCATCAGTCTGTCTGTTGAATACTATATCACGCATAGAATAATTGTCTCTAATCCGTTTTTCGGCGCTTCATGTGAGCTATAGCAAAATATGAACCGATAATGGTCAAATTAATAACACGTATTCAAGAGAGTAAGAAAAATAACTGATTGGTAATAATTTCCTAGTTTTATGGTCGAAAATGTTTTCCGGGAAGGGGCCTTATATGGGAGCTATAGCAAAATAAAAATTTTAATCAAAGAAATATCCAAAAAATTATTGTACCAAACTTTAACAAATATTTGGTGTATATATAAGAAATTTGTAAGCTTAAGGTCTTTTTCTGGTAAGGGGTCTAAACTCAGAGCCGAAGCAAATTCATCAATCAAATTGATAACATATATTTAGGACAGTTGAAAAAAATAATTTTAATATGATTGGTCCACAATTAAAAGTTTTATGAGCTTAAAACCATACTCCAGGGCTTAACGAGCCTAAAATGGGAGCTCGATAAAGTAATTGATCTAGCATCATCGGTCAATCTTCTCCACCGTGATACTACGATTGTTTTACGGTGGTACAAGACAATATATATAATATTCATATTGATTCAAGTAATACGCTACATTATTTTGGCTATGGTTTCAGGTCTTGTTGATCCATCTGCTTCGTAAATCTTGTGATACATTAAAACCATTTTAAAAAATCTCTTTATATCTCTTGCAATTTCTAAGAGTCTTTCTGCCAATTGCTAGTCCGATTTAAATAGATTTTTATATAGTGATAGTAATGGTAACCTAAGTTTTGGTTAAGTTTTTTGATCATTGGTCCATATTTTAAATCCTTTCATGGCCTTAAACTCTATTCAGCAAGAGTTTTAACCGAATATGGCTCGATAATTTTGAGATATTCAACAGTACAGTTAAATATATTAAGTACTGTCAGAAAAATATTATGCTAAAGTTCAATAAATTTTCTATATTTAAAGCTTTTGAAGCTTTTGGCGATATTCCGTGAATAGATCTTTTGTGGGATCTTGAACAAATAATAATACAATAAAAAATATATGTAGAAAATTTCAGAATATTATTTCTTAAATTGCGACCTTTATGACAAACTAATTTTGCATATAGTCAATAACCTTCTTCTTATATACCTTCCTTGCTAATCCACTGATATAACCTTTTTTAACATACCGATATGACTGGTTTTAAACAGCATAATGCTTGGGGCAACAACAAACAATGTAGAATAATTTCATTGAATTTGTACAAATATTCTAGTTGTGAGAGTGTTCCCAACAGAAAAGACGGACAAATCTCTCTCGACACAGTTTTTGATTTCATGCACAATGACTCACAATGATACAGTAAGTTTACCTTCATTACTACTTGTAATGATGGAGGCTATGAAAAACTCAATTAAAAAAAATATTTAATAAAATAAAAATAAATAAATGCCAAATAAGTATTAACAGTACCATATTGCGTGATGGCATTAATTCAACTAGCTAATCAAGAACCTTTTGTATCCCGAAATCCAGAGTTTCCTTTCATTCTCAATATAGAAAACTATAATCCTGCTTTGAAGTCTTTTTAGAAAAGAGGTAGACCATCATTTGGGTTAATAACTTACTGGCTTTTTTAGGTAAAGCGAATTCTAGTAACAGTCGGATAATAATAGTTACAAGAGATAAGGCCTGGCCCACAAGATGGCAATATAAAATATCTTCGCTGGTATTTGTAACTAGAGAAAATTATGGATAATGACCTTTTTTTAAGTATCCTGGCCTTTAACGAACTTTCTGCGGCTCAGGTTTCCTATAATCGCAAACTCCTTTTCAACAGTTTTTAATAAAATTTACAAACTTGGTGTGATGGAAAATCTACTGCCGCCTAGTAGCGCAATAAATTTTTGACGTTAAACGCCTTTCAGCTTAATTTATATAGAGCCCAATTTCGATTGAAAATATAACAATAAAGTTAAATGCAGAGAAGTATCGTGTTACAAAACTGGCAGTTATTCTTTGGTGCATTTTCAAATTTATTCGATTGAAAAAGCTTCTTCTGGTTCTCTGTGCCGAAGTCGCCACATTAAAATCGCACAAATCTCATTATATACTTATTAAATAATTGGTATAATTCAAAATCTTCATCTGTCTTCTATTCAACTAATTAATCACCTTTCTTCTCACTCTAACTCTCTTAGAGAAAACATGGTTCTTTACATTAAATATATAATGATTTAAAAAAAGGATTTTCCTAAAAGTATACTCTAATTCATAACAATATTTTAATAACATAAGTATGCCATTAATTAATTTATTAACTACTGCTGCCATACAAAGTGGAGAAAAAACTTACACCCATAAACATATGTTGCGTTTTGTGAATTTATACAAAGGGACTCGAAAAAATATAAAATTTTTAATATAAAACTAAAATGTAGATAAAAATAAATAAATATTATGACATGACGCATTTGATTTATAACATTTTACTTTTTTCTCTCGGCAAAAATAATATTTTGTGGTGGTTTAATTTTAAAAATGATTTTTTTAATATTCAGCGAAAATAATGAAAAATAAAATAATAAATAAACTAAAATATACGTTTTTTATTTTAAAAAATTTCAAAAAGTAAAACTTAAATTTAGTTGGAACATAAATTGATATTCAACTAATAAAATGCATTTTAAATGGCAAATTTTATGTTGTTACATTTATGTTGTATATGAAAAAAGTGATTCTTTACAATATCATTACTTAGGAATGGCTATTTTTAAGGAATGCTTTGTCTCATTGCAAAGCTCTAATTACATATTTGGAAGTTTTGATGTCTATATGGAGGAATCGCAATATGACAGTTTTTGTCTCTAGTTCAAGGAAGTAACTGTCTGACACATAATAATCACACAATGATCAGTTTCGACGAAAATACTAAAATATTCGATTGAACTGAAATTTGTTTTAATCATGGTTAATGACATTAATAAAGTATAGGTCCAAAAAAATTTTAGTTGTGATAGACTCCTCCAGAGGGCGCAATTTGAAAAGTTTAGCCTAACAATATCGTAGTCAAAAGTTAAAAATAGATTGCTGTTATTAGGTTTTTCATTTAATTTTAATTGTACTCATAGATTTGCAATAAAAAAGAAAATCCAAAAAAATTACAAAACATTTTTTATAATATCTTTATTTTACATGGACGATATTTTTTATATTTAATGAAATTTTCAAAAATAGGCAAATATAAAACATAACGGAAAACGAAAAATGATTATTATAAACGTATAATTTTCCAATTTTTTCTATACAAATTTCACAAAACACCCAATTTCTGACATGGGAAAATAAGAAAGCGTATATCGTAATTTTTTAATCTAACTAATTAGTACGTACTTACATACATACTACCAGTTTTTAAGAAAACTAATATTTATAAACAAAAGAGAACAGCTGCCAGTTTTTAGTTTTTTTGAGAGAAATTATAAAATATTTGTCGATGATTATTTCAATGACTGGTTTTTAATTATTACTTTTTGTTGTTATTTTTTATTGCAATATGCATAGTATTTTAATTAAACCATAAACAAGGAATATATATTTTCATATATACATATATTTTTAAAATTACTAAAAAAGTAATATTTAATTAAATGTGATATACTTAAATATTAAAAAAAGTTTTTGCGGGGTTAAAAAACTCACAAAAAGGAATTTAAAAAATTACATTTTTTACAAAAAAGTTTTTGTAAAGAGAATATATGGCAGGTGATATTGTCATTTTTCAGATATTAGAGATATATATAGTATAATATTGTAAACGTATACAAAATACAAAATTTCAGATTTTTTCTTTCATAATATATTATTTTAGATTTTAAGTTTAGGATATATGGTGGTATCTGAAGTTTTGAACCAATTTTATTCAAAATTTTAGCACTATTGCACTTGGTTAGAACTGAAGTATCTCCGATTTGATTTGGTGGAAAATAGGTGGTATAGGTTGTAAGGATGAAATATTGAAGCAAATTTAATCTTACCGAATCTAGCAAATTTAATATATATTAAAAATGTAAACTATATTTATTATATATCTTCATCAATGAAAATTTGTGAGGATGTAAGATTGATTTTTTTTGGCAAGAGATGAATTGCATTCATCTAAGCTAAATACATCCGTCAAAAAATACTTTTTTGTTTCAAGTAAAGCCAGATGAAAATGGGGAACTAATAGTTCCGGGAAAAGGGGTGGAAAAGCACTCAGGTCAGGGGCAAATGGAAGATCACAACTTAAATGGCACTTGTAGCCATTTAAGAATTAAGGTGAATATTTCAGAAAGCCTATGCCAACGTCATCACAACAGGGCAGACGAGTAGCAGAAGTGGCTTATCAGAGAAGCAGCGGCAGGTTAGGCAGAGGAAGAAGAAACAAGGAGAGATATACAGGATTATATGCGTATGAAGAGCAGCAGCAGGGAGAATAACATAACAGTAGTATATGAGCATGAAAAGTAGCAATAGAGAGTGATGCACTGGTGTGGGTATACCAAAAGAGCGATCACAATATAAAATAAGAAAGCTCTAGAGTGACAATGTATAACCATATTAAAGAAAAAAACCATTACAATGAACATTTAAGAAATGTTTGACCAAGCAACCGCTATCGGTTCAAACCAACTGCAAGAAAATTGCAATTATAGCAATTGAACTAAGTTTATAAAAATGGTTGTAAGCAGATAATCAGTCTCTTTTATCATTTTGTTTTCCACGATCTAGTGTATTCAATTTTGTGCTGGACAATGCTTAAAGTGGTGAGTAGCCAGTAAAAATTAAAATAAAACAACAAAACTAACAGAGCAGTTCAAGGGGGAAAAATATATATAATTTTTTTGTTGAATTGATTACATCGATTCTAAGTAGAGAGTACTGATTTACAATCAATAAGTTTCACTTCAGGGAGGTTAACAATCTGATTGAAGTTTGTTAGAAGTAACACTGCTCAGGGTTTATAGTAGAATATTTTATTGGCAGTAATATGCGGCAAATATAGGGAAAACTGAATATAATTTTTAAAGGTCTCGTCAGGGCCTATTTCTGTATTGAATGAGACACAAAAATTTGACACATAATTTAAAACATTAATTATAACTCGAGCATATTCATAGTTCTAATTTTCCACTTCTCTGTTTGATTGTATAAAATTTCATGTAAATCCATCGAGCCGAGCAAAATTTTAAAAATTTTTTAAAACAATCGATTTTTCTGCGCTGGTGTAGGTATGGTCACTTTTAATTTAACATCGTCTATCGTAAATAAACCAGAAGTGCCCACTCATACTATCGTGCATATGCATTTATATGAGTGAAGCAGAAAAAATGCTGTCTCTGTTCAAATTGATGAGAAAGTAAAAGTCGTTTGAAATACACATGTGATTAAGGCAGAAAATGTAGTCTATCCTCTCGAGTCAGGTAATCTGTATTTTAACTCATAAAAGTCTTAATATAAAATTATTTAAATGATTTTTTTCACAAAGAAGTTCTTAGATCTGTTATTTCTCATAGCTTTCATATACTAAAATAAATAATCGCATTATTATAACGCTCAATTTAGTTAAGATCAATATTTGATATTTTATAAAGATCTAACCATGTGAACTTTCATTATAGGATTATTTACAAGAAACATGCTGTGCTACCGTCGTAAAAGTTCAAGGAGGAGGTTTTGAGGAGGTTATATGGAAACTATGAAAATTTATCGTTAGACCCTCGTAAAATGCCAATAATCGATTCGTGTTCATATTTATCCAATATTAACCAAATAAAAATATAATACTAATGTCAAAGTGAGATTTATGCACTTCAAAGTGATATCTGGGAAAGTAGGTTTATATTTAAGACCTTAATGAGCAAGATTATTTTATGGGGACTGAGTGAGGTAATGGATCCATCGTTACAGATTTCAATTGATTGCATTCTTAGAGATGAATAGCACATGCTACTTATCAAGGCTTTTAAAACATGAAACAAGAGCAATACATATAATCTTTCATTGCCATTGCTAAAAGGAGGTTTTTCTCACTCAACATAACGTCATATATCGTGACCTAAAATTTTCTTAAAAATGAAACTGTCCACTTTTGTTTGGATTTCTATTAGGAGATCAACTACACGATATGAAAAGCGGGTTAAAACCAAAATACTCAATAAATATATACACCGATATCAAATATCGGTCGATATATTTTTCTACTGAACCGATTTTACTGCTTTGATAATTGCAAATAACTTGCTCAAATCTCATTATGCTTAGTCACCTATTTTGGATATGAGACAGATGGACAAACAAATTAATATAGTAAAAATATATATTTTGCATCTGAGATGATGCCTTTTTAATGTTACAAATGAATTCACAAAGCAATATACCCACTTCAATATTATTGTTTGTGGTAGGTATACAAATTATTGGTTAAAACATTTTGACGTTGAGATACCAAGTAACTCCGTCCCACGAACCTAGATGGATTCCACTGAAGCAAACATGAACAATTTCAATAAGCTCTGCTATTGGCTGAAAATAATAATATGTGTCCAATTTGATCAAATATTTGTAATACTGTTCTCATCGTTTATATTGACAACACTTCGGACCGTCAGAGACACAGGAAAAGCATATTGAAAAAGTATTGGACGTAACACTACTTTTTCCATACAGTATCAACAGAAATGCATAATAATGGTGGCATAAGTACCGATATTGCTAAAATCCTATGAAAAAATCATCTAAGTGAAATTATTAGTGAAATTACTCTCATGCAGTTATGAAATGCATCAAAAAATATAAAAATGAGCTAATGACAATTGTGGAACAAACACGTCATGACTCTTGAAATATCTTTTGAGATCTTGAACTGAAGAGAATTTTTGTGCAGCAAAGCGTACCACATAATACTTGGCTGGTTGAAGCATAAAGCGTATTGAAAATAACAACAATTAGTGTAATATTTTAGGAAGCTTCTATACAAATGCTTTCCAGTAATGTGGTTCAAAATCCAAAAAGTCATAGATATGAAAATAGTATGTGTTAGATTGAAAGATTGAAAGATGGTCTTAATTACACTATTAATTGTTAATTTATAAATCTTTTTTTGAGGAACATTTTTTATCTTCCACAACAGGAAACGGTTATGAGGGTTTGTTGACCTTATCATAACGTTTATATGACATATGGATGAAGCAATGTTAGTAAAATATCATAGACTTACATATTACAAGTGAAATTTGTGAAATTGTTCTCGAATTATTTCTTATTTAATTGTGGTGTAGAATATTAAGGATTCGGCATAATCCAATTTAGCACTCTTTCCAGTTTTTGATTATGTTTCGGCAAATAAGTTGATGAAAAGATTTTATCGACCAAAGGTCCATATTATGCTCAAAAATAGTTCATAAATATTTGTTATAATTTAAATATTTTATATATTTTTGAAACATTTTAAAAACGTATACTTCTAGGAATTACACTTCAACACTTCCCGAACAAACCCTAAATTTTACTTCAAACAATACACTTGAAAAACCATAATTTATGTTCTTAAATTAAACCTCAAAAAGGCAATTTATTTTGCAATAAACTAAATTTCAAATACGAATATTTAATATTAAACGAACTGTCTTAAATTTGTATAACAGTTTTCTTTTATTTTTGATTTTTAAATGACCCAATAAACGAATGCCAAATCATCAAAAATAAAAGGACACATTTTCCTTTCCTTTTTTACTTATTTTTGCTTATTTTGTTTCTCCGAAGGCTGCAATTCTATTTAGGAAATTCCGAAAAAGAAGAAAATGTAAAAAAGTCACCATTTAGAGACCATTCAAGTGTGTTTGAATGCCAGCAGTATATTGGTAACAAATCATTTAAATAACATTTTTGGCATAAGTTAAATATTTCCATTTTCATTTAAATTTTCTATTTTGTATATATTTCTTTTGTTATACCCTACATCACCATAGGTGGTGTGGGTATTAAGCGTTTGTGAAAATGTTTGTAACGGGCAGAAAATATAGTTTTAGCACAACTTTTAAGTATACCGTTCCAAGAGGATATCTTTTTGAGGCGATTTAACAATTGGTGGCCGTACTAGCGGCAGTTCATCATCGTAGGTGGTGGGGGTATTATGCGTTTGTGTAAATGTTTGTAACGGGCAGAAAATATAGTTTTAGCACAACTTTTAAGTATACCGTTCCAAGAGGATATCTTTTTGAGGCGATTTAACAATTGGTGGCCGTACTACCGGCAGTTCATCATCGTAGGTGGTGGGGGTATTATGCGTTTGTGCAAATGTTTGTAACGGGCAGAAAATATAGTTTAAGCACAACTTTTAAGTATACCGTTCCAAGAGGATATCTTTTTGAGGCGATTTAACAATTGGTGGCCGTACTACCGGCAGTTCATATAAAGCATAGTACAGGTGACAGTTCTGAAGATATCTTCATGAGATTTGGCGTGTAGTATTAATGAAATTTGATATGTAGTATGAATCTATTATTTCATACAACCCCCATACAAATGTCCTCCCGGAATAGGATTTTTGGCATATAAAGTCGTTAAATATTAAACGATTTTAATTAAATTTTGCAAAAGGTAAGTCCTGTGAATTCTTAACTGATGCGCCAAATTACACGATTCCATTATTTCTCAAATTTCCTTTATATAACCACCCTTCCAAATATCACATTCGAACATATAAATGTCACATATACGTGGATATTGTACTAAAATTTGTTCAAACTAAGATAAATACAAGCAAAACCGGTGCGCAAAATTATACAAGGGTCGGTTAATATATTGTTTATAATTCCTATAAAACTCTCTAGAAAAAAATCCTTTAAAAACGCATAAACTTCGTATAAATATTTGTGCCATAATAATCTGTTTGCGCACTTAAGCAGCACAGTCATTTCAACCAACAATATGGTGTAGGGTATTATAAAGTCGGGCTTTACTAACGATAATATTTTCACTTGTTTTTTTCCTGATATTATTTTCCCTTTTATTTCCTATTTCGTAAAAAACTTCCTTAGTCCAGATTATAAATAGGGCAAGTTGAAAAGCTACAAATGTAAAACGCAAACAAAAAAATTACAAGGAAGAAAAAGGACAAATTCAAAGAATTGTATTGTGTTCAAACATACATACACATGTGTCTATCATTCATTGTTTGGATATTTGTATGGTTTTTTGGAAATCTAAAAAATATACAAAAGATAAAACATATTTAAAATATTTCATTCCATTTCTAATCACTACTCAACTGAATTGAATTAAAGTCTTTAGAGTTTAGAATTATATTAGCTTTAAAATAGGTTTCCTAAACACTGAAACGCAATCGAAAAATTGATCTTTTGTTATTTTTTAAATCATTATAATGTAGTCAATTTGAATTATTTTGAGAAAAAAATTCTCCTCTGATATCGGAACTTTCGGAAATAATTATCCCTTTGGATATCTGTCTGTCCATGGCACATTGAGATCGCTCTATATACCGTTCATTAAAAGTAGAATATTTGGTCCAATATTTCATGTGATACAAAAATGCCCTCTCGAAATGAGATTTTAAGCTCACAAAATCTTCGAAACCGAAATGTTTATGAATTACTGGGAGATGTTCTTATAACTTTTATGGATGACAAAGTGCATAAAGATTGCATATTGCCGCAAGATAATGCTGCGCTACATGTTTTAAAGCAGTATAAATTATGGCTTAACGAACACAACATACTTCTCTTGGCCTGACCGTCTTGGTGTCCGGACTTAAACCCAACTGAGTTAATCTGGGAATACACAGCCCGATAAATTAATTTAAATAATACCTAAAACGAAATCATAGTAACTTTAATAGAGCTTAACTTAATAAAGTGAATTTGGGTGGAAATTGATTCCGTTATGTTTAAGAAAATGAGTGGAATCAAATAAACATAAATACGTTTACAGGAAAGTTCCTTCAGAATGCCTGTTTAATGCTTAAATTATATTCAAAAATTAAGTGTAAATAAAATTTTAATCATCCCCAGAGTATGCTTTACATTTTAATATTACTATTTTAAGCATCATGCGTATACTTAATATAATTCATACAAGTTTTATTCAATATTAAATATACGCATAATATTCGTTGATGTAGTCAGTGTTGCCAATTTGGAGATTTTTCCGCTAAATCTGGAGATTTTGAAATGCTGATCTCTAGAAAAGTATAGTTTAGAGATAAGCGGGAATGCTATTTATGCCTTAAAATTTGTGCAAATAAGTAGTAGAATACCAAAAAAAATCAACATCCTTGACTACAGTTTGTTGCAGAAAGGATGTAAGAAAAAATGTATTATTCTGATTGATTGGTTGGATTCATTTAATGAACTGAGAGTAGAGGAGTGTAGTTTTTTAATTCTGTTAATGGATTAGGAACTAAAAGAAAGTAAAAAAAATGGATTTGAAAACAAACAAAAATTTTTAAGTTTGACACCCAAGTCAAGTTAAAAATTAAAAAATCTGCGTTCCACATATCCAATAGTATCTAATCTACGCAAGTTATGGATTTGAGCATTTTTTATAAAACGGCCAAATTGACGATAATCGAAGTAAAAACTATTTAAAATGATTTTCTTTATCATAAAATAAATAACAAGCGTTGTAAAACCAATTTAAATAAAATTGTGTTTCTCTTTCGGTTAATTATGAACATAAATTCGAAATAAAATGTTTCATTAAATGTGGTACAACAACTGTTATGAAACCAATTTAACATAATTTTCTTTCTCTTGCCATTTATTTTAAACCAGTATTACCGTTGGTGTGACTTTAGTCCAAAATTGCGACTTTTTCAAGTGCTTGTGGGTTTTTGTGTACTTTTTTAAATTTCTCATTTTTGTCTGCTTTTTTATAATTTTAATTTTCGTCATTAAAACGATCATGAAAACGAAATTTCATAAATTTAGTTCAAAAAAAGAACTTATCAATAATTTTTGTATAAACTATAGATGAAAAAAAATTTAAATTATGAACGATAGAATCCTAAAAATTTATTAGAGATACATCTAAGATTTCATAATGGAAATAATATATTAAAGGAAAATCTTATTGTCGATTAATATTCTAGATTCATAATTTAAAACTATTAAAAAATGTTAATATCTGATGAATTAAATCTATGGCGACTTTTTTCCTTCAAATCGCTTTGAAATCGTCTTTAGTGCGACTTTTCGAAAAATTTCACTTAATTATGATCATCCTTGGTGTATGCTATAAATTTTTTTATTTATGCGTATACTTAATATAATTGACAAAATTTGTTTTCAATATTAAGTATACGCATAGTATATCGTTTGAGTTATATTAATAATTTGGGACCTATTTCAATAGAATTTGCTTCCTATTTCTTTTAACTTTATATAAAAAAATTCTCATCAACATCACTTTATAAGTGGATAATATTGTATTTCTATCATATGATACGGTATATATCTAAATGGAACTTGAATATTTATAAATAAATGGTAACACAAAATATATTAAACAAATAAAACAACGACAAAAGCTGAAGCTGTCGGAAGTTTGGTTTCCTGTAACAAGACTAAATATTTAACCAATATCAGGTATATAAATAAATGCACGCAGAGAAACGTTTTTTCGCAATTTGTTTGTCACAAACATTTATTGTAATTATCAACATGTTATCTGTTGAATTTATTATATTCTGATCATAATTTCGTTGATGCCATACATTGTTTTTAATAAATAAAATATTGTGGTCGCAATATGTTTGACTGATCATAATTTTATTGTTACTAAACAGCTCGTTATAGAAAATTATTGTTGTTAGTACAAAAAATTATTACTTATAAATAAAAATTAGAAAATAAATAAAATTTTATGAGAAAAATATTTCAAATAATGTTTGCATATTTTATAAAATAAAAATATTTTAAACGAAAATATTTTTGTTCAACAACAAAATAATACAAACAAATTTTATTGAACTAACAATATATTTTATTGGAATAACAATATTTTTAGTGGACATAACGATAAATTTAGAGGCGATAAAAGTGACTATTGTAATCAATACAAAATTACAATACGAATAAAAAAACTTTTTATTACAATAACAATATTTTTTTATTGGAATAACAATGAATTTAGTCGAATAACAATAACTATTTTTATTAATACCAAATAACAATGTAAATAAAAAAAACGTTTTATTGCAATTTTTATTGAAAAACAAAATTTATAATGGTGATAAGAAGAACTATTGTTATTAAATAAAGGAACCCAAATAAGCATAAATAAACTTTGTAGTAACAATATCTAATGACACTATTATGTTTCTGTTTGTTTATGTTTACCTCAAACATATTTTTTCTTTGCATGTGATTATAAATTTATTTTCATTAAAACAAACTTAATATTCAATATTTTTTTATATAAAATTGTCATATTACTATATAGTGTTGTAGCACAACCATATTTTATTGTATAACCAAAATATAATGGTCAAAACAATAGTGCATCAACGTTCATTTTTATAATATGGTTGTGAAACAACCATATTTTGTTGTAGGCAACCATATTCTGTTGTACTACAACCATATTATGGTTAACAACGTCATCATTCACTATGCCGAATCTTTGATATCCTCCATATGTCGAATCTTTGATATCCTCCACTACCCATGCTTGTGAAGAAAATGCGTTATGTTTCGTACATACACACTCAGACATACACTCACAGATATTTACAATATATTAATATTTTTCTTTAATATAACTCGGAACACCTAAAGAGTCCTACAATTTTATACACTTTTGGCTATAACATTTTTTCTACAGAACCGATTTGTATAATTTTTTAAATGGTAGTGAAATATACATAGCTGATATATTGGAAAGATTTCATTTATATTTGACAATTTTACGAAAATTTTTGCTTGAACTTTGTGGTTGCCTCAGATATCGGTTTACATTTTTTAATATACTGAAGCCATTTTGTTGATTTTTAATAGAAAACTTCCTAACACAAGCGCTGAGTTTAGTCAACTATTGTTAATGTGAGAGTACTAAAAACAAACAGACAGATAAAGCTAAATCGACTGAGATTTTGATTTGATACATGAATACATATACAAAAATAGACATACAATCGGATATAGCTGAATAGAGTCAGACTTTGATTTGATGCAAATATTCATATATATTATTTTGTCTGAGATGATTCCTTTTAACTTTACACTTGTGGTGGCGGAGGGTATAAAAATATAATTTAACTAAATGACGTAAAATTCTATTATCAACCCGGTTACCTTCAAATCATTTTGATTTTAATGTGCAAATAAAATATTAATTTTTTCTTCGTTATCGTCTAGACTCCCGTCTAATAACATTAATATTACAATTTCAATAAAATCAAAGTATTTGATTTTAATATTTTAACGCCAAAACTCAATACAGTAATTTCTTTTAAATAACATTTTATTTTCTTGTTTCGTTAAATATTAAACATTATCTTTCACCAATTCCACTTTGTTAAAATTCCATCTGCTCTCCATTTATGTAACCTAAAATTCCATACCCATTTTACAATTTGATTTTTAATAATCTACAGCTGCTGCGGGAAAAACTTTATGCAGAAATTTCGAATGTTTATACAAATGTATATATTTTTTGTTTAATATTTAAATATATATTTTTTGTTTATTTCTCTGTTTATAAATGAAAGAAAATATTTAAAATCACATACATATTTATGGGCCTATGGATCCTTTTCTTCCATTGTTTAAAATTATATAGACAACATATGACGCTTGCTAAGTGTGTTTTATTCATGAGTATAACTACGTTTATATGTGTATGTGTGTCTTTGTTGATAAAAGCCTTTTTTGGTTAAGACAATGTATGTATATGTGACCATATTTTTTGGGTTTGCCTTTCCTATTATAATTTTTTGCTGGCTTTTTTCCGTTGTTTATCTTTGTAAGCGTATTTGCTGTTTGTAAATGTTTAAAAATGTGGCAACTTTTAAATGCAAAAAGAAAAACCGACAAAATGTTTAAAACCATCCTTTCCACTCCCATAATCATAAATGTTATAGTGTGTCTGTGAGTATGATTACAGACATTATCTAGAGGGGCAATTAATCTATTTACGAGCCTTTTAGGGCCATGAGTTGCTATTGCCTACAATACAACCTTATGTGACATAGTAAGGATCTCTACACCCGATTTTATGATATCACTTACTAACTCTTATCCAAAAGTTCACAAATCAAAATATGTATTAAAAAAATTGTATGCAATGGACACTTTTCCAAATGTCCCAGGACCTGTTCGTTCTAATTTTATTAAATATTTGCATTTCGTTGTTTAGATAATCGGTAATCATTATTTCCCTTTTATGAGAGTATTCCTTCCCCTGGTCCTATCGGAGAAAATGATTGATGAATGTGACATCTCTCGCTCTTGTAGTTCTTTAGATATTCTATAATCAACATTTTCTTTGTATGGGGGATATATGATATATGATCCTAACCGCCCCTCATTCCGTCCAGTAAAACAGTTACTTGGAAAATTTATTAGGATCAAATTTGAGAACTCTCGGTGTAGTGATATTTTAGATATTGAACATTATCTTTATATGGAGGCAACCCATCCCCCCTGAACATTTTTGTCTTTCATTTTGTCTAGCAAATCAGTTTCTTGATAAAATTGTTGGGACCAAATTTGAAGATTCTCGCTGTTATAATTCTTTAGATATTCGATGATCAAAATTTGCTTTGTATGGGGGCTATTTCTCCCCCTGATCCTTTTCGTCCTACATTTTGTCCAGTAAAATAGTTCCTTAAAGAAGTGATTAAAACAAAATTTGAAAATTCTCGCTGTTTTATTTCTTTAGATATTCGATAACCAATACATACTTTGTATGGGCCCTATTGAATTTTTTAAAGCCTATGCTATGATTTCAGCAAAATCGGTCCAATATAGATAAAGGGTCAACAGAAATTGGGTTTTGATATCATCTGACCAATTTACATAGAACTAAATTCTCTTCTAACTTTCAATACCATCATAGGAAAGAAATAGCAACTGTGAACGAAAGAATAGAACAACGATATTGGGTTCACAGAGCAAGTGAAAAACGCAAATTTTTTTAGGTCATTTGGTTTTCAGGTGAAATCATCAATTTCAAAACAAATTATTTATGGAAACTAAAAAAAGAAAAAAAAAATAACAACAAAGGCTGGCTTAATATTACCAAGATTCGTGGTGCTTACTTGTGACTGTGACTCTACCAGATATGGGTCAATAGTATCAGCGAAAAGGGCATCAAAATTTTCTGCAGCAGATGTCTGATATTATTTGATTGATTTCCGCAATGGTTTATTTGTAATGGATATTTTTTCGTATAGATCATAAGTATAGATCATATATATAATATATAAAATGCTATCAATATTCTTTTTTATCTTCCGTTTATGGGTATAATGCTGATCAGGTAAGAAAATATGTATTATAAATAGTAATTTCGGTGGCCTTGTAATGAGTACAGGATCCTAACTACAGCGCATGCCTTAGATACTCAAAACACTGTAAATAAGGAAACAGTTTTATAATGCAAATGACTTCGTAGATCCTCATAATTAAATGACATCACTATGATTATTACAGCAAAACATAGGCCAATATACATCTGATTTATCAATTAGCAATAAATATTTTTGGAAATTTAATTCTTAATTTTTTTCAGTAAAATTGGTTCATAAAATCCAGGAAAGGGCTCCGAAACTACACATAAAAAATTTGGATCAATCATTAAATCTTAGAAAAATTATTGATTCAAATTTCAATAATATGGGTCTATATTTAAGATTTTTATAAGCTCTGTGAAGGGAACTTATATTGGAACTATACTACAACATATCAAGGCGGTTTCGAAAATAATTGTGCCTAATTTCAATAGTTTTACAAATTTAAAACTATATTCTGTGAAGGAGTCTTGCATTGCAGCTACAACAAAGTATGGGCCGACATTCACGAAATCAGGACATTGAAGGCTATCAAAAAAATAATTGTGCCGAATTTGAATTAAATTGGTCTATACTTAAAAGTTTTATATACCCAAAACCGTTTGTCGGAAAGGTGTATTATATCGGACTTAAATCAAAAAATTATCCGATATTGGTTATATAAATGTATCAAATTTAAATAGAATTTGGTTAATATTTAAATGTTTCACAAGCTTTACTTCACATTCTGGGAAGAATATGATATAAAGCTTGGTTTATGGAATTTTAGAATATTATTTTTACAATTACAACTTTGTCATATAGACTCTAATTTTGGGATGTATCATAATTTTGCAGATTTTAATCTTTAACTTCCTTCTTGTTGATCCGAATTTTATGCCTTTTGGAAGTACATGCAGCAGTATGTTATGACTAAATGCTGTCTAAATCTGGTTACTTTTTGTTGAAAAAAAATTAACCGATATAAACTGATTTTAAATAGCATACTGCATCGGATGACATCAAACATGTGGCCAAGTTTCAGTGAATTCGGGAAAATATTCAAGAATTAGAAAAGTTCCCTACAGACAATTAGGCAGCAAACGATCAGACGGGCATAGCTAAATTGATACAGATTTTGATTTAATGAAAGAATGTATACACTTTATACGGTCTAAGATGATTTCTTATCGGACTTCCAAACCGAATAATGAAATCACAACTTGTGGTAGTGGAGGATAAAAATCGTATATACTAATATCTGACATAACCTCAAAATTCAACCATAACATTTGCTCAAAAATATAAATCCCCCTACCGCCAAAACTCTTAAGAATTGTTTGAATGTGCTGACAAGATTACATTTTATTTTATATCATGAATATCAGACAATACCTCCCATACTGGAAAAGGGTTTGAGGTTAAGTTATTAACTGTTATTGTTGCATCAAAATAACAGATCTATTCCGCAGAAAAGCGTTTTAGGTTAACATGTTTATCTCCATAATTCATATATTATGAACGTTAAACTTGTGATTCTGTTTGGTGATAATTGGTCCCATATTTCTTATTTTCTCTTTGGGAAAAACATACAGGGCTAATACAATTTTTAAGCCCCATTTCAATAATGCTATATAATTTTATATAGCTCCTAAGTGAGTTCGGACAAATTGCTTTAAAATGAACTGATCTATAAATTAAATTTCAAAACTTCTTTCCGAAAAATAAATTTTTACTTTAGATAATTCAATTCGCCTTCAAAAATAAGGCCTAAATATTCTTGCCCCTGTCTTTGGCTCTATCATACATATTTATTCACATGAATCCTTTACTTTGGTTTGTAAAAATTTTTATTACAAAATTTTAGGAGTGTGTTTTTGTGGTTGACTGATTTTTGTTGATTTTATCCCCGCCTCACCACTCTCCACAGCAAGTATAAGACAAACCAGGAACAATGTCAAAATGGTAAATACTAAAATTAAACCATATATTTTTTTCATATAAAATGGGCGAAATGGTCGAAAAAAATGCATAATTTAAGAGGCCAATTATGTCGCACAGCCCATTTTATGAAAAAAAGTTTAATTCTAAATAAGCAACAGGCCAGAATGGAACTTAATCAAAACGTTTGAAAAATAAATACCAAAACATTCAAAATGCAGAGAATTTAAATTTTAAACAAAAGAATTTTTATAAAATAAAAAAAACTCCAAAAGAGGAAAAATATAATATTTCTTCCAAAAAATATGATACGCTGCGTTCATATTTTATTCATATATTTCCCAAAAAAATGATGGAGGAAATAATATTCAAAAATGTTCCCATATGAACATTCATGATGCCAAACAATATAAAAGTATATAGTTCTCAGGAAAATGTATGTTTATAACAAATGTACATTTTATATGAAACGTTGTTTATATGTGAAAGAAATTGCTACAATTTACATATTCACTTGCAGTTGCAATTGCAATTGAAATTGCAACTGCAATTGGAACAAACAAATAGAGAAACAAGTGACAATGCTCTCTTCGGCTATGCCGGAAATTAAATACCCTACAAAAATTAGCATGAGTTGAAGATATTGCACCAAGAAAAAAACTTATTCGTTCATCAGCTTAAATTCCGATTACAGATAAAGGCCAACATACCGAGCTATAGATTTTAATGACCCATTTAAAGTTAAGGAAGAAATTTCCTACATGAGATCCAATATTCAAGAAATTACATACATACATTTACGTAGATTTATTTAGTTGCTTAAATTTCATTGAAATTGGTTCATATTTAGGAACCTTTTAAGCCTAAAACACTATTCTGGGAAATGGAATTTTAAAGGAGTAATAACCAAATATGGCTCGATAATTGTCGAATTATGAACGACATCCGAATAATTCGCTTCTTTATTTATGTTTAAGTGTGAAGTACATTATTGCGATACTAACATTTATGTAATTTTTGTATATGTGCAAAGGATATTTTTTGGGCGATAATGTCGAAAGAAATAATGGACCGACCCTTGTAAAATGTGGAACATCAATTTTACATTATATTTATCTCAATATGACCAGTTGTTACAAGGTATATGTGAGATTTATGCCCTTTAAAGTGATATTTCGACGGGGGCTTGTATAAGACCTATGAGAAGTAATGTTCTGACCATCGCTTAGAATCCTAAAGGACTGTGTTTTGTTGAATTTCGTTAAAATCGTTGTATAGTTAGGACTTTTTACACTCTAAAACCTATTTCCGGGAGAATATTGGAAGATACTTAAGTATTGGACCGAATTGGGCTAAAAAAAAATAAAACGTACAAATTCCATCTATATATCTCGAAAATTGTTTAAATGAGAACCAGCTGGAGAGATTGACAGACCGGCAGACAGACGGATGTACTATATGCCAGCTATAGCAAAGTATGGCTCGATATTGGTTAGATTGATAACATATAATCAAGACAGATAAAAAATAAGTGGGCTGAGTTTCAATAGAATTGATCATTACTTACTAGTTTTATAAGCTCAAAACTGTTTTCCGAGAAGGACCTTATATGAGAGCCTTAGTAATATATGGACCGAGATTGGCCAAATTAATAATATATATTAGAGAAGATTAGAAAAAATTAATGTATCAAATTTAAATAAAACTCATCTTTTAAAGCAAAAAATGGACTGACATTAAAGATAGTTAAAAAATTATTATGCCGAAATCAATAAAACTGCTTAGGACAATTACAAATAATGCGGCGGAATTTCATTGAATTCAGGTAGAAATTCTGTTTCGTAAGAATGATTCTAACTGAGAGACAGAAGAACGACTTAGCTAAATCGACTCAGATTTTGCTTTGATGCACAATATTTATACTTTGTGGTGTCCGATATGATTTATTCTTGGTCGTTACATATGGAATGATAAAGTTGAAATACTCTCATCGGCAATTGTGTTGGTGTAGGGTATAAGGAAAACATTGAATATCATTTGTTGTATACATATGTACATATATTTTTAAAACTACTACATACATATTCAGTTTATTTTATTTAATTTTTATTTTTATTTTATTCTTATTTTTTTTCTTGCTGAAATATAAAAATTTTCCTTTGTCTGCAGTTGTTATTCTTGAATCGAGTCAAGTGGCTTTAAACAAATACCCGCAATACTTTACGAATATGTTCTGTTACCTAGTATTTTGGACTCTTTGAAATCTGAATACTTTTAATTGGAGAGAGTTGCAGAACGTTAAAGGTAAATTTATACGATAACTTTGATTAAGGAGTAAGAATTAAAAAGAAATTAATATATATAAAAAATAAAAAAAATTCGAAACAGTTCCTTTGAAAACATTTTTTGACCACTATATGGATTATAGTTTTCTAAAGTGCTACTTGTCCAATGATCGTACATAGACAAATTTCTACGGAAATATGGTTGCGCAGGGAAAAAGCTATATTACACAGATAGGGAAAATGGGAGCAAATATTGAGTTTCCGATTTGTCTACAAAAAAAAATTGTGTTGGCAGTATATACGGATCCATCAAACTGAACCTAAAAATCTAAACTCAATGAAATTACGTCCTGTTATTAACTGGAACTCAATGAAAATTGAACCCTAAGATCAGCAAAATCTGTTTAGCAACTAAAAAGTCATAGATCCAAAAATGAAGCAACTTTTAAATTTAGGAAGAATTCCGATTAAATTTTTCGAATAAAAAAATCAATTCATTTAAATTATTTTGTTTTTCTCCATGTTTTTTTCAGAATAATTTGCACGCTGATAGTAGAAAGATCCCATAATACTGACAAGCTAATACGTCATCATATATTTGGGACCAATGTACATCTCTATTACTATTATTAAATAAATAAATAAATATATAAATGTATTTCATATTTTTTTTAAGACAATATGTTAAATCAATTTTGGTTAACGATTGCTTCACGATTTTCATCAAATCTTGTAAAAATAAGTCCTATTATTTTTTAAAAGGATGTGCCAAACTAAACGAGGATCAGTTATTATTCCTCATAGGTCCCATACAACCACCCATCCAAACTCATAAATTGCACAATCGAAATTTAATAAAATTCCAAATTTCACTGAGCTCAGTCAATTTTTATGGATATGAGTGTGCCAACAACAGACAGACGTATAAAGCTAAATCGGCTCAGATTTATATTTAATGCAAGAATAATATATATAAATTAAGGGGTCTGAGATGACTCCTTCTTAGCATTAGACTCGGAATGACAAAGTTAATATACCCTGTTTACCACCTGTGTTGGTGGGGGCTATAAAAATTGAATAAAATTTAAAGCCCTTTTCTGGGAAGGGGAATAATTGCAAATATTATTCCTAAGAGCAATAATTGTGCCCAATTTCAATAGATTATAATCTTATAAGTGTAGCAAAATAAGAAGTAGTACGAAAAGTAATAGTGTAGAACTTCAAAAGCATTGGTGTTTAAATACTAGAGTATAAACTCAAAACTGTTTTCCGAGAAGGGTTCTTATATGGGAGTTACAGCAAAATGTGGATCAATATTGCTCATATTTATAATATACCTTGATTATAGTTAAAAAATCATTGTGCTAAATTTCAATGGAATTGATCTTTGTTAAAAACTTTTATAAATTTAACCCCTTTTTCCGCGAATGTGCATTATAAGGCAGCTATAAAATATGGATCAATGGTCAAACCTGTTTTTCGGGAAGGGGCGTTATATGAGAGCTATATCAAAAAATGGACCCATGTTAATAAAATTTATAAGATATATTTAAATTAGTTAGGAAATTTATTGTGTCAAATTTCAATAGAATTGGTTCAAATTTAAGACTTTTATAACTTATAAATATATTTATGGGAGCTGGATAAAATAATGACCCCAGAATAATGTGGCTTTTTTGGATTTATTATTGCATCAAAGTAAGTATATATGACAAGTTTCAGTAAATTATATTAAAAATTGCGGTCCATTTGACACACAGAGTTTGGTTGTATGAAAATTTTTTCCTTGTTAATAAATCGATATAAATCGATAATGTGGTCAAATTTCATTCATTTCGGGCAATTATTCTAGACGTGAGAATGTTTCAAAAACACATGCAGACGAACAGACGGACAGCTAAATCGACTCAGATTTTGATTTGATGCAATAATCTATGTACATTGTAGGATCTGTGATGATACATTCTTCGCGTTACACACGGAATGATAACATTAATATACCACTTGTGGTGGTGGGTATAAAAATTACTCTCATAGTTTTATCTGTATAAATTGCAATTTTTATTATTTCGGAAAGTTTTAATAACAAACGTTATTGTACTAATTACGAAAATTAATTAATATAATTAAAAACAGTAATAGTTACTGAAGTTGTTTGAAATAATTAAAAAATTAAGTGACATAATTAAAAAATATATTATTAATTTAATTTATATTATCATTTTGTTGTTAAGAGCAAAATTGAATAAAAATATTATTAATATAAACAATTTTGTAAATGAACTTAATTTTTTTCAGTGTTTAACTTATAACTTTCAATACATTTCAAATTAAATTCAAAATTATACCCTTAAGTGTGTAAAAAGCTGAAATTATAACAATTATGGTTTATTGACATAAATACAAAATTCTTTAAAAAATTGAATCCCTTTTAATAAATTTCTCTATTGATGGGTATGATTTCCTTAATATTGTTATTTGGATATGGACAAAGGCTTTTTCGAATTCCTAATACCATAAAAGCACATGGAAGCTTCACTGAAAAGGTTTTAAAATTTATTTCCGAAATTTTGCCCTGATAAACATATTCGAGAATTTATTGTTAAATTTATTAGTTATAAAGTTAATTTTCAGATGTTCCTTTCTTAATAATTCAGGACCTCTTTCACAGTCTATTGTTATGTATTCAATCCATCATTCTCTCCTCCTGCAAGTCAATCAATCAGTCACATAAATTTTATTTATATTGACATTTCAATGGAACATTTTTAAAATGCATTTGCAGAATCTTTATTAGAGAAGTGTTCATAAATAAAATAGACAATAGAATAATATTTGAAATATTTGCAGTTATTAAAAACAGAGTGACACAAATATTTTGCTACAATCTATAGAAAATAATGGAAGTTTAAAAATTTAAATCGAAATTCTTATTGCAAAATCTATTTTTATTTTTATATTAAAATTAAATCTCTTTTTAATTCTAATGTAAATTAAAAGTTATATGAAATTTAAAATATCTTTAAAAACCAAAAATTATGATTTTTTTATTGGTCCACATTTATTGGAGCAATGGAAAAGCCGTTACCATGTGATTGGAGACATGTTAGGGGTTTTAAAAACTGAATTTTGTTTTACAATTCAGGTTTTGGGATTTTTAGAACAAACAGTACATTTCTTTTTAACAGGATCAAATCTGAGAAGGTCTGCAGCCCTTAAGAGCTTTTGGATACAAGATTTAAATTAAAAATTGTCATATATAAAAAAGTGCAAAATTTATATATGTTTGTATCTGAATTTTGAAGAGATATTTATATCTATTTAATTGATTTCCATATGAAAAATAATAATTTTTTATAGCCTCCCCAACCACAAATCGGTTATTATATTATGCGATATAGACGTATATTTGAGGCAACTTCTATGTTCCAGCTAAGGACTTTCGAAAAGTCTTCAATTATAAATCGATGAATTAGCATGAAATTTAACATAATATTAATTTATATTACTCATAACTATTTCAAAACTTGTCAAAATCTCTTCTGTAAAAAAGAAGTTATAGCTTAAAATGTAACTAATTTGATGATTCATTAAGTGTTGCTATGTGATACTTAAAAAGCCTTTTTATCGCATTTATGAGTATTTGTGCGAGTGAATATATATGCCCACATTTGTGGTAAAGGGTATTTTCATACCCACCACCACAAGTGGTATCGAGGGTATATTAACTTTGTCATTTCGCATGGTACACCAATATTATTTGTTATATCTGGTCGTCTGCAAAAAATTTAAAGACCGATATATGAGACAACTTCAAAATTTCGAAAAAGAACTTTTCTAATATTTTCAACAAAACAAAATGGATTTAAATAAAAAATTAATTTTAACATAATTATAAAGTTATCTTCTTCATTACTGTGCAAAAAATCATCAAAATCGTATCAAAGAAAAAGAGTTATAGGCGGAAATATGCGAAAATTGTATACACCCAGTAATCTGTGTCTGATATGTGTCACACAATTTTTAAGACAATTTTCCATAAACACTTATTTTATTACAATCATTAATCAGAAGTAACAAGATTGTGGTGGGGCCATTATTTGACTTAGCTTCCATATAACTCCCCTTTCCGGATTTTGGCTTATAGCTAATAAAACTCTTAAATATGAACGAATTCTATTAAAATTTGGCACAATTAATTTTCTGACTGTATATGCTACTAATTTTATTAACTTTGGTCCACATTCTGATACAGCATATAAGGCCCTCCTCGGAAAACAGTTTTGAGCTTATAAAACTGGTAAATGTAGGTAACTTTTTCTTGTTAAATTCAAAACAATTATTTTTATACACTTCACCACCACAAGTAGTGATGAGGGTATGTTAATTTTGTTACTCCGTGTGTAGCGCTTAGTAGGAATCACCTCAGAGCCTACAACGTATATATTTTTTTTCATCCAATCAAAAATCACGCCTTGAAAAATTGTCCAAATTCAATAAAATTTGGTTACATTGTTTGAAACTAACAATATTGGTTTATTAGCAAGGAAGTTACAGACCAGTATCTGAAATAACCTAAAAATTCCGAAAAAGAATTTTTCTAATTTATTCTAAAAGGTTTAATTGAAACTAAACAAAACATTAATTTTGACATACAATTGTACGTACTCCATCATCTTGCAAAAGATCATCAAAATTTGATAACAGAAAAAAAATTATAGGCTATAATATGCAAAATTTGATACACTCCAAACCCTGTGTGTCATATGGGCAGAAATTTTTAAAATATTTTATTGAAATTTGTCATTGATGCAATAATAAATCCAAAAAGCCATATTTTTCAAGAGTCATTATTTGATCTAGCTCCCATATAAGGTCCCTTTCCGGAATATGATTTATAGCTTATAAAACTCTTAAATTGAAAGCAATTCTTTTGGCATTTGGCACAACTAATTTTCTTACTATTTAAAATATATGGTCAAAATTTCATTAACTCCATCATAGCGCCCCATCCCGGAAATCAGATTTGAGCTTATAAAATAATAAAGACCATGACTTTTCTAACTCTCTGTCCATATTTTGTTGTAGCTCCCCCAACAGGCTCTTCACAGAAAACAGTTTTTAACTTATATAAATAGTAAACAAAGACCAATTCTATTGAATTTCAACTCAATTATTGATCTTAGGCCAATTTTGAAATTAGACCCCTTCCCAGAAAAGGGATATTAAGCAACGAATCTAGCATTATTAACAATTTGGATGTTACAATAATAATTTTGTTTCCATAATATATTTGCGGTATCACTTCTAATAAAGTTGTGATACAATGTTAGAAACATTATTATTATAATATACAGCAGTTCCCAAACGTTTTTATAACCTCCACCACCACAAGTGATAAACAAGGCAAACTAACTGTGTAATTCTGTATATAACACTAAGAAGGAATCACCTAATACTCCACAGTGTACACATATATTATTGCATCAAATCAAAATATGAGATGAATTAGCTATGTCCGTCTGTCTGACTGCTGTTGGCGCTCTCACATTCTCATTAATATATAATATAGAGCTTAATAAAGTTTGGCTTGTGAAGTTTTCTATTTAAACTAAGTAAAATCGCTTTACTATCCTAAGATGTATAAACTGATATCTGAAGTAGCCCTAAATTCAAGAGAAGATCATCAAAATGATTAAAATCTATTCAGTATTTTATGTTTCATCAAAGTTTCTTTGTTATATTTAAGAAAACACTCATATATATTTGAGCGGTTGTGAGTGTGTACGTACCCAAATTGTATGTACGTTAAATAACATATTTACTTCATACGCATTTAGATGGAGGGTTTTGAAGATTTGGTGTAGCAGAATATAGCATTCTTACTTGTTTCTATACAAATGTCCTTCCGGAAGGGGGTTTTTATTATTAAAACATACAAATTTTAATTAAATCAAGTAACCTTAGTTCCCATACAGACCAACTTTCGAATGTTTAAATCTCTTCAAATTTTGCGAGGATTGGTGCTTTATATCTTGTAGAACCCATACGAATCCCAAATCCGAATGTCACATTACTTATTTTTTTATCTTAAATAAGTATATTTTGTATAAAGCACAAAACTCAATCTTACGAAGGTCTGTCAAAAATGATTGATTTTCAGAACATAATTTTTCACTTGTTTAATTTTTTTTAGTAGCAAATATTTCATATTCCTCTGTAATGAAATAATATTGTATATTGAAATGGAGAAAGAGTCATACATATTTTCAATATCACAAATCGATTGCAATTTCGTATAAAGTCTATATAATTGTTTTAAACTAAAATATTAGTAGAATAAATACCTCTCATTTACCAATACATAAAAGTAAGCATATCTATGAATATATAGTTAATTTAAACTATTATGAACATTTCATATGTTTAATTTTGGTTAGTAACTAAATACGTACAAAATTCAAATATCATTAGAACAGATATAATCGCCTTATAACTCTAATTAAATTTGATGGTCTATAGTTTCATTAATAATCGTAATATTAAATAATTAATTGCAAATTTTGGTATGACAATACCAATCAAAATTATGTTTAATACGTTTAATAAAGAGTGAGATTGAAAAATTCTAAACACACCTTTCATTGAAAATCGTCCTGACTATTTGTTTTAAACCAAAGAAATCAGTTCAGTATATTAAAAATATAGACCGATATCTGAGGAAACCTTTAAGTTCATGCAAAAAACTTTCGTAAAACTGTCAATTATATATCAACAAGTTAGAATGAAAATTTTCCGTAATGTCAAAAAAATGAGTGACCTGAAAAAAGTTCGTTCTAAAAGTTTTAATAATTAAAAAAAAAACAACAACTTGGTCTTACAAAAAGTGGGCTAAACATTTAGAGGTCTGCCATCAAACTATTTCCAATGTTATTAAACAGTGTAGAGAGAACTTGTCCGTTGGTAAAAACAAAACTTTTTCATTGGATCTGATTCACATGACGTTTCTTAAGCCAAACAAATAAAAAGTTATTCCAAGAAAGCTGCCAACACATTCGGCAGGAAAGTAGCCCGGTTAGCAAAGTGCTCGAACTGTTTGATACAAAATATTTATATAAATGGAGGTTTAAAAATACGCAAGACTCTAAGAGTTTCGGATAGCATCGCTGCTTAAAATTTAAAGGCCAAACATTAAGCACGGGAATTAAAGTCAAGTTTTCACAAAACATACTGTATTTTTGGCGTTTTTTTTTTTGTTTGCAATTTTCTGGTCAATAATTTGTAACATTTTATCGTCGGCTGAAGTAGTTCAGTCGCGTCAAGGGTCAAGTTACGATATCCATGAACCTTATTAAAAATACCATCAATTTACTCTTTCTCAGTTTAATTATAATTATTACAACTTCATTTATTTTAAACAATTAACGAGCAGCTGAATCGTAGGGATTCAGTCGGTTGCTTCAATACTGACTGGTGGCGGTTTTGGAATCTCTCTGGATTGTTGATTAATTAATCACTTAAGATTAATAAATTCTCAATAATACAATGGCTCCAAAATCGGAGATACAATAATCAGGATAGTAAATGAAAAAGTCAGCCGAAATCACTGTTCCGAAACAGTCAACCAAAGTTGCAAGGTACTTTCCTGATACTCGGGGAAGGACCAGGTTTCAGAAATGCAGTAATTATTTTAACATTATAATGTGTCTTGCAGTAAAGACAAATTATCTTTGCAAATTCATTCTCAGCTTAAAGCGCAACTGCATCAATTAAAATTTGAGTACTTATTAAGAAATTATTACTAACTGAATGAGAATTATAGTTGTTAATTGTGTTAATAACGCAAAACTGGTTTCTGACTAACAATAATGTTGGTGTGGTTCTATCAACAAAAGAGAATAATAACAATAACAGTAATGAATTTGAACGTTTAAGTTTAAACGTTGTTACAAATTTTGTGTTGCTGATGTTCAAAGAAATGTTAGAAAAATATGCAGTTGCAAACATTTGTTACAACGGGCCCTTCAAATACCGAAATTTACTTCAAGGGATGTTAACAAAAAAGGCTTCTTCCATTCATTAGACTTCATAATATGCCCACTTATTTTTGTCCTATGTTGTCATTTTGTTAGTTTGGTGTATAATATGGCATTTGTACCAAGAAAGGGAAATCCTTCCAACTGCCCGAAACTAACGCCAATGGAGAGATATATTCTTAAAGGAGAATTGAAGGGCACAAAAGGGGAGCACATAGGTGTAGTAGAATTTAAACGGAAATGGTATAGAGCAAAGTGACAGAAAGCAGTATAAAGACGTTATTGGAAGGGTGTTCCAAACGAATTAAAAATCTCATCACTAGTGTTTTGTGGTTTCGTTTCGTTTTTATTAAGAATTTTTCGATCTCACTCCTTAGGTTTTTATTTATTATATATACTTAATGTTCTTATTGTTATTTAAATATATTTGTTGGTGACCAAATTTAAGTACAAAGCAAATATTTAGATAATAATTTGAATAATGATTTTACTTAAAATAAGATATCAAAATTTTCTTATTATTATAGTGTTTATTTACTTATGGGTGGTGTGTATATATGTACAGATCATTGTATATACTTAAATGTATAATAATTATATTTATTTTGAAATTTATATGTGTATAAGTGTAATTAGATTGTATTAATAACATGTTTTTACTTATGTTTCTTTGGTTTTAAGGTAAATACTTTATTTTATATTGTATGTATGTGGTTGTGTAGTTATTGTGTGTTAAGTATTTACTTTAATCTTAAAAGATTTCAAGTTTATCGAAATTAAGAAATATTAAAGTAAATAAATACTCAACCAAATTATTGGTTCTCACACAATAGAATATTATATAACTACAGTCAATATCAAAAAATATAAGGATATTCGATTAGGATAATTTGAGGTGTATGAAAAGAGATATGCTGAAAATGGCGAATACTTGCAACCATTATATGCAAGTCCATGGAAGATCTGTTAAAATTGCAGTGCGCGGTTAATCACATCATTGTTAAGTAATCATTGGGGTGTTTAGTATTAATGAAAAAATCCCTCAAACAACAATCTTGTAGTTCGCTGGACTTACTGATTCAAATTTTTCTAGACCTACTGTGTCGCAGCAATAAGTTATGTTCAACATACCCATAAGTATTTTAAAGGATATTCGTCTTTCGGATGTACTATGATGCTCCTGTTTAAGTCTGTAGAATCTTTGATAATCCCTGATCCTCACAATTTGACGGATAGGACCAGAGTGATTTATTTCCTTAATACAGCGGCAATAATTGTCAAATTTTGTATCAATAACTTTCTCAAGGAACAGATTTATAAGACAAAATATAAGATGTATAGGATAGGCGGACAGGTAGCTAACACTTTGAGTTTCCAAAACTATATTCCGATTTAAAAGACTTTGTGATTTGAGAAGTTTTAGAAATTCAAAGTTATGATTAAAAGTAGGGTCATATTCGGAGGATACTTAGCCTATAAGACTAGCTCTATAAGATTTATTAGCCAATGAGAATTATTTTCACTGTTTCAATATGCCATGTGAGACATCTATCCGAACGAAAGCCAAGCTACGACACAATACCATATCATACATATAGGCCGACAATATTCACTTAGGAGCAAAAGTAAAATTAACATATTTCTGTTCGTTTAATCGAATATACAATGTCTTCAGCTCAGGATTGTCGTGCCGTTGGTAAAATTAAATTAGACTAAAAAACTTGTTTGTGGAAAGACTGCATTTATTGCAAATGTATCCATTATATTGCTTATTTTATACTCTACTACTTAGATATGAAAGCAGCAATTAAATTTCATAAGTACTTTTATGATTGTTTGTTATTTGTAAAACTTCCCTTTATGGATATTCCCTTCTACTGCAAGAAATGTTCTTTTCTTTCGACTTCCTGAACACAACCTGAGTTTTACAGGTAGCGATTTTGTTAGATGCCATTTTTTTGTGTATAGATTAGACTTATTGACATCAAAATTATGCAATATATGTTGGATCACTGGTGACGTAATCGAATCATATCTAGGAGGAAATCATATTTTCTTTTAAGATCTCATCAATATCATCTGGGATAACAATAACAGCCTTGTAGTACGATACGTTATACTTTATTTCGTTATTTGTTAGCGAATTAGGCTGAAAGACAGTGCTCAAATGATTTAGCTCTGTCCTCAGCACTGCGAACCCAGGTGCTGTCAGTATTTTGTAATTGATTTTGTGCCTCTACCGGTGTTTTAATCCTTATCGCTGGCCAACAAAGGGGAAATTTTTATAAATTTGTTATTTGTCAAACATCCAATATATTTCCTGTTTAGGATGTTCTCTTTCACATTAAGAGCTTTTCTTAGATTTCTACTAGCAGTACTCAACCTCAGCTTTGAAGCTGGCGGTCTCGTTTGTTACCATTTTCTTATAAGCTTTATTCTCTCATTGAAGAAGCTTTTCAATACCCGAATTTGATATATGTTTGATATTCTTGTATTCCATTAATACTTTTGAATTCTCAGGAGCTAATTTCAATCAAGACGTAAAGTCAGTGAAGCATTTGTTTACATCTTCCTCACACTGAATTTTTAAATCCGTTTGGAGGTGAAACTTTATATATTTTAACCAATATATCCGATCAAGGAGAACTTTTTTATCTAGTCTATCAATGGTGTGTTGTTATTACCTAAGAATGTTGAGAAAATAAATCTGTTAAAGTTTTTCTAGTAGTAGAATTGAGGTTCTTCGAAATAGCAATGTCTACGAGATCACGAATTTTCTTGAAATCAATACCCTTGTTTGACGTTACAGTTGCCTCATGCCAAGAAGCAGTCATCCAATTTTTATTCCCTTTCTTTTTTATTCTTTAAAACGTTCTGGACTGTAAATGGATCTTGGAAAAAAGGTTTACAGAAACTGATCCAAGTGAATGGTTGTAGCTTATTTTTTAATGTAATAACAATACTTTTAGTTGCGATAACAATCGTTTTGCTGGCGATAACAATATTTTTATTGACGACAACAATGTATATTGTTATCAATGCAAAATAACAATGCAAATAAAAAAAATTTTTCAATAACAATGTTTTTTATTGGCATAACAATATTTTTTCGTGATAACAATAACTATTGTTACTAGAGCAAAATCAAAAAGCGAATATACAAATTTTTTAGTTACGGTAACAACGTCTAATAACCACAAACATATTTTTTCCTTGCGTGTACTTAGCTTTATTAAGGCAATAATTGTTGTTGCTCATGCAAAAATTTCGTTATCCTAAATCATGGCATTTACTCTTTATTATGGGTTCCACGTTGGTAATATTACGCAGAAAAGTTTCTTTTTAATATTAAGCAGAATATTTTGTATATAATTCTAATTTTATAGTTTTTGCATCATGGTGTTCGCTGCTTGAGGTTTCCTTTCCGTTGAACAAAGTATATTTTACAATGAATTGGATATTTTCAGGTTGTCTTATATGCATATTTAAGAGCTTGAAACAGTTCGAGTCACTCCCAGTCACCGCACTATTAAATTAGAAAATCGATCAACCCATTCGAATCACCTCGTAGCATTATGTTGTCGGTGCTTGCCTTGTTGGTTCTCTGGGCTTCGGTTTTATATATTAGCCAAATAATTAAAATTATCTAGACGATGTAAGAGACTCCATGTTATTCTTCTTCTATCTGAACTTACTTTATTCATTATGTTATTCAGTACAATGACGATATAGCTCATTCGTGTTTTATGTCAGCATTTGCGTAAAATTATTGACCGAAATTCGCTTTGTGCAAAACTGAAAACATTGCTCAGTTGCATTATAATTTGTAGAGTGGCAGTTGTGTCTACGCAGCCCTTGTTCGTCTGAAAATCTCACTGTGTATCCCGAAGATTTTTTATATTTCCACCACAATAAGTGGTAATTAGGATGTATTAATTTTGCATTCAGTGTCTTGGCGTTACACACGGCATGACAAAATTAATATACCCTAATTACCACTTGCGGAATCATCTCATACCCTAATATATATATATAAAACATATATATATATATATATATATATATATATATATATATATATATATATATATATATATATATATATATATATATATATATATATATATATATATATATATATATATATATATATATATATATATATATATATATATATATCAAAATCGGAGTCCATGGCCGTCTGTCTGCCTTGAGTTATTGTCCGAATTCAGTGAAATTTGCTATTGTCCTAAACAGTATCTTATTTGAAACAATAATAAATCCAAAGATGTCTTATTCTTCTGTAGTCATTATTTGACCAAGCTCCCATATAAGGCCCCTAACCAGAATATGATTTATAGCTTAAAAACTCTTAAATATGCAACAATTCTATTGAAATTTGGTACAATTAATTTCCTAACTTTTCTAAATATATATTATAAATTTTATTAACATGGGTCCATATTTTGATATAGCTCCAATATAACTCCCTTTCCCGGAAAAAGAATTTGAGCTTATAAAAGACCGATTCCATTTGAATTCGGTAAAACGATTTTTCTTACTTACTCACTCTAACTTAATCAAAGTATATTATAAATATGAACAATCTTGGTCCATATTTTGCTGTGGCTCCCATATAAGATCTCTTCCCGGAAAACAATTTTGAACTTATACAGGTAGTAAATAAAAATAAATTCTATTGAAGTTCCACACTATTATTTTTCTTGGTACTTCGTTGCGAAAATCGATCCATATTTTTCTACACTTTTAAGATTTTAATCTCTTAAAATTGAAATAAAATTATTCCTCTTAGACCCTTTTTGCCAGTAGGCTCCTTCCCAGAAAAAATTTATGAAATTTTTAAACTGTCTTTAGCATATGAATCTAGTTTGACAATTATCAGACCATATTTGGTTATGACACCATTTTAATCTCACTTCTCGGAAAACTTCTTAAATATGAACCAGTTCCATCGAAATTCAGACAACTAGGAAATTGTCTTCAATATGCGTATCTAATTTCTAAAATATTCAAAATTTGAGGCACGATTACATCAGCAAAAATTGACAAAGCTCAATGAAATTTGGCTTATATATTCATTTTAGTCCTGAGAAGACTCCTATTTAAAACCAGCAAAATTTGTTCAATATATTAAATGATTTAGATCGATATCTGATGCAACCTCTAAGTTCAAGCGATGAACTTCCATACAAATTTCGATTATAAATCGTTAAATTGGAATGAAGTTTTGCCATTAAGTTATTAAGAAAAACGTTTATATGTATGTGTATACGTTTATGAGTGTGTATATGTATATCTACGAAACCTAACGCATTAAGTAAGCACGAATTTGTAGTTGAGAATTTTAAAGATTCGACCGAACATATCAATCTTACATGTTCTTTTTTTACTTACTATCCCTAGTGTTATGTGCCCTACAATATGGAATATGGTTTTTTATATGTTTTTTTTATTAACTTATTCCCTCTTTTATATAACTTATGCTAACTTACTTATTCTGAAGCGCTGATATTGTTATTTGCTTTTTCTTTAGAGCTGAAAATCAACTGCAAGCTTTTGTGTATTTTTTAAAGGATTCACATAATCACAGATCATGGCTGAACATTTTCCTAACGATATCTTTACTCTCACCAGATGACCGGAGTAATGAAGGATAATCTATAGCTTAGAGATAAGTAAATCTTTCCGATTTTAAGCTTTCCAATTGATATATTTTTTAAGTGAATATGAAATTCTTTCCCATCAATTAATATATTTCCCATATGAAATTTATTTGAAAATTTTAAATTCATTAAATTTCTTACTTTTTCTAAGTTATCAGATATTCTCTCTCTCTCATCTACCAAATATTTCATTTTGACTGCCATCATCATTACACAACCCAATAACATCAATACCGACCTCAAATGGGGGTATGTATTTGGAAAATAGTTTTATTATTGTTCCGTTGTTTAACTTGTTAACTGTTATTGTATTTATTTCGGGGAAATATAACATTTGTAATGACAGCAGCATGATAAACGAACACCTGTTAATAATTTGTCATAAACTTTCAATAACAAAGTAATAAAGAAAACTGTAAAAGAGAGACAAAAATAATGTAAATGTGTGCTGTTGCTGCTTTTGGTTTTTCCCCATGACAGTGGTTAAAAGAAGAAATAAACCAATTTGAGAAAACTAATGGAAAACAATTCCAATTGAATACTTAAATTTCCTTGTACCCACCACCCATAAATAAGTTGTTGGAATTTCCCAGATATTCCGTGACTTTCACTTAACCACTGTTCGTTCTTCTTTACTTAGAACAGCGAAATAACTAAACAATAGATAGATTTTTGGTAAAATTTTCATTTTCATTCGTTGTTTTTGTTGTTGATTTCCAAAAATTTTGTTAACCAAATTGTCTAACAACTACAACAATGATAACGGGAAAATTTCTAACTAACAAATACATGTCAACACCATTTGTTAGAATTCATAACAAATTTTAATATGTTTGTTCTCGTATGTGGTTGTATGTGTATTTGTTGGCAAAAAACGAGTTATTTGTTTGTTTTTGTTCTTTTTTTTTTTGTAAATTTGTGGGAATGTAATATAAAGGAGTATATTGTAAATCAAGAAAAGAGAAATTCGCTATAAAATTAGTGTTTTTTTTTTGGTCCTAAAAACTTTTCCAACTGAAGTTCACGCCGTAGATTTTGGCATCAGTGTTTTATATTAAAATGATTATTTTGATATAACTTCAAATCTTTAAGGGAAAATTCATGCTCTTTAAAGCAATTCATGTCCTAAATTGTGGGATCAGTGTTTTATATCAAAGTGGTTATAGACAGTATTAAAGGACATGAACAAAACCCTACTTCGCTTTTCGCTTTTAATACCCTAAAACTCCAGTCATGTTGAATTCGTTACTTGTATCGATGCCAAATCAATATTGAGGAGATTAAAACACGATTTCAGAGCGATTAATTTTTTAGATGTTGGGCCGATATTTTTGAAATTCGTCAAACATATTAATGCGAAGTCGAAAATAGCAGTGCCTTATTACTCTAAAATATTTTTATACATACAGTATCAACATAATAGTTCTTAAATTGGAGCTTTAGACTAAAATGTACCGATGTTTGTAAAATCCATCACACATATAAGCAAGTACACTCTATAACTCAGGTACGGAAAAAATATGCACCGGCCATACTTCAATATCATAAAACTTCAAAAAACATTTTATAGATATTTATGCCGCTTGAGATGATTTTGAAAGTGGCGAAGTGAGGAGAGGAAGAAATTACGGACCGTTCACGTAAAATTGGTACAGTATTTCGAATTCTTTCAAATATGAGTATGCCAGACGGTATTTGTGGATCGGACAGCTTGAAATGAAGATTTAGACTAATTACATATAAATTGTGGTAAAATGCAGTTAAAATATTTTGACGTCATGGAGTTTTATGAACAATAAACTCCATTCTTGAGATATTGAATCGATCTTAACCTGTTTCATAGAACATTGTTCTTAACATAAAATTTACAAAATTGTATCGAAATGTGTCTAAAATGACAGCCATATGTGACCCGCACGGGTGGAAATGTTTCAGTTGATTCAGAACTCTGCATTGATAGGTTTTCATGATACAAATATTAGCCTACTACGACAATTGAATCTTCGTTCCAGAATGACCCGAGTTACACTCGACCAAAGATTCTCTACCCAGTGAAATGTCTTTCCCCATGAAATAATTTTGTGTTAGTGTAGGGTATAATGAAGTTATACATATCTCACTTACTGTGTAATATATACTTTAGTAAATATTAAGTATACGCCATAGTTCCATTTGAAAATATTACCAAATCTATATATTTAAAAGCTTCAAACTCTATTAACGGTAAGGTTTTCGACTGCTACAATATTAGTTGAAATGACAGGAAAGAAAGTATCTTAACCAGTGTTACCTTTAAGATTTTTCAAAAACTCGTACAAAAGAGGATTTTTAAAATAAAGGCGCATCTTAAATGTCCCAACAATTTAATTTTAACAAAAACTAATACCTGTGAATAGTTTCAAGTTATGAATTTGTTCTATTACCGTTTATATTATAGAAATATCCTTGAATAGTAACCAACAATTAGGTTTTAACATTTTAAAATTTGAACATTTAATTTTTTTTCAGTTTCTATTAAATATTTCTTAGTAATTCCGTTGGTAAAATTTTTATGATTCTATTGCTCTAGATTTTAATTTTTCATCCATAGTTTATATTAATTATTTTTTTAAAACGCACGCAGTTGAAAGAGATAATACTGATCCACCCATATACTTGAAATATATTCATTTTGTGTACTTTAAGGTGGGAATAAAATTATTTTTCCATACGTTATAAATACTTTGGGTCTTACCTGAACATATTGTGTTAAATTGTATCAAGTTGTAGAAGCATGGCAGAAATAATATAATAAATAATTCTGCCTATAATTTAATATCAAGGATTTTATTCTTCCCGCCATATCCAAAATTTCTTAAACCGTAATATTTTCGTTTAAACACACAATCCACAAGTCCAATTTCATACAAATTTGAAATGTAATATCTCGGAATTTTTCAAAAAAAAATCTTGATTTTAATATTATCTTTAATAAAATTTGGCACATAGTTCAGTGCGGTTATATGGCCAGTATCCATTTAGACCCCTCTTTTCTCCAATTGCACTGTCTGACACATATTTTATCTATGCTCTTCATTTACCCTGATGAAGTTCAATAATATCCAATATTTAATCTCTCTGATGTCAGTATTTTAATTCTTCAATTAGACAGGGTAGGACATTCACATAAATAATTAAAAATGTTCTCAACATCTTCCCCACACCATCTATATACGAATACTAAGGGCATTGAAAACCCTTAAATAATTGATTCCTCTTCATTCCTTGAAGAAAAGGTAAACAGTAAAGATTAATGTTTTGCTGTTCCCGTAGAGCTAAAACTACCTTATGATATCTGCGGATAACTTTAGCCCCAATATTATTATCATTTAGATCCAGATTTCTTGAGAAAAGATATATAATTAGATATGATCTCATTTCAAAAGTATAAATTGGTAAGTAATAAGTTCTGACTATTAGATAATAATGTGAGTGTGCCAACAACAGATATAAAAATTCGAATCAGATCAAAAATCGACTTAAATTTTGATTTTATGCAAGAATAAATACAACTCATGAGTTCGTAGGTAATTTCTTCTTTTCGTTTCAAACGGAATGATTTTATTCTGGGCTTGACTAGAAATGAACGAATTGAATGACCATATGGAATACCATTTATGTAGAGATTAGGGGAAATCATGAATTAGTCATCGCTAATTTTAAAAGGCTTCGGCATTGGGCAAAGATAATTACTCATAAAAATTTGATTAAGTTATCTTGAAATATTTTGGTTCGTTTCGACCATAAGCGCATACTACCAAACCAGATATGGTGGTTCAGTATATAATTAAGTAGTGGGGTTCTATCTGACCCAGAAACTAGTCTTCTAATTTATTTATCCTTTTACAAAAATTTTGTTCACTTTTTGAATTATTTTAATAATTTAGAGTTGTACAGATGGCAAAGAACCATCATATTTTCGAAGCTGAATTCCACATTAAATTGGAGGGTGTCCAACTTAATATTTCAAAGCCTGGAAAAACAGGCTAAATGGATATTAGATACCAAAGCTTTGGTCATATAGAATTGACTATTTCCGAAGAACTTAGGATTTTGGTACAACTAAATTTTTATTACACTTACAATCTGACCCATAATTTCGGAAAGTTTCACCATAAGGCCATAAGATTAAATCTGATTTCTCTTGAATAACACTTATCAGAAAATATTAATGTTTCTAATCCTTTAAGTCTCTGCCAAAACTTTTGTAAACTATTCCTATCAGCAACAAATTTTATACAACATATGAGCATTTATAATTTTATCACTATATATATGAACATATATATGTGTGTGTGTAACACCACACACACACACACCAACATATATCCTTAACATCGTTCATTTCATTTCATTTCATTTCATTTCATTTTAAAAGTAATGGTTTCTTTATTAGCATAACAATGCCATGATGAATATTTAAGCAAATAAAATGATTTTTAACTTAGAAATTTTTGAATCTCAACATGTTTGCCAAGTGATGTTTATTAAATAAACACACATGCACACATATATTTACCATAATAAACGTCCTATAGAAAACAATAAAAATATGCATAAATATCATGTTGAATAATATTCATTTATATAAACACACACATGTACACATCCATTTTAATGTCAAATAGTTATTGTGGAAAGAAAAGTTTTGTGTTACTTTTTTTGTGATTGTGTTGCTATTTTGGTTAGAAAAACATAAAAGAGGGAAATAACAAAAATCAACCAAAATCATCACTAATATTCAAATAGAAACTTTAGACAACAGAAAATTTGTATGTGAATACACATTAACATATGTTTCTATCATTTCAATACACAAATATGAGAAAACAACTTATAATAGACTAATACTTACATAAACCCACAAAAGGAAGAATTAGCTTAGGTGTGTATGTGTGTGTGAATGCGAATGTGTTGCCAGAAAAGTTGCTGATAAATTTTGTTTCTTATTGTTTTTTGTTTTAGGAAGGTGTTTGAAAAATTTAAAAAGTTTCACATTGTTAAATCAATGTTGTACAGTGGGTCCGTAGGCGTTTTTATATAATTCTTTGCAAAATTTCACATGCTATAGAAATAATCATCATGACCTACAGTACAGAACTGCAACTGAACCAGACTGCAACTAGAACTGAACAGAACTGAAAAACTGAAACTAGAACTGAACTGAACTGAACTAGAACTGAACAGAACTGAACCAGACTGAAACTAGAACTGAATTAGAACTGAACAGAACTGAACTAGACTGAATCATGAACTGAATTAGAACTGAAATAGAACTGAACTAAGAATTGAACTAGAATAAACTTGACTGAACTAGAACTGAATTAGAACTGAATTAGAACTGAACTAGAACTGACCAGAACTGAACCAGAACTGAACAGAACTGAACAGAACTGAACTAGAACTGAACTGAACTGAACCAAACTGAAGCTAGAAAACTGAACCAGAACTGAACTAGAACTGAACTAGAACTGATAGAACTGAACTAGAATGAACTAGAACTGACTAGAACTGAACTAAGAACTGAACTAGAACTGAACTAGAAACTGAACTAGAACTGAACTAGAACTGACTAGAATGAACTAGAACTGAACTAGAACTGAACCAGAATGAACCCGAACTGAATAGAACTGAAATTAGAACTAGAATGAACCAAAGAACTGACTAGAACTGAACTAGGAACTGATTAAACTGACTAGACTGAACTAGAATTGAATCTAGAACTAACTAGAACTGAACTAGAAATGAAATTAGAACTGAATTAGAACTGACTAGGAAAAGAACATAACAGAGCTGAACTAGAACTGAACTGAAACAGAACATAACAGAACTAAACTAGAAACTAGAACTGAAATAGAACCATAAATGGTTGGGGTGTTATTCATTTGTGCTGATGTTTGTAACGTAGCGGAGAAGTGGTGTTATAACATGCTCGAATTATTTTCAAATCAATTGAACGATATATGTGGATCTGTCTGTCCGACTGGCTGTCCATGTAAGCACTTTAAATACTCTATATGCAATTTTAGAAATATCTAGATGAATTTTACCACATTTTATATATTAGGGATCAAGGTCAATTTCCAGTGAAATTAGTCATATTCCGTATAATATTTCAGGTAGCTCCCACTCAAATATCCTCCCCCTATGCAGTTTTAAGGTCATAAAATTCGTAAATATAAAGTAACTTTAATGAACTTAAACAAGTCTTATGTAATTCCTAAATGATGTGCCAAATTATACGAGACCCATACAATCTCTGCTAAACCATCGATTTGACAAAAAAAAAAGAATGAAATCGTACATATGCGTTGGTGTTGTAATCATAATTTGTCAAATTAAGATTAATATAAGCAGAAATCTGTGCAAATATTAACATAATAACATTTCAGAAATAAATTTAAAAGCAAAAATTTCACATAAATATTACCATAATGTTTCGCACACTTAAGCATAAAAGAAGCAAATTATGCGAGGGTCATTCTCCTGTGTTTAGTCAACCCAACATTGTTTATAAATCCAACTATCCTGTGAGAAAGTAGCCAATATTTTCCACAAAAATGTTGATCCCGCTCCACTGTTCCTTAAAGTCACATATTTACATATTTATCATATATGCACACATATACAAGTCTTATTTAAACATCTAACAAAAATATTTTGTTTTCATTTATATTTGTGAAACAAAATTAAATAAATATCAACCAGAAATAAAAAAACTTTTTTTTGCCAAAAGTTTCTAAGATTTGAAGAGTTCTTTTAATTTAGCATCACAGATGTATATTTGACTTGAGGTAAATTCTTAAGACAAGTTATGAAGTATTTAAGTTTGTCATCGTTAAAATAAATATTTGTTATTTATCTTATCGTATCTTTCACATACCAAAAATAGAAAAAAGATATAGTAAATTTGTTTTTCTTTAGGATTTGGATAAGATCTTCTATTTTCATATCTTTGTAATCATATGGAAAAGTTTTAAATTGAAATTTATCTAGAATAATTTATTGGGAATTTTTATGAACACAAAATTTAAATTTTTCAATTTTTGCCATTTTAAAATATAAATATGTTTCGAAAATATTTTTTTTATTTATAGAAGTTTAAACAATAAAGTTTTTTTGGTTTTAATATTATATGGAATATGTATTGGTGTATATTAGGGTCTTGAAAATCTAAGACTTCATTTGAGCGTAGCGTATTAATATTTTTTATACAGAAAAGTGTCAGAATGTTTTATTTAGTGTTACACTCACAAACACATGCAATATATATACATTCCTATATCCTCCAAATGGTGAAGTTGGCCATTAAATTTTAAAATCCTAAGGGAAATCATCTAAAACCCGGTGTACTTGGCACGCACATATCCAAAATATTTGACAAAGATTAATGAAATTTGGCATGTTTACTTCTTATTTTCCTTTTCTAAAATTGTTTCGGTAAAAATAAATTCAAAGTTCGATATCTGAGACAACCACCTACAACTGAAAAATTTTAATTTGTATTCTAACAAAAAGTTTAATAAGTTTTTATGAAATTTAGCACATAAATAATTATTGTAATGTGAAACACTTTTAAATTTGTGAATAGGGCACGGGGTAGTGGTAACCCCTTACAATCGAAAAATATAACAACGTTTATATTTGATACTACACTGAACCAATTGTCGTATTAACGAAAAATTTTCGTAGAACTTTTATGTAGATGAGCTGCTAACAGATTTTTATTTTAATTAACATTCTTCAAATTGAAGAATTTTCTTCAAATGTACTAAAAGAAATTATCAAAGAAAATTTCTCGGTAAAAGATGTTAAATTTAATAAAACTTCCTTAATTAACGAAATCATCGCAAGTAATATAACACACAAATTTATTCAACTCTACGTACTAAAATTAATTTAACTTGAACAACATTTTTATTTATTAAGCGATATTTTTCGTCTAATATTTCTTTATATTTTCTTTGACTACTGAATATAGAAACCTAAGAAGGAAAATATTTTATATAACGTTTTAATCAATATGATTAAAATTAAAGAAATATTTTACATAAATTGATGAAAATACAAATTGAAGATCAGCTGATCAACAAACATGTAAGTAACTTTTTATCAGAAATACAAACCAGTCGGCTCAATACTGTTCTATACCATTGCACTATTTTTAGTTGTCTGTTGCGTTTTCACCCTTAATTTAATTACTATCTTAAACTAGCTTTTACTTGGTACGCTTTGCTGCACACAAATTTTAATCAGTCCCAGATCTGGGAAGTAATGTCGGAAATCACATACCAACGTGTATTAAAAAATATAATTGGGACGAAATTCTCGCTGTATTTGACTTCATACATATTCCATAATCAATATTTTCATTGTATTTGTGCAACCTCTCCTCTGATCCTTTCCGTCTTACATTTTTCACAGTTCTTGAGATATTCTGTAATCAACATTTGCTTTTTTAGTGGAGAACTCTTTCCCTTGGTCCTCAATAGTTTATGTATTAATTTATTACAGTAATTTAACGTAATTCTTTTTCAATTAAGCAAAATTTAACACATTTAATATAAAAATGACATTTATATTGAATAAAATTCATCAATATAAATAATTATTTTTGTCAACTTTAATAATGTATTGTTCAAATTGAATAATATTTATTCAAATTAACCACATTTTTATTAACGAATGTAAATAGTCATATTGACAATTTTTCGTAAATTTTAAGAACTTATGAAAAATTAACGAAAATTTTCATTATGATGAATAAAGTTTTTATTGTATACCCTCTTTCGTTGTTTTAACTTCCGTTTTTGGTTCAGTGAAATATAGGAAATATTAACAAATTTGGACAACAAGTAGACTAACAAAATGTTCGGTAGGGCAAAGAAAAGCGGTAGTTCTTTTACGGAATAAATTTAAAATATTATTTATCCATGAAACATGGATCACACAGATAAAACTATAATAACGAAATATTATTAACTACAAATTTACTGTTATAATGTAAGATATATTTAGTATTAAAAGTCTAATTTGTGCTTTCTCCTAAAACTTTGGGAATCACGAAATAAGTCCCAATGGAAAACATGAGGTTATTCCCATTTTTTTCCCCATACAAATTGGGTTTAATTGCATAACGAATTAAGACGCAATAGATTGGAACTCTTTTTCCTATTTAAAACCACCAATTGTATATTGAATGATATAGATTGATATCTAAGACAACCTCTAAGTTCAAGCGAAGTACTTTCATAAAATTCTCATTTAAAAATCGAATTAGAATGAATTGTATATATTAGCATTAGTGAATTATATCTATTTCGTTACTATTTAAAAAATTATCCGAATCGATTTAGTAGACAAAAAGTTATAGCCAAAGATATAACAAATGTTATGTTGTATTTAAGAAAAACTTTTATATATTGTATACGTTTGTGATGGTATATTTCAGTGTGTATGTACGAAACATAACGTATTAACTTTATACGCATTTTTGCTGTAGGGTGTTGAAGATTCTGCATAGCATTCCTACTTGTTAATTATCACAGAGGAGAAAGTCCCTTATTACGACCGAAGACCGGTCAGGAGGAAAATGTTTTTTTGCAATCCGGTTTAAAATTCCACGTAAATATTTGTGAGCATTGATGGGTCGGTCTATGTTTCTAAGCGAATCCTAAGTTAGGATTATTTATGGAAATTTTTTAGCATTTACTATTATGGCGTGACACTTAGTATTGGGAATTATTTATACTTTAGGTAGTTTGTTATAATCATATAATTGGGAATTATTATGTTGTATGGACTTATTTGAATTGAGACTTATTTTGTGGTGCCCAAAGTTTTCGGTTAGGGTACAAACAAGATTTTTAAGACTACATATATACGTTTATTAACAGCAATCTTCATGATTATTGTAACGTTAACGTGTTTTAACAAAGCATTATTGCAGATGATAAAATTTACTTACAGACCACTGTTGAGTGGTTTCCCCTTACAAACAAATTGTTTATACCCTCCACCAACTCAAATGGTGATAAGGGTATATTAACTTTGTCATTATGTGTGCTACACTAAGAAAGAAACACCAAAGACCCCATATATTCTTGCATCAGTTGGAAACATGAGTCAATTTTGCTGTGTACTTCTATCCGCCTATTGAAAATATTCTCACACCTAGAATAACTGTCCAAATTTAATGAGAGTTGCCCAGGTTGTTTCTTAGTATCCTAGGTTTCCTATTTAATAGCTTCGGAATACTTCTGGGTTTACAATTTGCATTTTTTGCATGTAACTTAAAAAAGTGGTTATTTTAGGGTATTTGCTAAGGTTGTGCTGGCTATAACAAGAAACAAAAGTTTGTTTGCAACTGCCACCAACCAAAAGAACATCTTACAACATAACGTGTGTCAAAATATCTTACACATAAATAAAACTCTTTAAAAACATTCCCTTAATAAATCCTTTCCCTTGTACTCTAAAATTATCAATAACATTTTTTAAGACTTTTTTCCTTAAAAGCTTCTTAAGATATCTTACGCTGAAATAAACACGCCATGTACAACCTTTTAAAACTAAAACTTTTCACATGAACTTTAATGTCACAGTAAAAACTTCAAATGCATCCTCGATTATCTTACAAAACCAACAAAATTTTTAAAACAAAAACACATAAAGAATATCCTTTTAACAAAATATAACACAAGATAAAGATAAAAACTTGCAACACTTATTTTTGGGTAAACAGCAGGAAGTAAAACATTGCTGGTGTTTAGCTACTGATTGAACAGGACACTGGTATTACAAAGTTCAAAGTAAAGTTTTGTAGTTAAATATTTAATAGAGCAAAAATGCTGAAGCGACTGACACTACCTTGACAATGACAACATGGTACCAAGGAAACGAAAGATTAAAATTTGCATGCATATCTTGTGCTTTGTAAACACCTTTATCTTTTATTTTTTGGTGTGTGAACGTTTTTATGAATAAATTCTATTTAATTTGATTTTTTTGCTTCAGGTTAATAAAACAGAAATTTTTAAATCACTAAAACTATTTTAGAAGATTTTTAAGAGATTTGAAGGAATATTTCTGATAATGTTTAAGTGTGTGTTCTAGGAATATAAACATTTAAGACAAATTCTACTTTTTAGGTAATTAAAAATAAATGAGACAATTTTTGTCATCTTTTAATGTCAATTACAGATTTCGTCAGCAATGTTTAGTCTGTGTTCTTAAATAATTTATTAATTATTCATTACATTATTTTCCTTTCAAAAAAAACTTAAAATAAGTATTTTTATTTTTAGCAAATTCCATTATTCCAAATGTTCTCTAATTATAATTGTGTTTCACAAAATTGCCTTTTAAGTACCTTTAAAAATGATTTCATATATTAAGTTATTTATGTTTTCCCTAAAAATATACTATATTATTGTAAGCCTTAATGTATGTCCAATTTTTGTAATTAAAAATAACTTTATACGAGGTGGGTTCATTAAATTTTGGTAGCTTGCATTTATAACCTACAATGTTTTGTAGGGTATTAAATAGCCGGGCATGACCGACTATAACTTGTTTCGTCTGTTCCAAAATAAGTTTTCCAGGTATTTTTTCTGCATTTATTTTACCCTCCACCACCACATAGGTGATGAAGGTATATTCACTTTGTTTTTTCGTTTGTAACACTAAAAAGAATCATCTAAGATCCCATATTGTATATATATATTCTTGATTTAAATCAAATTCTGATTAAATTTTATAGTGTCCGTATGTCTGTCCGTCTGTCTGTTGTTTGCACGCTTTCATCCACAGTAATTGGCGGAGCTCAATGAAATTTGGCCTGAGTACTTTTTTGTATTCCTGAGAAGTTTCCTATTTAAAACCAGCAAAATCTTTTCGATATATTAAAAGATATAGACCGATATTTGAGACAACCTCTTAGTTCAAGTAAAAATTGTTCGTATAATTGTCAGTTATGAATTTACAAATTAGAATGCAATTTCGCCATAATATTGAGATATGTGTACTTCATTACAATTTCAAATATCAAAATCGGTTCAGTAGCATCAAAGTTATAGCAATAAATATAAATAATTTTATGGGTCATAAAGTGTTCCTGTGTTATATTAAAAAAATATAGCTTTTGAGATCGTTCATGTGAGTGTATATATCCGCTCACAAGCACATATTTGTAGTGGAGGGTATTAAAGATTCTGCATAACCGAAGCATTCTTACTTGTTTATATTTTAATTGTTTAAACAAACGCTTTAGGTTAAATTTTAATTTAATTTTAACATTAAAAGCTACATAAAATGCAATAATATTTATTTAAAAATACACACATACTCATGCATATATTTATTATAAAGTATTTCATATTTATTTTTTTTTTATTTCAACGAAATATTAAATAATCATAAAATTTGATTATTTCGAAAAAAAGAGAAAATTAACGAAAAATACCCGAAGTCATATTAAATGCAAAAATTATTTTTACGTTTGAGAAAATATTTATATAAAAAATAATAATCATCATGAATGGATGTTACAATCGGTGAAGCCCGACTATATAATACTCTACATCATAATATTGGTTAAAATAGTAGTTACGAAAAATTAATGAGCGCCCCTCTTATAATTTTCAGATTAAAATTTACGTGAAATTTATACGTTTTAAAATAAGGGGGATGTTATATGGAGGCTACAGGAAATTATAAAACGACCCTCGTATAATTTTGGACATCAATTTTTGCTTATATGTATCTAAATTTGATCAATTATAATTGCAATACTAACGTAGAAGTGATACTTGGAAGGGTGTTTGCATGGGACATATGTGAAATAATGGAATACGAGGGTTATTTTCTGAAACATTGTTTAAGAATATTGTAAGATATGGCAGCTACCTGAAATATTGGACAGAATATGACCAATTTCGAAAGGTCATATTTCGTTGTGTTTCAATTTTCAATTTCAAACGCAACGTTTACATGAACAACCAGACAGATAGATTAAATAGTATTACAAACATATACCCTAAACAACGGTTATGATGATGTGGGGTATAAAAATAAAATTATTTAAATTTCGGATAAAATTTTCTAAAAGTCAAACAGTATTTAATATATCAAATTTTAAAGTATGAATTTTAGGTTCTAGTTAGACCGGACACTTATCAGTTAGAATGATCAAATGCTAAAGCTATACACAATCTCTTGAGGTACTAAGCGATGAGGGTTATGAATAAGTCTGCTACGCGGACGATGCGCAGTGTGTCAATATCGTTATTTTTATTTTTTTGAAATAGTTCTCTAACATTTGAAGCGTCAGAGATATTTTGATAAAGCTTCTATCAGAGCTGAGGTGATTTTGAGTTGACTCGGAGGAAAACGTGTTCCTATATGATCAGGAACGTAATCACATCGTTGATGTACAAGAACTATCTAAGCGGAATTTTAGTAAACTTTTAATAAACCAACATCAGCGAAATGATCAACTTTAAAGGGCCACTGACTACGCCCCTGACCACAAATGGACATATGTTCAACTAAACCAATTCAAAAACAGGACATCTTTAACAGTTAACAAAATTATTTCCAAAAAAGTCGATTTGAACACACTGCGCGACATCTTAATATTTTTGAATAAAAAGTTCAAATGAACTCTGTATGAGAGCAAAACTCTTCTGTAGAGAAAAGAGTAGAATCTAAAAATAATACGCTGGTTCTGCAGAAGCAAAATTTGGCCATTGCTTACTTACGCTCCTTAAGCACCAACTAGAGTATTGGGATTCCTGAGATCCAAGTTGAGGACTATTGTGATAGGAGGTCGAGAATCCTAGTCAAACAGAGGAATGCATGTCCTTTAGGGCTTGTCTCAACAGTTTTCACTATTAGAGAAATCTATTATTTAAGGATCCAGATGAGGAGAAAACCTTAAGAGAATTTTTCAAAAGTGAGCTGAGTAAGTTAATGGGAGTCTTAGGACAGAAATATATGGATGACACTACCAAACTAAGGAGAGTGAAATTTCCTTGATTGCTTCAACGGGTATGTAACACTATTACGCTTTATGCGGGCAAATTCCCCACAATAATGCGATGATAGATTTCCTTCCCTCCTGATCTTCCCATGTCTAGTGTACTAAAAATATATTATATTTTTTTTTACCAAAAATGCTAATTTTAATTAAAAAATTAATAAAATAACAAACAAAATTTATTTCATAAATATTTATTTAAAGTCTGCTAAAAATGATTTATTTGTTGTCATAGTAGTGCACATCTGTCGACAGTTTTTTACATTATTAAAATATGCAAATTTTGGACCATAAAAAATACAAAATCTAGTTAAAAATTATAAAATTCTAAAAAATATATGTAAAAATATATTGACAGATTGAATTAAAATGCTTATTGACACGTGTTGATGAATTGAATTAAAATTTAGTTTTTTTTACATTTTTAATCTTTAATTACATTTAATGAAATATTTCTATATTGATATAAATCTTATTATTTGGAATCTTAATTTAATTAAAAATTTTATTAAGAAATTTTTAAAATAAACAAATAAGAATAATTTATTCAGCTACGCCGAATTTTAAAAACCCTCAACCATTTACATTACGTAGGAATTTAAATGAGTTTAAAAAGGCTTCATATAAATGTGGTATTGGTCCATGTTTTGAATGAAATCGATCCATAACAAAAAAACTTTCAAGCCTTAAACCCTATTCTGGGAGAGTTATATTTGAATATGGCGCGATAGCTTTAAAAATTAGATACATACATTACGTACATACTTATATACATACATATATACATATACATTCATACATACATACATACATACATACATACATACATACATACATACATTTATACATACATACATTTAT
>PYHX02000413.1:75538644-75571173 GCA_004302925.2 Cochliomyia hominivorax | reverse complement strand
AATGATCAAATGCTAAAGCTATACACAATCTCTTGAGGTAGCTAAGGCGATGAGGGTTATGAATAAGTCTGCTACGCGGACGATGCGCAGTGTGTCAATATCGTTATTTTTATTTTTTGAAATAGTTCTCTAAACTATTTGAAGCGTCAGAGATATTTTTGATCAAAGCTTTCTTATCAGAGCTGAGGTGATTTATCGAGTATGTACTCCGGAAGGAAAACGTGTTCCCTATATGATCAGGATCGTAATCACATCGTTGATGTACAAAGAATCTATCCTAAGCGCCGAATTTAGTAAACTTTTAATTAGAATCCGAACATCATGCGAAAATGACTCAACTTTAAAGGGCCACTGACTACGCCCCTGACCACAAATGGACATATGTTCAACTAAACCAATTCAAAAACAGGACATCTTTAACAGTTAACAAAATTTATTTCCAAAAAAGTCGATTTGAACACACTGCGCGACATCTTAATATTTTGAATAAAAGTTCAAATGAACTCTGTATGAGAGCAAAACTCTTCTGTAGAGAAAAGAGTAGAATCTAAAAATAATACGCTGGTTCTGCAGAAGCAAAATTTGGCCATTGCTTACTTACGCTCCTTAAGCACCAACTAGAGTATTGGGATTCCTGAGATCCAAGTTGAGGACTATTGTGATAGGAGGTCGAGAATCCTAGTCAAACAGAGGAATGCATGTCCTTTAGGGCTTGTCTCAACAGTTTTCACTATTAGAGAAATCTATTATTTAAGGATCCAGATGAGGAGAAAACCTTAAGAGAATTTTTCAAAAGTGAGCTGAAGTAAGTTAATGGGAGTCTTAGGACAGAAATATATGGATGACACTACCAAACTAAGGAGAGTGAATTTCCTTGATTGCTTCAACGGGTATGTAACACTATTACGCTTTATGCGGGCAAATTCCCCACAATAATGCGATGATAGATTTCCTTCCCTCCTGATCTTCCATGTCTAGTGTACTAAAAATATATTATATTTTTTTTTACCAAAAATGCTAATTTTAATTAAAAAATTAATAAATAACAAACAAATTTATTTCATAAATATTATTTAAAGTCTGCTAAAAATGATTTATTTTGTTGTCATAGTAGTGCACATCTGTCGACAGTTTTTTACATTATTAAAATATGCAAATTTTGGACCATAAAAATACAAAATCTAGTTAAAATTATAAAATTCTAAAAATATATGTAAAAATATATTGACAGATTGAATTAAAATGCTTATTGACACGTGTTGATGAATTGAATTAAAATTTAGTTTTTTTTACATTTTTAATCTTTAATTACATTTAATGAAATATTTCTATATTGATATAAATCTTATTATTTGGAATCTTAATTTAATTAAAAATTTTATTAAGAAATTTTTAAAATAAACAAATAAGAATATTTTATTCAGCTACGCCGAATTTTAAAACCCTCAACCATTTACATTACGTAGGAATTTAAATGAGTTTAAAAAAGGCTTCATATAAATGTGGTATTGGTCCATGTTTTGAATGAAATCGATCCATAACAAAAAACTTTCAAGCCTTAAACCCTATTCTGGAGAGTTATATTTGAATATGGCGCGATAGCTTTAAAAATTAGATACATACATTACGTACATACTTATATACATACATATATACATATACATTCATACATACATACATACATACATACATACATAAATACATACATTTATACATACATACATTTATACATACATACATACATACATACATACATACATACATACATACATACATACATACATACATACGTTCAAACATACATACATACATACATACATACATACATACATACATACATACATACATACATACATACATACATTTATACATACATACATTTATACATACATACATACATACATACATACATACATACATACATACATACATACATACGTTCAACATACATACATACATACATACATACATACATACATACATACATACATACATACATACATACACACATTAATTTCAATAGACTTAGTTAAAATTTTATAGTGTTGTAAGCTTAAAATCCCTTTCCGGGAAGGTCTCGGAAAATAACAAAATATATCAGATATTCATCAGATACATCAATTAGCAATATATAAATATTAGCGTATATTCCAGGAAGAGGCCATTTATTGGAGCTATATCAAAATATGGGCCTTGGTTTATTGAATAATAATAATTAGAAAAATAATTGTGTCAAATTTTAAAAAAAAGCTCTGTATATAAGACTTTCATGAGGTCAAAACGAGCTATATTGAAATATGGTCCGAAATACATAACATATATTTATAATTGTATGACATTGCAATAAAATAGCTTACAAAACTATATTTAAACATTTTATAAGCCAAAAATTATATTCCGAGAAGGGGGTCTTCTACTGGAATAATATGGACTGATATTTAGCAATTCAATTAAGTATATTAAAGACTGTCAAAAAAGTTTTACAAAATTTCAATAAAATTTGTCTGTATTTACGAGTTTTATATGTTAAACACCATATTCCAGAAAGAGGCCATATTGAAGATATACAAAAATGGACCGATATTAATCAAATCATTTTTTTAAATTAAAAATAATTACAGAAATAATTGTGGCAAATTCAGTAAAGTTGGCCTATATTTAAGTCTTTTATAAACTCAACCACGTATTCCAGGAAGGGGAGCTATAACAAAAAATTGTCCGATATTGCTACAAATACAATTTTACCAAATTTCAATGGAAATTGGTCGATATTAAAGAGTCATATAAGCTTATACCGTTTTCCGGAGGTGGTCTTATATGGGCGCTATATCAAAATTAGATTCGATAGATTGGATGAATTAACAAATATTCATGACAGTTTCAGATATAATTCCGGTTTATTTCAATAGAATTGGTCAATATTTTAGTTTTTTACAAGCCCTTGTATGGGAGCAAGAACAAAAATTTACCAAGACAATAGACTATATTGTTTCCTCAGGTTTACTATTACAATAAAATTAATATATGTAGTAGACATTTTTTCAAAATTGCTTTAAAATTTACAAGCTCATTTTGTATGAGAATTTTGCCTACTATCAGCCATCCTTCCATTGAACCGATTTTCATATTTGTCTATGATAATGAAATATATATAGCAGTACGTTATGGTTAATTAAGTTACTTACGTTACGTTAAATGACGTTATGGTTAAATACTGTTTTAATTAAGTTACCTTTTGATAAAAAAAATTTAGACAATTGAGGTTGTCTCAGATATCGGTCTATATCTTTCTTGCTAGTGGACCGATATGGTTTTAAAAAGCAAACTGCTGAGGGCCAACAGCAAAAACGTGAATAAATTTCATAGAATTTGAACAATTATTCTAGGCATGAGAATGTTTCCAACAGACAGACGGACATAGCACAATAGACTTAGTTTAAGATTTGATGTAAGAACATATATACTTATTGGGGTCTAAGATAATTTATTTTAGCGTTACACACGGTATGACAAAGTTAATATGCCGTAATCACTATTTGAGTTGGTGGAGGGTATAAAAATATTTTTGTTGTGAAAAGGAAACCAACTTAAAGGCTTGAAATGTATTTTAATGTTCTTGTAAAACAAATACTTAATTTATTAAATTATTTTTTTACAACAAGTGTGTTAAAAGCCTTTATGTCCTTCCAAAGGATTTTTCTTAAATAAAGAATGATATTTTGCCGAAAGTCAAGAAATTAATTAAATTTATCATATTTTTTCTTAAACATTTTTTAAATAAATATTAGAATTTCATTTCTATGAAATAAAAGTTATTTTAAGAAGTGACCAGAAAAAGTGGGTTAATTTAATTAAAACGATTGACTATTTTTTTTTTTAATTTTCAGCAATGTTCAACTTGATCCTAAAGAAGTTGGCAAAGTATTAAAATTATTGCTATCAAAATGTTTCCAATGTTATTAAACAGTACCGTCCTTTGATAAAAAATTAAAAGGTAAAAGGAACGTTTCACGTGATGTTTTTTAAGCCATCTTTAAAAGAGCTCTCAAATCATCTGGCAGAAAAGTTGCCAGTAGCATACAATGCTCAAAAATTCCTGACAGGATGACGAAACTTGTGCTTTGCCTGATATTTTCGCAACTACTTGGTCAAAAATTTTATGTTGCTGATGCTCGAGAGAATCTTAAAGAAAGTTTAAGAACTAAAATTAATAAAAGTTTCCAAACATTTTCTTTGTATAACAAGTTGCGGCAAAAGAAGCCAACCATTTGTTAAAAGGATCTCAAAAATACCGAAATTTATATCAAGAAATCTTTACAAAAAAGTATGTTTTAAATTTAGAAGACTTTATAATGTGTCAACTTATTTTTGACTTGACATGACATTCTGTCACTATAATAAAAAAAGCGCTATAGTGGTGTTAAGACCAGTAGGGAGGTAGTGGGTTCTTGGTAGAAGAACATCATCTTCGTTTAAAATCCATAACACTTTGGAACACATTTTCGAGCAAAGTGACAGAAATCACTATAAATTCGTTAATGGTAGTGTATCCGAAAAGGGTCCATTGGTGGTTGGATCTATGAAAAATATATTAAATTTGTAAATTTTGATAATAATTTCAATAAAAAAAATAATAATAATAAAATAAAACTGTAACTGTAACTGTAACTGTTTTAAGTACATAAATTTAATTGTTCTTTATGTGTTGAAAAATACATTAAAATCTCTTTAAGTTTCTTATTTACAGGAAATATCTGTGACCAATAATTTACTTCTTTCCCTTCTACATTTTCCCTTAACTCTCACCTAAAGTACCCACAATTTTACCAAAAGTAATTTTGTTAACTTCCACCATCACTGATTACAAGCAAAAGAAGTTACATCTTAAGCAACATTAAAAGCTTTAGAGATTAAATACGATTTTATACCCTCCTTCACCACATGGGTACATTAACTTTGTCATTACATATGTAACGCTAATTAGGAATCACCATAGACCATATATATATATATATATATATATGTTGGCACGTTCGCATCTACAATAAATGACAGAGTTCAATTAAATTTGACCGTGGTATCTTTTCTGAGAGATTTGCTGCTTATGGACATATTTCTGGGATAACCTCCAAGTTAAAGAATTTTTGTAAAGTTGATAATTGTAAATCCATAAATTTGAATGATTTTTCTGATAATATTAAACTATATGTTCATCAGTATTCTTAAAATAGTCAAAATCGATTCAGTAGAAAAAAGTTATAGCCAAAAATATAACTAATTTTATGATCCTTTAAGTGTTCCGTCTTTTATTTATGAAAAACTTTTATATATTGTACACGTTTTGAGAGTATGTGTGAGTGTGTATGCGTTTGTGGTGGAGGGTATTGAAGATTCGCCATAGCCTAATATAGGCTTCTTACTTGTTAAAACCGTAATAATTTTTTCAACATTTTTAAGTAACTCCCACAACCACAAATGTTTAAGACAGTTAATGTTAATGTTTTTTAAATCCTAAATATCTAAAATTAGAATAAAATTACTTAAAGTTTTCGTGATTAAATTATTTTTTGTGCTTAAAATACGGTAATTCTATTTAAATACTTTTTATGTGAGAAACCAGGAAGGTCTTGTACAGATATTTTTGTAATTAATAAAAAATAAAGGAAATATAAAGCAAACATATGTGGCGTATGATTAATATAATTTTAATAAGACTTAGCAGTTAACACGTGTTAGTACTAGTTGATTACATTATTTCTTTTAAATGATTTATTGAAATAAAATGAATAACAAGAAAAATGCTTCAACACAAATATTTACCAAATAAATACGTTTTGTATAATACATACATACCACACATACACTTACAGATGTATATAATATGTATATGTTGTTCTTAAATGTAACACTGAAACCCTTAATGACTCATAAAACTTGTTATATATTTGGCTATAACTTTCTTCTAATGAACCGATTTTGATAATTTTTGCGATGATAATAAGGTATATATAATATAATATTAATGCAAAATTTCATTCATTTTTTGTCAATTTATAAATATATATATAAAAATTTAATAAAGTACTTCGCTTGAACTTAGATATCGGTCTATATCTTTTATTATACTGAATTTATTATGCTGGTTTTTAATAGGAAAATTCTCAGGACTATAAAAAATACTCATGTCAAATTTCATTGTTATGTGTCAATTATTATGGATATGAGCGTGCCAACTACAGACAGACGGACGAACATAGAAAATGTTTTCATATACATTATGGAATTTGAGATGATTCTTTCTTTCACCACTTGTGGTGACGAAGCGTATAAAAAGAAGTATGATTAAAGTATATGTGTGTATTGCACCTACTAAGTATTGCCAAGAAGTATGAAAAATAAGGCTGCAATTTTTTTTTTCAAATTGTAAAGCATGATCCAATACACTTGATACCGAGTCAAATCGTGAGTTATTTACTGGTGTAAGAGCTACATTTAAGTTTACCGCTTGACTTATAATCACTTTCTGAGTCGATTTAACAATATCCACCTGTACGTCTGTCTGTCCGGCTGACTCTCCATCGTTTCGAACAGTCAATAGGTCGCAATTTTTGAACTATGGGGATGAAATTTGTAACTAAACTCTTACATTTTCCTATAAAATTTGAACCAAGCAAAATGTATTATTGGTCAACTTTATCAACAAAAATTATATAATTTAAACTTGAATTAAGATAATTGTCTGTATTTTGATAGAAAATGAGATTATAACCTAAGACGAACTTCAACAAAATTGTTGTATATTTTACAATTTTGTAAGCCAAAAAGACTTTTCCGAGAGGTGGTTCTAACTGGATACCAGCAAATTACGGACCGATAGTAGACAAATAAATTATATACATATATTAATAATAGTAAGAAAAGAATTGTGCCAAATTTGAAGAAACACTATTCCGGAAATAAGGCCTTATAGGAGTAATAACAAAATATGGATCGAAGTAGTATCATATATTTTAGTAAGTTAGATTAAGTTAAAATAAAAGTTAAATTAGTTCAGTAAAATTAAGTTATAATTTTAAAATGGGAGTTTTCGTAAAGTATTAAAGTTTGAATTGAAAGCAACACATAATGTGGCAAAATAACAATGAATTCAGAAAATTATTGAAGACATGAGTATATTTCAACGAACAAATAGAACGATAAAGGTAAAGGTATTCATAAATCATAATCCATGAGTTAAGAATGTTTATTAGAAGAACAATATAAGTATATACATTAATTTCGTAAATACATTATTTAACTATCAGCATAAAATTTAATTGTAACCAATCCATACGTAACGGTTATCTGAGTGGATTTATTAATTTCACGGCCGTTTCTGTGATGTTCTTTATTCTTTCCTTTCTGTTATTCACTACCATCTAATGTATGGATTGTCATCTTCTATCAATAATTTCCATCAAAACTATATTAAACTTAAGAATTCTAAACATTCCGTGAAATGAACGTTAGAATGGGTAAAATAAATGGGTGTACCAATACCAATATCAGAAAAAATTGCCATCCCAGTAATATTGCAATTTTTTCTATATTTTTATGTAGCGCCACTATTGTGATTTGAAGATTTTTGATATCATTGTTTAATATCGTCCAAAATAAAAATAATAACTATTTGGGTGCACTTATGTAAAAAATATAAAAATTGACATTAAATAAATACTCTGAGTATTTATTGCACCACCGAAGGTGGTTGGGGTATTATGCTTTGGATGCAAATGCTGTTGCAACCACCATTATGACTCAGAATCAGTCGATTTAACGATGTCCGTCCGTCTGTCTGTCCGGCTTGCTATCATGTACATGTTTTGGTCGCGATATTTTCGAAATATCGCGATGAAACTTTACCAAAGCTCTCATAATATCAAAACTTTTGAATAATTGTTGGTCAACTATTTTAATAAAACAATCATAATTTTCTAGAAAGAATGTCCCATCCAAGGATCAATATTCATGGAAGTTGTACTTGAATTAAAGAAAATTGTCAGCATTTTTATAGAATTTGTCTATATTTATGGTTAGTTTTAACCTTAAATTTTATTCTGCCTGGGGGATTAAAACTGAATATCATGTACATAATAAAATATTTGAAAAATAATCTATTTGAATTAAATGTCTTTAATAAATTTGTCAAAAATTAAAAACAATGGTGCACTTATGCAAAAGTCATAATAATTGACATTAAATGAATTTTCTAAGAATTAAGATATTTTTTATGAAATCATATGGACAAAGTTATTTTAAATGTAGGATTATTAAAGACTTTCCACTTTTTCATTTCGAAATACCCGAAATTCCAATTCGGGGAAAATTTATTTACAATACTCACCCTTTTCATTAAATGGCTCACCCTGCCTTTACTTTTTAGGTACCTTTAACTTCTACATGTTTTCCTCATCAAAAATCTAAAGAAAATTATTTGAAAATTGACACTATTTCGATGGAGTTAGCGGGGAAATTATGCCCCTAATGTCCTTGGATTTGATTTGCATGTATTTGCGTTAGAAAGTTTTTCAAAATTTGGAAAAAATTGTATTGTCCGAAAGGAAAAAGTTAATTTAAAGTTAATTTAGAAAATATTACCCCCGTTTAGGAAAAAATAAAAAATCCATAGAGCCCACCAAGTTCAATAAAGTGAAAAAAACATGTTGAAAAATGGTTTAAAATTTTACTTTTGTCTAAATATCTCTTAAATTTTAAGAGTTGTCTACATGTGTGGTAAATCATATTTTTTTTTTTCGTAGAGATTTATAAATAAAATTTTGGTGATCAACTTGATACACTTTCCGACCCCAGGACTCACCAGAAATATGTCCTTCTTTTAATCAATTAGAAAACACCTCAATAATATCCAAGTGGAATATTCAATAGTCCCAAAGTTAGAGAATTATTTTCAAAAAAGCGTTTTGGTACCACTGCTTATATTTCGAACAATACTGTGTATATGCATTTTTCCAAAAAAAGTTTGATTCATTATATATTTATTTTTTTCAATCCATTTTACATAGAAGCTAATTTCTCTGAATTTACAATTCAATTATTAGTTCAATCTAAGATTACAATGTCTTACAACAAAACAATGTTGCATTGTCTTTCTTAAAAGAAACAAAATTAATATTTGCACTAGACATCATTCTAATCTTTTGTTATTTTTCCAATCCTTTTTCTTTTATACAGGGAAAAGAAAAAAAATAATATTAAAATTTATATTTCATCAAGATAGACAATTTCTTTAGAATAGAAAATAAAATTTATTTCAATTTTATTATTTGCATTTTTGCTTGAAACGTCTATTGTTTTAGAAAAAATACTGAAAAATAACTTAATAATAAATAGGATTTCCTTATCTCTATTAAATGTCACAATTTTATGACACCTCGTTTTCCTTTCATTTTATTATTACTCTTTATGCTATTGTCTACTTGTAACTCTCTTTTTCTCTTTCACTCTCTCTCTCCTCTTTGCTGTTTGCAACTGTCAACATGTAGCAAATTTTCTGTTGGCATTTAAACAACTTTTTTGTTTCAATTTTCTTTATTAAAGATAAAATTGAGAATAAAAGAAAAAATGTTGTATTTTTTATATTCTGATATTTACCTTTAGTTGTATTAGTCAGAAAAGTGTTACAGTTAGGGGAAGAGGAAATGTTAGAAAATTTTAATCGACCGTGATTGCAAAATACTCTACATTAAGGAAAAGAAAATAGTTTTAAAAGTGGTCAAACCAAAATGCCAGGAATTAGCCAAAAACAAAATCACATGTAAGGAACTTCCGTTTTACCCAGGTTTGTGGGCGCCCAAGTTTCTCACATAAAACTTATAAAGAAATCATATAAAAACAAGTATGAATGCAACATAAAGCTTTACCGAATCTTAAATAACCTACAACACTATACTGAACTCAATTATTCAGATGTCTGAATTTCGATGGAATTGGTTCATATTTTATTCTGGGAGTGTGATTGCAAAGGAGAAATAACCAAATATGACCCGATGATTGTCAAACTAGTTTCATATAATAAGGACAGTTTGAAAAATGTATCGAATTAAAACAATTTTGGGTCCCTTCGCACAAATTAGAACTATAACAAAATATACCGCCATATTCGTCAGATTAGTAACATATATTTTACATTATTAGAGCAATAATTGTGCTAAATTTGAATTGACTTGTTTATAAAATTGATTCATATTCATATAATAGTTTTATAAGCTTAGACTTATTTTCCGCGAAGGTACTTTTAATGGAACTATAGCCAAATATGGACTTTGGTCAGATTAATATTTTATATTCAAGGCAGTTAGAAATATTATTGTGTCGAATTTCAATAGCACTTTTTTTATAAGCTCAGAACCGTTTTCCAGGAAATGGCGTTATATGAGAGCAATATCAAAATATGGACCGATGAAATAAAATTAATAACTTATATTTAAGACAACTAGACAACTAATTGTGCCAAATTTCAATAGAATTGTTTCATATTTAAAACTTTTATAAGCTATAAACCGTATTCCGGGAAGAGGTGTTATATGGGAGCTAATGTTAAATAATGACTCCAGCACAATCTGGATCCTTTGGGTTTATTATTGTATCTAAGTAAATATATATGGCGAATTTCAGTTAATTATCCTAAAAATTGCGACCCATATTACACAAAGATTTTAGGTCGTATCAAATTTGTTTTTTTGTTGATCCGATTTTGATGTTCTTTTGCGCGATGATGATATAAAAGTACTTAATAAAAGTAAGTTAATTTTTTGTTTAAATCTATTTATCTCAGGTTGAAAAAATTAGTAATGTTATTTTTATGGTTATCGCAGATAATGGTCTATAACTAATGTGCTGATGAATTGATATAGCTGGTTTAAAATATGAGACAATACCAAATAATGTGGCCGAAATTAATTGAATTGTTCTAGGTGTTAAAATGTTTCCAACAGATAGAGAGACGAACAGACAAATGGACAGACGAACTGAGCTAAATCAACTGAGAATACCTTACGGAACCTGAGATGATTCCTTCTTGGTGGTGACAAAGTTAATATACCCTCATCACCACTTTAGTGGTGGAGGGTAAAAATAACGCCAGATTCTACTTCATAGTTTCTAATTCAAATAATGTATTTTATTTTTATAAAACATAAAATTAAAAAAAGGAATTAATAGTTGAACCTCTTGAAAGGGAAAATTATCCGACTTATTACTTAAGGTTTATGGATCCATATGTAGATCCTGGCGGCCACTAAGCTACCTCAGCCGAAGAATAAAACTGCGATACAACATCACTTGGCATATTGCTGGGAAAGTGATGTACAATCACTAACTTCTTATGTACCTCATTCGGTCAAGACCAACTATATAATACAATGCACTATAACGGATGTATCATGGAGTTTTTTTATTTGATCAATAAAACGATCCGTTGATCTATATGGAAGCTTGGGATATTTTTGAATCTAACACTTTGTAGATTTGTATTAACATAAATTAACATATAGACTTTAAATCCTATTAATAATTCCATGGTCCATGGCTGAAACAATTCTTACTACTTTATAAACATATAAGTACCATATGGAGAGACAACCAGCCAATCAATCTCTATCAAGAAATCGGAATTTGATAATGGAATTAACTTCTAAACCACTGGGAAATACCCATTTTTGTAATTGTAAAATTTTCAACAAATTATAACTCAAAAATGTAGGCACACCTTGCCACAAAGGTAAAACTCGACATTATTGGATAATTCAAATTTAAGGGATTATAACTTTTGACTCCATTAAGATATTTCTAAATTTCATTCCTTACAAAGTTTTAAAATTTGTTTCTAATACAATGAAAGATATTGGACAAAAAATTGATAAAAGTTGAACCCCCTTTAAAAATGCAAGATAATAAATGCATAAGTGTGTCTTAAACTATAAAAGAAATTCTACTTAAATTTACTATCGAAATACGCTCATTTAAAATATTTAAAATCGCAATACAATCAAGCATTTTTTGCGCAACAGGAAGACAAAAGACTCGACGGCAAGTTGAAGCAGGCGGAAAAATTCCATTCTACGTGCGACACAACACGAATGATATGGTTGATGTAATGAAAATATATTTCTCCATGTTCATTATATTGACAAAGTATTATTACCGATTATAGGGTGTATTTTGAATGTAAATATTGTCATTTAGCTTCTCTTATTTGTTTTTATTATAATTTTTAGTTTTAGAAAAATTAAAAAAATATGATATAGTTTTTTTTTCATAATTTGCTTTCTTTAAATTGAAGCTATAAAATTTCGTAGTCATTGTTAAAGCCTTTTAAATAATCTGGTTTATTTTAATGAAATTAAATAGAATGTCTTTGTTTTGCAACAAAAATAAAATAATCAAACTAAAGATAGCAACTAACAGCAGAAAAGAGCAAAATTAAAGATACAAATTAAAATAATAACTTCTGAATCAGATTCCAAAATCTATATAATAAAATCATTATCAAACGTATCACAGCGTTTTGAATAAAAAGTGAAATGGAAATAAAATAAAATTCATATAGTGATTGAAGAAGTGTAGGTATGTTGATCACCTCGGCTCTCATAAAAATATTTGAAATTATCCTGATTCCTAATATCTGAACCGATTTCTTTTATATAATTGAATTCTGCTAGCGAAGAACCTTGTGGTGTGGATAAACTATCTCTTACAGTTTAAAAGGTGTTTAGCTTCAAAAGTTAAAAATTTCACTTTTTCACCGATCTTAATGATATTTTTATGCGGGTCCAAATTTAGTAAAAATGTTGTTAAATGTTTTATAAAATTCTTAAATATAAAACAATTTCAACCAAATTTTGCGAAAATAAGTTTTATTAATTCCTAGAACGATGTGAAATTCATACGACGATCGGTCTATTATTTCTCGTAGGTCCCATACAACCATCCTTAGAAATATCACTTTCAAACTCATATATTGTATATAGACGTGAATATTGTAAAAATATTTAATCAAATTAAAATTAACATAACTCAAAACCGCTGTGCGAAATAAACGAGGGGCGGTCCAGAAAAAATTCCTTTAAATTTTATATAAATGTAAGAATCCTAATAATATGTTGCACACATAAGCATAAATAGGAAAACAAATTATACGAGGGTCGTTGATACATTTTTCATAGCAGATATTTATAATCAAAAATGTGTTGTAGGGTACTACATAGTCAATCTTTACCGACTAGAATTTGTTTACCTTTTTATATATAAAACACTGTACGTATATCTTTGAATACTGGACGTATGATTAATATTAATTCTATTATTTTTCTTGGAATTTCCGTTTCACTACAAAATCCTTTCCCTACTTGTGCTAAAGTTTTCACCATTTCTTTTATTATTTCCTTTCTCAGCTGTTTATTTTATCTATTAATATTAAAAACTCTAAAATAACATTTTAACAAAAGGTTTTACTTTAATTCTATAAAATTTATTTCACACTCTTTCTCTTTGTAACTATATTTCATCTTAGATATGACTATTATTTCTAAATTTGTATTATTCTTTAATTTATAGAATGACAATTTGTTAGGAATTTATGCAATTTATAATCTTTTGTTAAACAAAAGAATTAAACTAAAAGGATGAAATTAATTGTGAGAATAGAAAATATGTGCAAGAATTAAAGTTTATTTCTGGAAATACATTAAATGTGATAACATATTAGAATAATATATTGTAGGACTTATAATGGCTTTGCAAAGATTGCAAAAATAAGGATATAATTTCAAAATTCTCTTCTAAATTTTCTATCAGAAATGATTTAATCTCTATGACATTTTTTATCATATATTCTATAGGATAAAATAAGGAAAGTTGCTGTTTCATAAAGGCTTTATTAATCGCTCTAACAAATTTGATTGTTGTGTAAAGTTGAATTTCTGAAGAAGCTGCTGATAATTACCGATCATTGGTGGAATTTTTCAATCAACATTTAACAAATTGATTAAATTGAATGGCGATTGATGCTATTAGTACTTCATAAAAACAAGTAGGCGATACGTTACCTGATTAGTATAAAAAAGCTAACTAGACAACAGAGTATGGAAAACTCCGAGCAAAATCTCTATTTTCATATGAGGAGATTCAAAAAATAAAACAATTTTTTTCGATTAAAATTTTCATCTTTAGTTTCCAAATTTTGCTCTGTGCAAAATTCTAATTCAAAATTCAGTTAAGACTAAAAAGGAGGTTTACTTTTTAACTCGTTCTAAAAATGCGAAATGGTTGAAAGTAAATAAATAATGAAAAATATACTTCTACATATACAATCACATGCACAAATATCTTACCGAAATAAAACTGTTGTTGTTTTACAATAAAAACTATAATAACAACAAGTAAGAATGCTATATTCGCCTATGCCGAATTTTCAATAATGAACGATGTGGTCAAATTTCATTGCATTCGGACAATTATTCTAGGCGTGAAAATGTTTCCAACAGACGGACCGATGGATATAGTTTTTGATTTGATGCAACATTATATATACATTGTAGGGTCTGAGATGATTCCTTTTTGGCGTTACACACGGAATGACATACTTACTCACCATTTGTGGTGGTGGAGGGTATAAAAACACCTTAAAATCCATACAAAAAAAGTAAAACCATCTTAATATGCGAGTACCTTTGCTTATTCACAGAAAGATTGTAAATATACAAACATCCCTTTTTAAGCCTAAAAATTTTTTTCAAAAACAATTTGGGCGAATTATTATTCAGACTTTCCTTTTTTTTTTTTTTTTTTTTTTTGATCTATTGAATAAAACTCTTGGTCAAAGATAAATACAAAAAAATAAAACTTTTCTTTTATAATTTAAAATAAACTCTTTAAAAGATCCGATTATTTGAAGAATAAAAAAAGAGTCAAAAACCGTACTTTGCTAGACAAATATAAGTACAGCACTTATTTCGATCATTATTATCCATACAGAAATATAAATGTAGACAAGTTGTACATAAATGTATCGGAAATTATGTTTGCTTTTCAGAAATGTACAATATTATTGATAAAAAGATACTTTACACACTTTTTGAGGAAAAGCGCCTAAAGTGTTCAATTGTTATACCTCCACCCTTACAAGTGGTGATGAAGATAAACTAACTTTGTCATTCCGTGTGCAAAACCAAGAAAGAATCATCTCACTACCCCAAAAATCCGAAAAATAACCCTTCCAATTTTTTCAACAAAACTTAAATAAAATTAAAAATTTAGCTGTAATATTTCAATACACTCCAAAATCGATGTCTTCATTATCGTGCAAAAAATCACCAAATCGGATAAGTAGAAAAAGAGTTATAGGCGAAAATATATGAAATTTCGATACACCTCAAAACCTGTGTCTAATTATTAACAAGAACGAACTCTGTCCATATTTTGTTGTAGCTCTCATAAAAGACCACTTCCCGGTTTTGAAAACGGTTTTGAGCTTATAGAAGTGACAAGTAAAGATCAGTTATTAATTTGGACAGTCACGGTCCATGTAGCTCCCAGATAATGCCCCTTTCCGCATCCTTTTTCTCAGTCTATATTTTGCTGTAGCTCTTTTATAAGACCCCTTCCCGAAAAACGGTTTTGAGCTTATGAAAGTGATAATGCCCCTTTCTACAAAAAGTGCCTGAGCGTATAAAACTAAATGCTAATTAACAAAAATGAGAAAAAATGGGAAATTTGAAAAAGCACACAAAATGCTCCAATGGTAACACTGGTGGTTAGGATATAATTATTCGTGGTGATGTTTAAATTATACAGGACATTGGTATTACACCCACCTTTAAATCGATTTGGCGATTTCCGTCTGTCTGTATGTCTGGCTAGCTGTTCATATAATGTTGTGAAAACTCTACAAGTCACAATTGAAACATCTTTATGAAATTTGATACATATAATTTGGGCTAGAGACGAAGCTTATTGAACTTGGATATGTTCGATTTAATATTTCAGATACCTCCCATCAAATATCCTCCCGAAATGAAGTTTTAAAATCATAAAAATCTTAACTATAAAGCTATTTTGGGAAAATAAATCTTATAATATTATTGCGAAGATCGGTTAATTGCTTCTCGTAGGCTTCATATAAGCAACCTTCCATATATGACATTTAAGGCCAAATTCATTTTAAAACGCATAAATTGAACATAAATGTATAATAAAAACGTATTAAACACTTAAGAATAAATCAGAAAATCAGATAATACGAGAGTCGCTCATCATTTTTTCGTAACTAATATTTATAACCAATTGTGTGGTGTAGGGTACTACATAGACGCGCATGACCAATTATAACATTCTGATTTGTTTTTAGATGAGGTTTAATATGTCCTGGATTTGTATCTAAACTCTTTCAATTTCTTTTTCCGAATATCACAACTAAGAGGATCTTGTGTGCATTTTAAATAATTTTTTTTTAATTTAAAATATTATCAATCCCCTTGTCATCTCTAGTATTCCCCCAATTCACCAATTCTCTTATAAATATTAAATGATTATCCTAAATAAATACCCTGTTATAAATGTCACTTTAGTGCAGTAAATTAAGCAAGAAAACTTAACAAGACACATACAACATTTAACAAATTACATGCAAAAATTATCTACTAAACTTACAGAAAGCTTCATAGAGGGTTGAGTGTGAGCAACAATTAATGTTAATTTTATAAATGTTCCAAATGCATACAAATGCAGACTTCAAGAATTTTGAAGCAACCTAATAATGAGTAAAGTAAGTATTAAGTTGTGATTTATGGATTTTCATGATGAGGAAATATTTGCTAATGTTACTATCAATGACATTTGAAATTTAGTTTCTAAAGTATACACGCACATATATAAGGAGTCACACACACACATATGTACACTGACATTCATGTATACAGGAATATACTTAGTGACACATATGGACCTAAAGGCTTTATGCATATTCATAAATTTAAGTAAATTACACAGAGAGAAATTATAAATTATGAGTAAAGAGAAAAATGTTAAAAAATCTTTTTTTTTTTTGTAAGAATTTATGAATCTCACATTTGTAGTTTTAATTGTTTTTTTTTAGAATTTTGTGTTAGTGTGACACATTTGTAGACACACATTGGGACGGAGTCAAAGGAAATTCTGATCTGAAGTTTGGTGAAAATTGACATTATTAGTGAAATTCTTTCACACAATATTTATCCTTCACTAAAAATTTATCAATTCTGTCCCACTACACAGTGTTCCAAAAATGCTTTTTTGAAAAAAATCTGTAATTTTAGAATTATTGACCACTTTTTCCAAGACCTCGGATGCGACTATTATCTCGGAAAATTCCCCGACTCCGAGAGGGGCTAGAAACTTTTGCTTTTCCAAAATATTGGAAAAATACTTTCTAGATGTCACAAAAATATATTTAACGGTGATAAAGTCATTGCTATTCCTTAACATGGGAAATGTGAAAATATCTATAAAGAGGGCCAAGATTCAGTCAGTTTTTAAAGGGTGATGTAAAACTTTTATGTAAATATTTAGTTTCATTGGACTTGAAAAATAATTAAGTACTTTAACTAAATATCTTCAGAAAATTTGTTGAAAATTCCAAATTTGTTATTTTCGGTTCACTTTTGTAAAATAGTATATAATATTTGACTGTACATAACTTCTACAAGAATAAAGACATAATTATAAAATTTTACAACAACATGGATAATGTTGTCCTTAATGTAGAGCTATAAAAATATTCTCACTTTTTATGCCATAATCCCCAAAATTCCAATCCGGGTAAAAATATTTTAAAAAATTATCTTTTCGACTAAATTGCAAACTCTGCCGTTATAAAAGACTTGAACCATTAAAGATTTCTTGAGTGGGTATGTATTTAATAGAACTTATCCTTTTTGACAATTCTGGCTTAAATATTCTTTGCTACTCAAAAAAACTAAAGAAAAAGACATTTTTTAGAAATTCTTTCAGAATTGAAATAGTTGATTTTAAAGTAACAAAATGTTACCACCTTTTTGAATATAAAAAATCAGAAAAAGACCAAATTTTATTTCTAAATTTTAAACTCAAAATAATATAACTTTTTATTGTGTCCACATGATTCCTCCACAAAAAAAAAAAAAAAAAAAAAAAAAAAAAAAACTAAAAATAAAAAATAAAAATATATTTAAAAATTAACAAAATTCCGATAAGGCTAGCGGAAAAATTGTTTCCCCTTATGTCCTCGGATTTTCTTTTTATACTTCTATGTTAGAAATTCTTTCATAATTGATTTTAAAGTAAAAAAAATGTTACCACCTTTTTTGAAAAAATAAGAAAAAAGTCTCATTTTTTTCTAAATTTCAAATTTAAAATAATATATCTTTTTATTGAGTCCACATTACTTAGAATTTTGTACGTAATTTAGATAATCTTGTAGAAATACCCGAATAGAGCGCACCAAGTTCGAAAAACTTATACAAACTGGCTAAAAGTGGGTCAAAATTTTAAATTTGTTGTTAGCATATCTTTTACTATAACAGATATCTCACATATGTAGAGAATCATAAGGACTATATGTATGTGAATTTATTTCATTCAAATCATAAATAAAAATTTGGCGATTTTTTAAAAAATCCCAAGATGATCAACTTTGGAGATACACTTCTCGACCCCACGACCAATTTCTCCAAATCAATTGAAGAAGACCTCATGCGAAATTTTGTTTAAAAATATTCAAAAGTTCCTAAGTTACAGATTTATTTCCAAAGAAAAGTATTTTGTTACCACTGTGCTATATAAATGAAGGAAATTCTGACCAGATGTTGATGGGAAAGTCTTCAGTTTCTAAGTTAATCCTTTGATAAAAATTTTATTCCCAATTTTGTTTTCAAATGTGTCCCATTATGCATTCCAAGTAACATGTGTGTCCCCCCTATTTATCTCTCTTTCTCTCTATCTTTATATAAATAATATAAAATTGCATAATTTCCAAAGTAAATTATGCATATGTATAAGTGAGTATTTATGTATGTATTCATATATTATTATCTTTTCTATGAATTTATGATATTTTTCAGAGTTGACAGATTGTTCATGGAATGTAAATTGCTTGTACAATTATATCATTCTAAATACATATACAGATGTTCATACATACATCTGTACATAAATTCGTTTATATATTCATGTTGCAATATTTATTAAATATCGGTTATTTATATATTTTATTGTATGTGTCCATTTAATTTATTGTATAGAGATAAAGTGTTATTTAAATAATGTTTTAATGATAATTTGTTATGAAATAAACTTAAATTATACTTTTTATATATTAAATATTTTCAAAAGGATATATTTAAGTAGAAAGAGATATTCTAAATGTGACATTAATTGAAATATTTTTGTTGCTATCAAATGAATTCAGATATAATGAATTTGTAATTGACAATAAATTATAATAATTACTGCAATAATCTTAATAATAATGTCAGATTTTGAAGATTTATTTACTGATTTACTATTTTAAAACAGATGTTTTAAAATGCTAAAAGACGTGTGCTTAATTTGTGATCATAAATCATGATTGGAACATTATTATCTGTATCGATTTTTGCATATCAATTTATAACTTTACACTACCGAAGTTAGTTGGGGTATTATGCGTTTGTGCTAATGTTTTTAACATGAAGAAAAAATGGTGTTACACCTTTAAGTATACCGTTCGACTCAGAATCACTTTCTAAGTAAATAACATAAATCTTAGCATCACTTTAATGTATTACACACTTAAGAATAAATCAGAAAATTAAATTATGTGAGGATTGTTTATTAACTTTTCGTAACCATTACTTTTAACCGACGATGTGATGTAGGTTATTATATAGTCGGGCTTGACCGACTATACATTCTTAGTTGTACTTTTTTTATTCCATATGTAACGCCAAAAAGGTGATATTTAAGACCTCATAAAGTATAAGACCCTATAAGACATACCATTCTTGCATCAAATTAAAATCTGAAGGGAAAAATTCTCGCACCTTGAAAAATTGTCTGAATTCATTTAGTAACTTTGAGGTGTTTTAGCCTTTAAATATTTCATTTAGTGCTATTAAACCGATATATCTGTATTTGAAAAGGAAACTGATAACCTTCTCAAATACAGATATATCGGTTTAATAGCACGAAAGTTTTAGACTTGTATCTCACACAACAATCAGCATCGACTAAATGAAATATTTAAAGGCTAAAATAAATAAAAATAAATTATATCCGTAAGTCAGGTAATTATCTGAAATTCGTCAAATATATATATTTTGATATTATAACATATAGTGCTCAGTGTTACTTTTGGTGCGACTTTTCCAACTACTTGTGACTTTTTGTGTACTTTTTCAAGTTTCCCCTTTTGTCCCCTTTTTTATAATTTGGATTTTCGGCATAAATCTTCACTATATTTCATTAATTTGTTTTAAAAGGGAAAAGGATGAAATAAATTAACATTAAAAATGATAGAATCATTAAAATTCATCAATTTGTTCCACAAATCGCCTTTAAGGTGAGACATTTTTTCTAAAATTTATAATAAAAAATAATTGAATTTTTATGAAATTTATCTATATAACTTAGCTGCATGTATTTTATATCATACTAGAGATTATCACAATCGGATAAACACAAAAATGGTTATGTAGTAAAATATGCTAAATTTTGAATCACTATAAAATCAGAGTGCAGTATTGGTCGAAATTTTAAAGATAATTTTCCACATACACTAATTTTGATATAATAAACCCGCAAAAGTTAGGTGGTGCTTTGACCCACCACCCTTTCTGGAAAATGATTTGAACTAATGTGAAACTATTTGATTAACATTCTTGCAATATTTATACACCACCCTAGGAGATGGGAGTATTGTGCGTTTGTGTAGATGTTTGTAGCGAGCAAAAAAAAATAATCCTACTTCCACTTTTAAGTATACCATTCGACTCAGAATCACTTCCTGAGTCGACTTAACCACGTCCGTTCTAATGTATATTCATGTGAAGCTTTCAATTAAAGTACAGGTCATAAATTTGTAGACATCTTAATGAGATTTGTTACCTAGTATTATTTTGATTCAAAGACGAAGTCCGTTAAAAATGCTTATGATCAATTTATTATTTCATATTGACCCATGATCCATAAAATTGCTATATATGAAACGATTTATTTTTTTCATTCTTGTAACATTCCTTATTAACGCGTCAAATGACATTCGGTCCATTATTTCTCATAGCTCCCACATGACCTCCATTAACGATTATCACTTATAGGGACATAAATCTCGTATACACATTGGTAATGTGTTCATACTAAAATAAGATAAATATAAACAGAAATAGGCGCTCGAAATTTTACGAGGGCTGGATACCGAGACTTAAAAAATCAATATTTTTATGGGTTTAAGAAATGTTTAGCCTCATATATGGAACATATTTAAGCTACAGCGACTTTTTCGTAGCTTTCGTAGTAGAAACAACACTTACAACATTTTTTGAAAGATTTTAATGTTCCGATCAATATCAGGTCGAAGTTAGTTCTAATGAAATTTAAATTTAAAACTTAAATTTCTAATATCTCTGAAATTTGAATTAAAAACCGTAAGGTGCGATCAAAAATGGAAAACTAAAAAAGTTTTGCTGGATACATCAGAATTAACGGTGCATAGCAAAGGCTTCTATCAAAGGTTTCTATCCAACAACATTATTTTATTACAATCTCTTAAATGGTGTAATCACCTATATTCTGTACTTTTCACACAAATCTAGATAGCTTTCGATAGTATCAGAAGATATGCCGTAGGGAAAATATTCCAGATGAATATTAAAAAAATAAAGAATTATAACACAGGACCCACAATTTTTCATAAACGCTAAAATAAATCAAGGCTGTTACCAATTATCACAGTTATTCACCTTATTAAAGTTTGATTATTTGATGGTATTTGAGATAAGTAACTGGAATCCCAAGATCATGATGTTTAAAAATCGAGTATGCTGATGCTTCTGCTGTCTCGGCAGCACAGTGCTAACAAAAGGCGGTGCAAAACATATATTAAGAGCAGGCTACAATGAGCGAGAGCAATATTCGAATTACACTAATCGATCAATCAATCGATATAAATAATACCCGGAATTTGTGTTTTTCTTCTTGGGAATAAACTTCAGACATGTGGAATCTTGAAGTGTGATTTACAGCCATTTTTTAATGTATCTCCATGTCGCTGGTGTGATGATTTCGTTGAGTTATGATCTTTTTTCTCAAATAACTTTTTTCTCTAAGTATATGTACATAAATTGTGTTCTTTCGTGCGTAACTCTAAGAAGGAATCATCTAACACCCTATAAAGTTTATATATTCTTGCATCAAATTAACATCTGAATAAAAAGAATATGTCCAACTGTCTGTCAGTCTCACTTTCATAATGAAATTGTTTAAATTAACGGCCGATATCTAAAACAATCTTCTAAGTCTGGAACGTTTGAAAATCGATTATGAATAATTAGTCATGCTAATATTACATTTAGTGGAGAACGGTACATACTATAACATTTTTCTATACGGAATTGGGCAAGGGTATATATCGCCTTTCAAATGAAATATTTAATATCGTAAATCTCTATCTCACCTAATTTGGCAAATGAATATGTTTACATTTTGGGTCACCTGAGTGCCACGTGATGTGACTTAAAAAAATTTATGTGTTTCAATAAACATATATAAATAAGTATTAAGAGTGTTAGCTGCTGTTTGAATTGAAAATATCACCAAACCTAGAAAATTCTACCTTATAAAGCCCCATCCGAAATAGAAAACTTTAATCATAAGAAAGTTTCTGATTTGAAGATAAATGTTGGATATCATTTATAGCTACATCAGTGGATAAAAAAGGATATTCAGCATTATTTTGGAAAGCCTTAACAACAATGATTCTAACAGATATAAACAGGTCGCCAATGGAAATGGTATATATTAGAATAACATACATTCTAGGTTGTAATATCTTATCTTTCAGCGCTAAGTGATACATGCTATGATAATATCCTTTAGTGGATCCTGGTTTTTGTCAGCATTCTCTTACATACAGACCTTGTTGGCAGAAATAACCCCTGTATATCATTCCAGTTCTTTTCTATATCTCTATATCATCTAAAAAGAAATCAGATCCATCTCCATAGTATGTTCTTATTAATCAAAAATTAAGATCATTCTCACACAAATGCACAACAATAACAACAAAATATTATAATTAAAGAGAATTCCAAATTAGATTAAATCTCATTCATACAATTTTTGAAATCCCAAACTGTAATAAATGTTTGATTACACAAAAGCTTAAATCATGTTCATTAAGTTTATTATAGGTTGAGGCCAATGCAGAGCTAATAAAATTTTCTCTTTTTATATATATTTTCTCTTACAGTCATATAATCTTAAGAGAATATAAACAAATCATCATAAATAATTGTACAAAAGAAATTAAATTACAGATATTGTAGGATAATTTCTTCTGTTGAAGTGACTGTAGCAAATATCCAGAATGGGGAATGACATTAAATTAAGTGCAAGGAAGACCAAATGAAGAGATTTTAAATTAAAACTATATAAAGTAAGAGAAATTGGTCTTTTTCACTATTCTACGGGCACAGTGGTCCCAAAATGCTTTTCATTGGAAATAATACTTTAACTTCAGAACCTCTAAAAATGTGTTTTCCAACTGATTTTGAAACATATTTCCAGTGGGTCCTGGGATCGGGAATTGGATATCGGTTATGACGGTTTTTAAAAAATTGCTAAAATTTTATTTATGGTTTAACTAAAAAATATTTAACATATACATTTTTGACCATTTTTTTAACATGGTGGGCTCTCTTCGGCTTGAAAACAATTCCTGAATTCTGTACAAAATTCTTAATAATTTTTGCATAAAAACTAAATACCTGTGTGGATTCAATAAAAATATATTTAATAGAATAGAATTCAAAAAAGTGATAACATCTTTTCACTTAAAATTACACTTTTTCTATCTGGATTATATTTGTTTCTTAATTCTGAAGGAATTTCTTACGCAAAGACATTTAAAGTAAATCTGCGGATATTAGGGGAAACACGATTTTGGCGATTTTTTAAAAAATCGTTCTCAACCCCAAGATCCACTAGACATATGTTTTTATCCAAATCAATTTGAAATCACCTCAAAAATTTCTATGTGATATTTCTTAAAAAAAATATTTAATAATATCAAAGTTACAGAATTATTTAAAAAAAAGCACATCTGGAACCACTGTGCTGGGGTATATAAAATATGTGCCAACTATTTTATGGTGCAAAAAATGGCATTTCATTTGAAATAAGAAATAATCTCAATTTTTTTCTTTATTATTTTTTGCGTTTAGTGTCAATAGGGAATTTTGCAACCACACAAACACCACTATAATGGTCACTTGATATTTGAAAATAAAAAATAAATTTTATTTATCTATATAATCAAAGAAGTAAATGAAAAAATTCCAACTTCTACCACTATTAAGGAGGGAGATTGAGAAAATCTTTACAGTTTTCTTGCCACTTGCCTTATGATTGTTAAGTTACAATTTGTTGTAGTGGAGGGCAAAAATACTGTGATATATCAAGAAGCTATGAGTGGTATCCTACACTTATAAGCATATTTTTTATAGAGGTATGAATGATCTAAGTCTATTGACCTGGTTAAAAATTAAGAAAGAAAGTTTAAAATTTACCCATAGTCCATTTTCAAGCTACTGTTGTTCCAACCAGTAGCCGTCGTCGATGACCTCTCAATTTCTTTGCTTTATTAATGTCGCACTAAATTTTTCCAATGTTGAGAGATCATGAGAAGACGTTTTCGTACTTGCTGGAATATTATCATTTCGAGATACTACATTGGCTGCCAGTTGACCTTTTGTGTCAACAGGCCCGGCTGAAAGTCTATTTGCAAAATGATCATTACCGCATTCTAAACTAAATCCCAAATGCAGACTCGATATGGGATTTATTTGCTTTTGTATTTCGAAACCGTTTTTTGAAATGACTGCGAACAGGCTTTTTAGAAAAACGAGGAGCGAAGTCTTCAAAAACCTGGTTGGACTGCCATTGAATGCTCTAAGAGAAACTTTGAGGTTAAACTATACAGAATAGCGTAAATAGATGATTAACAGAGAAGACATATCTTACTTCTCACGCTATTTGACCCCGGGAATGATATTCGAATCAGCAATATTTTATCAATAGAAACTGGACACTTCATCTAACGATGAGGATGGGTCTAACATGCACTGACTTCTAACGTAGTTTCCACGTCGAGCTATAAGAAAATAAAGTGACACGTACTGTGTTACTGTTCAGAACTTAGAAAACTAATTAAACCCGCATTTAGAAACTTTATTCTTAAACCAAGTGATCATTGTAATATAAATCTGAAGTTGTTCTTTTCTTTTCTTTCAGGTACTGGCAGTCTTGCAGACCACTGAATTACAGTCGAATATTTTTATTGTTTCTTTGGATAACACAATGACACAATTGATAGATGGAATCACATGATATACTGCCCATAATTTTACATATAACTTATTGCCTTACTAAAGGTCCAATAGATTCTCAACATGATAGGATTTCTAGGCTTTGATATCATGTCTGGAAGAAACATTATTTACGAATTTATCGTCATGAGACATTAAGCGCTGCTCGATCTGAAGATACTGTTTATTTCACAAGAATGGATTCAATACTTTTGCATAAATATACTCCCTTCTGATCTTTTATTTAAAATCAATCCTAAATTTGTATATCTTAAGATCTCTTCATTCTCACTCTTTGCTCTAACTACAATTGCAGCATCAATAGCAATAACAATAATAATGACACGAAATTCTAGGGAATAATGTGAAAAATTGTAACACGCACAAACAATAGAAACTATACACGCATTTCATTTCTCACACACCCAAACAACCACCCACTCATACAATAAAACACACGTAGAGACAACAATACATTGAAGTGGTATACAAACACATGCAAACTATTATGTATTGCACACGCACCAGCAATTTACAAGGACATTTCAGACACATAGACAAATGTTTGCAAGTAGTTGTATGAGTAATACTACTAAAAAGGCAAAAAAGAAACTTAATAAAGTCATGCATCAGTAGTGGTGGAAATAAATGCTAAAGCCACATACATACAAACACACCACACATATATTTCATCATCTGACAATGGAAAATAAAAAAAAAATTTTAAGGACATTTAACAATAAAAAATACTAACATACACTCAATGTCTGTTGTCCTTTTGTTGCATAACCAACACTAACAAATAAATATTATTATTAACAAATACTTATACAAACATATATACAAAAAATAAACTGTCCTGTAGATAAACAATTATTTTTTTCAAATATAACAAAATACTCAGCATGCAGTCACCAACCATTTGTGACTCCAACCTCTCCATTGTCCTAAATGTGTGAATGGAACAAGGAATTTGTTTGTGTTTTTAGTACAAGTAACTACTTTTAGTATGAAATGTTATAAAATTAGATTAGGGACCAAATGAGCTTATGACCAAAGGGAGAAATGGAAAAAAATATGCGCATTATAAAGTGCTGGGTATTTATGAAGCAAAGCTTTTAATTTTTTTGGCCAGATTTTTAATGAAGTGTATAAAGTTAATTAAAAATGGCATTGGGAAAAACCCGATTCAATTTCATAATATTTATAATTAAATTGTGACAAAAAGCAAATATTGCGCAAATGTATTTGTGGTAAATTATTATTAGAGAGGGGAAGGTTAAGAGAAGGAGAATAATACCATTTAATGGAGTTATTGTTAACACTCTCTAGAAAATTGCAAACTATATCCTTCCTTCAGCAGTAACATCCTCTACAAACCGCACTTAGGTTAAGGTATAAAACTTAAGTGCGGTTAACTTTCTCTACTAAAAACTCTTAGCTTCTTGATCATCTTGTAAAAATCATTATTCCAACACGATCAACTCTTTTTATTAGGGTTGAACTAAGAGGCTTATATTTGAGAAATCTCCACATTATTTCTAACTGGGTATTGTATCCAAAAAATGTATAAAATTTTGTCCTTTGAAAATTCGTTGATCGCAGTTTTACAGTCTTAAAAAGGTTTCCTGTACAGTCTTAATAAGATTTTCTGATGGTATATAAATTGACGAATCATGTAGTTTCTAGTGCGATGTTCCATATTGAATGGATCGAACATCTGATGGGACTGCCTTTGACTGCTACTACTACATTATTCCATATGACGGAAATTGGATTGGTCTCTCCTTTCATAACTTCTTTCACAGTTTCCATGGCGAACTATGTCCAGAACATAGGAAACTTATTACAAACTGCACCTGAAAGTAACAACTTAAACGTGGAAATTCTTGTAATATAAATATAAGATCACATTTTTCATAACTTTCAGAATTGGCTATCATAGTTGCCATGATAAGCTGAAGAAAGTGACAGTTTTGCTCTAATTGTGTGACTGTAGAGCACTTAGAAAAGGTAGAAATATCACACTTAGAACCTACAATGAGGCCTCTTCTTTCAATTTAGGTACTAGTTGGATTGCATAAGCTATCATACATAACGGTTAAGTCAATTGATTATTCTTTATAGTAGACTTAAGACAGGAATTTACAAAAAATATCCAAATAAGTGTAGACACTTTTTGGTCAAAAACACACAAAATCTTTACAAGTGGTGATGGGGATAAAAAACCTTATTCCATATATACCACAAGAAGAAAATATTTTAGACACCATTAAATACATATTGATTTATGAAAGCAAAACCTGAGTCGATTTAGACCTATCAATATCTATAGTTACCTCATAGTTCAGAAAAAAAAATAATTTTAATACTTGCAATGTATGCTACAGACATTATCCATAATTCAAAAATCAACAAAACTGGATCAGTAAAGAGACAGTTATAATGTGAAATATTTAATATTTTGATACACCGCAAGATCAGTTACAACAAAATCTACCGGATTCTTCGTTAGACCTAAGTACTCAATGTAGGTAAAATTCTCTGTCTTCACACTTCTAATTATTTTGGACAAACTTTCAGATAATTTACCACTGTGTCTCGTGTTAATAGTCCATACATTTAAGATTTATGCAATAAGATATTACTGTACATATATTTTCAAGGTTCGGTCCTATAGTCCTTATATAACCGAACGCTATTCATCATAATTATTTTTCTAATTGATTTTAACTCCAGCGTTAAGCACCTTTCTGGAAACCTTTTCAATAAATAAATTAAACATGCAACTAAAAGGTTATGAAGCTGAAGGAAAGATACTCCGCTTCATTTAGGGTACTAGAGAATTATAACAGCGAGAGTTCCAAAAATTGTTCTTAATCACTTTCTCAAGTACCTTTTTTTTTATTACACAAAATGTAAAACGAATAGGATCAGTGTTAGAAGTACTCTCCATACAAAGGGAATCTTGAATATGGTATATGTAATGAGCTGCTACAGTGAAAATTTTCTGGTTTGGTCCCAATTACCTTCTTGAGAAACTCTTTTACAAAAAAGTATTGTATAAATATAGGATGAAGGGAGAGGGGTACCACCCCATTCACAGCAAATATTCATTATCGAATATATAAAACATTTTAACAGCGCAACTTCTCAAATTCGGTACCAATAATTTTTTCAAGAATCTGTTTTGTTGAACATAATCGAATATCTTTGGTTTCACTTACTTTCTCAAAAAACAGTTTTACTGTACAAAATATAGGATGGTTAGGATCCAATGAAGGGGTAGCCCTAGGAAAGTATATATGAAATCAAATTTTAGAACGAACAGAGTCAGGGAGATTTGGCAAAATGCCGGTTACAAGAACTTTTGTGCAGCAAAGCGCACCGGATTAAAGCAATTAATTCATAATTTAAGACACAAAACAGTTGAGTATAGTATTCCTACTTGTTACATTTTATTGTTAGTTTTCGTCAAATTCATCAAAATATCTTTTCTTATGATTTACAGCTGCGGTCAAAATATTATCACCACTGACATGTAACATATTCGTTGTTGATTGGTGTTTTCTTTATGAATATTTTTATCCACAATTTTCTGGTGCCATAATTCAAAAAATTCAAAATTTTTTAAGAAGCATGTTATTACAATTTAAATAATGGGTTGATCTAAGCACTGTACTTTCGAAAACGTGAACTTATTAAAAAGCATTGTGAGTAAACTTTTATCGAAATAAGAAATATTATTGGATAATCAAATAAAATGATTAAATATATCATAACCTACAAATTAAAAAAAGCTGTCGTGGACGAAAAACTGTGGTGATACCTTCAATCATCGTTCATTAAATGAAATAAAGGTGGTGACATTTATCTTTGCTGCGGGAGTTAAAAAAGAATAAAATCTTGTCAACAAGTACTGAAACTATATCAAAACACTTAGATAATATAATTTAAGATCCCATAGATCGTGGAAAGTCCCCCTCTTAACCGATCCGCATGTTTTTTTTAAATAAATTAAAGTTTACTAAAACTTACCTGGTTTGGCACATTAAAAAGGGGGAAAACTATTTTGTTGTTCGATAAGTTTAAAATAATTTTATTTGTAAAGAGGCCTCCTATCAAGGAATTTTTTAACAAAATCTTTTTAACACGATGGTTCTTGTATTATGGTATGGAAGTGCTTTTCCTGCTGCGGTGTAGGACAAATTTACCGTATTAAAACTATCGTGGGTGTGTCAAAATATGTGAAAATATTGGACGAAGTAATGCTACCATATGTGTCTGAAGAGATGCCACCGATTTGGGCAATATAACAAGACAACAACACGCAATATACCAATATATCAGCAAAAAAGGCTAAAAATGTGGTTTAGGAATAATGAAGTCACTGTAATGAAAACCGCCTGCCCATTCTCCCGATGTAAATCCACTCGAATATATGTGTGCGTACGTATCAAAGAACATACACTGAACATAATAATAGCAATCTTTGGACCACTATAGAGCAGGTATGGAACTATTTTATCCTGAAAAGATGCCGGAATAAAGTAAATTTAATGGAAAGGCGATGTTCGACTGTTTACTACCAAAAAATGAAATCTACAAAATGCTAAGAAAAGAATATTAATATCAATTCGATAAAATACACAAAAAATTAAGTAACATTTATTTGTTTTTGGATAGCTGAAACCTGATGGTGCTTATAATTTCGACTCCAATTTTTATCAATACTTCTGGAAAAAATTATTTAAATGGTTTTTGTTTCTTCTTCATGAACTTTTTTATCCTAATTTTGATTTTATTAAATCGTAATATAAGAACAACAATGCAATCAAATGTCTTTTATGACTTATAAAAGAAGGCATCTGTATGAAGTGCTACTATTTTGACCGCAGTTGTATGTCCTAATCTTATTTTTTACGCTCTTAATGAAAATATTAAAATTGACATCATTATAAGTCCAAGAAAATGACATAAATTGATGAAAAAGTTTTTGTTGTTAGAAAAGCAGCATAAAATGTTTGCAAAACTACAAAAGAAATTGAAAAGAAATATAAGAAAAGAGCGTAAATAAGAGAACAGATAAATATTATTACATATTTACATTGATGGGAAAACATTGTTATATATTTACATAGATACTTTGATAAGTTTTCCTATTCATTTCTATAATTATGATTGATGGACAATGACTTCTTGAGGCATTTGGTTATAATCCTTAGACTAGATTGAAAAAGGGGAAATATTTGCTGAAATAGATAAAAAAATTGTATTTTCACTATGAATTTGCTATTTTCACAATAGTCCTTAGGTTGGTGATCATTTTTATGTTATTTAGTTCAAACAGTAAATAAAAGTTATTTATGGGAGTAATTCTAAGGATATTTTTGTGTTAATTATCCTGTTTGTAGTTTCAGATTAAAAAAAAAACGTTTTTAAAACAGCCAACTTTCATTTACTCTTCTCATGTAAGATAGAGAGTGAGGCAGAAAAATAATTAACACACGCTTTTCATCAAAACTTTTAATCCAAGTTTAAGTTCCTTTGTTAAACATGTCAGTTATTAGGGTTTAATGTCAAACAAATAAATGCATTCTTAAACTGATTAGAAGAAGTGTTAAAAATATGTACTAATATTTAAATATTTTCAACAAAACCCAATTGGGTCCAACAAATGGTCTGCTGAAAAACTAATTCCAATGTTATTAAGCAGTGACTGGAGACTTGTTTGATGATAAACACCTGGTTCAGATAAAACTAATGCTCGGCATTATGTTTCTAACGCCAAAAAAATAGAAAGCATTTTCAAAAAAGTTTACAACACTTCCGGAGGAAAGGAGCCCGAAAAGCTTCCACACTTCCGGTAGGAAAGGAGCTCGATTAGCTCAGTATTCGCACTATTTGAAACGAAAGTTAAAGTAAAGCAGTTTTAAGCAGTGAAATGTTACAGTCAGTCAAGCCCACTATTTTATACCCTACACCAAATTGTTGTTGTATATGATAGCAACGACAAATTATGAACGACCCTCGTATATTTGATTTAATGATTTATGCTTAAGTGTGTAGTAGATTTTTACTACAATAATATTTGTGTGCAATTAATGCGTTAGGATAGGAATTTTTCTGGGGAGTTAGAAAATATGATGGGCCGACTCTTCCTTAACTTCAAACATCCATTTTAAAATACATTTACCTTCATTTGACCTGTTGTTATTGATGACATTAAATGTGACATTTATTAATTAAATATCCAAACTAATATTTGGAAGCGGCTTGCATGTAACCTGTTAGAAGCATGTGTCGACTCCCGCATAATTTAGCACATCAATTTAAAATCGTTTTACATTTAGAGTTTTATTCAAGGAAGGATATGTATGGGGAATACTGAAATATTGGACCGAATATGGCAATTATTAACAGGGTTTGTCTCTGAGCCAAACCCCCATCAAAATATCTTATAGATTGTCACTTGTCAAGTGTTCACAGCGTTTAGATGGAAAGCTAACGGAACGGCCAGACATAAAGACGGACGGAAATAATTATATCGACTCAGAAAGTGACTCTTGGGTCGAACGGTATACTTAAAATGGGTGTAACATTTTTTGTAGAGCTAAATTTAAAAAAAAAAGAAATACTCTTGCCCACACAATGGATTACGAATTGCATATTTTCGCAACTTCCTGGTCAAAAAATGTTATAATTTTGCTGCTTGAGGAAATGCTGAGGAAAAGTTCAGCAGTCAAGTAATATGTAGTTGCGCTAAAAGAAACGATAATTTCTTATAATGCACTATATAAATATCGAAATTTACATCAAGGAATATTTACAAAAAAGGTGGCTTCATTCATAAGGGATTCCTAATGCAATATAATTAAGCTTTTGGAGAGGTACA